>CM077344.1:7661746-8167228 GCA_039655645.1 Ammopiptanthus mongolicus | reverse complement strand
CTTGGAAGATATATGGTGCTGGGAGCAGAGCTCCATTGATGTAAATATTGGAGCTGAGGACGTGGAAGGAGTTTTGTTTGTTCAAAAAGGCTACTGGGTCAATGTTATCTCCACTCATGATGTTAATGGTTACATGACTCAATGGGATGGGTCAACTGTGAATTTGAAGATTAAGGTATTTGTATCTGACAATTATAGGCACATAGATATTTGTCAGGAAATTGCAGCTTCACGAAATTCATGTCTGTTCTTGTGTTATCTGCAGAAAGGTTCTCAGCATATATGTGTAGAATATCCTGGAGTCCACGAATTTAATTTTGTTGACTCATGTATCTTATTTGGGAGCTCATCTGTGAAAATTGATACATCTAATCTATTGGTATGGAGAATTCAGATAGCCATAATTATATTTCAGTTTATTCATTTATATTTGGTTCTTACAGGGATTTGCTTATATCATGTTCAAATTATTTTTTGTAGCCCATCCATCTAAAAGGAGAAAAATATCTTCTTAAAGGACAAATAAACGTGCAGTCCAGTTCACTTAATGCATTGCCTGAGAATATAGTTGTCAATATTCAAAAGGATGGGGCTGGTGTTATTGATTCTGCTAAGGCCATATTTAAGTCCCATGAGAAAGATCAAACAAATACTGCTATCTTTGAGTATTCTTTTTGGGCCAATCTTGGAGAAAAGCTTACCTTTGTTCCTCAGGACTCAAGGTACATCTATCTGGTTGGTTGTTCTAACTTCTAACAATGACAGTTAAATGCCTATTTTGGTTAAAAGGCTTTTGTAGATAGAGATAGGATCAAGTGAGGAAAACCACTTGTGTGAATGCACATTGGTGAGAGTCTCATTACATCTTTGTCTATTTATCCTGAGAGGATGGACTGTGTACAGCCTTTAATAATATAGTACACTATAGTGCATTTATACCATTTAAGCTAAGTATGCTAATTCTATGCTAACTATTTCAACCACTTTATTTTGTACCATTTTGAATTTATAGTCACATACTCCACTATCTGGAAAAAGTAGTTATAAATCTTTACATATGTGTTGTATATTTCCAGTTTTCTCGTAAGCTTAAACATTTTAATTAAAAAAAAAAATCATTTTTTGATGATTCAATATTTTTTTTTTTTTTGATGATTCTGGGAGGTGTAACTCTGGTAAATTTTTTTTGGATAATTTAACTAGAATAACAACCGTGCAATGCACAAAGTTATAGAAAATAAAAAAATTTAAAATTTAAAAGTCTAACTATGTAATAAGATATTAGTAAATTATATAGAATATGTTAATGAGGATTCAAATGTTGAACTATTTTGTAATTTTGTAATAAATTGAAAATTCAAAAAGTTTAAAATTTGAACTACGCGATAAGATGTTAATGAATTGTTTCTATAAATAAGATATTTAGTGAAAATTCAAATTTTGAATTGCTTGTAATAAGATAATAATTAAAAATTCAAATTTTAATTTTTTGTAATAATTTATTATGCGCGAATTAATGGTACTATAAAATTGGACACGTCAAAATTTCAATGATACCAGATTCACAAGCTAGATCAGTTTTATAAACCTGCTTCTCCTTTTATATTGAAATTATATGGATATATTGATATTGATTAATGATTATATTGATTTATGATAGATTATCTCTTTTCTCCCACCCTCCCCTCTTTCTTCAGCTGAGACGAAATTGATTCAAGTGCTGTAATGCATCCTATTTTATGCTGTTGAGTTATTCTTTTTGTTTCATTGCAGGAATGATGGGGAGAAATTTTTTTTATTTTATCCTAGAGAACATCATGTAAGTATTAAAAGATAACTTTATCTACTGACGCTTTTCTGAGACAAGCACCGAGTTTCATTTGAAAAATCCATTTTCTCAGGTATCAGTGGCAGATGATAATTGTCAAGCTTATGTTCCCGCATTTTCTTGTCGACTGGGTGTATATATTGAAGGATCAGTTTCGCCTCCTCTTTCTGGTGTTGATATCAGGGTTTTTGCTGCTGGAGATAGCGGCATCACTGCACTTAAAAGTGGTGAATTAGTACTTGAAACGACCACTGGTGCTGATGGCTCCTATGTGGCAGGTCCTCTGTATGATGATATTGGTTACAATGTTGAGGCTTCAAAGGTAGTCTGTTTCTCATAACTGTCAAACTACTTACAATAAATATTTAAAAAATAATACTTAAGTGGAATTGTACAATTTCTCCCAAAACCTTACAGTGTTGGGAGCCTGCCTTCCACGCTGGACTGCCCTCTGTTATTAAGACTAATCTTCTCTACCTCTGCTTAAGAGTATTGTCTGATGAAAGTTAAATCTAAGTACTGAGTGCAAAAGGCCATTTTAAGTGGGTCGTTTTTTTCCTGGCATTGCCTTCATGCAGCCCTACAATGTTTGATTATTTATTTAATTTTTTCTCTTTGCAGCCTGGTTATCATTTAAAACAAGTTGGGCCTCATTCCTTTAGTTGTCAGAAGCTTAGTCAAATTTCTGTACTCATACATTACAAAGATGATGCTAAAGAACCCATTCCTTCTGTTCTGTTATCTTTGAGCGGTGACAATGGTTATAGAAACAACTCGGTATCTGGGGCTGGAGGGACATTCCCATTTGATAATCTGTTTCCCGGAATGTTCTATTTGCGTCCTGTTTTGAAGGTACTTTACTGGACATAACTGTTACGATATTGCATTCTATTGCTTGTCTTTTCCACTTGATATACATGACTGTTCTATCAATCAGCTCTGGTTCATGTGCTTCTGCACTTGGAGTTCACAATATTAATTGATTTGATTATGCATACAAAATCATCTCAAAGATAAAGACACCTGTAGCATTTTGCTGTCATGTTTCATTGTTTAGTTTGCTCATCCAGTATCTCCATTTGTTTCTTCAGCTCAAAATAGGTCATCTCTTTGTGCTTGCACTAAATTGTTAATATTTGTCTGCTTGTGTGCAACTCAACAATGAAGAGAAATAAGTTGCGTAGTTTGTAAATATAAGGATTTTAAAGAAATTATTGTTGATGATTAAAATTATGTTGGTTGTCATTGCTGAACCTGTGTCTTTGTCAACCGTCTTATTCAGCATATTTTATCTTCTTTCCTAGGAGTATGCTTTCTCACCTCCAGCACAGGCAATAGAGCTTGGAGCAGGGGAGTTTAAAGAAGTTATTTTCCAGGCCACGCGTGTAGCGTACAGGTTTCATTTTGTTATTTCAAACTAATTTCCCTTTCTATCATTTAACTGAAAGCAATCATCATTATGTGCTAGTTTACTGCATTTCAAGCATTTTTAGCTTTTTTGCAATGGTATTTCCGGTAGATTATGGTTTAATTGCTTGTCTCGGTCTATTTTTTGTGGAAAAGAATATTGGTCTGACATTTTCTTTATAATCATTGAAATCAACTATATAACATCATCTGATGTTGGATTTGTTTTCGCCTTGTATACAAAATGATACGTACGAAGTTAAGTTCAGGTGTTCTTCTCTTCTCTTCTAATAAAATTTCTGTTTCTATAAAAAGTTAAGTTCAAGTGCTATCTTTGTTTATATATTTTCCCTGCTTTATATATCTGGTCTCATTTGCTATTTGTCTATCGATATGATATTTTTCCACAATAACTACCTGCCTGGGTCACAAGTAATTGAGACCCTATGGTGAGTTGGTGACTAATTTCGAGACATACATATGGACTGTCTGTAATCTGTTGAAAATAAGGACAACACCTCTTGTTTAAGAACAGTTTTTGGGGTACACCACTGATTTAAATGAGAAACTTAATTTTGAAACCTTGAGACTGGCTGCACATCAGGTATAGGTGTGTTTTGATTTGGGAATTTGTATAAGAGCAGGAGTGCTAAAATTACTTACACATACATACTCCTTGCGTACTTCTTTGTAAGCGAGGCTCCATGCAACTATTTTGAATGATTCAGATTTTGCACATACCTCACATTGTACATGCAAGTATTTTTCTCGTTTCCATTGACATAATAGATTTACTTCGAATCATATTAATAAAGCATACATCATTATGGTAGAATGCAATCCTTCCTGTTTTGCACAAGGTTGCCCCGACCTGAAGTGCATACCATTGCAAGGCTATGTTCGACTAATACATTTCATTACATGAATGGAATTTGAACTATGCTGGTGAATAGGGTCATGTAGGATGTAAAACTGGTACCTAGAGGAAGCACGTACTATCAACCTAGCCACTTAGCAATGCGCATGTTTGTATTATTTGTATTTTTTTAGAAAGAAATTATATTCTATTGCTGTATACCCTGTAACCTTTTCTCCTTTTCCCTGCATTTCCACTTTTTAACTTGAGCATACTTTAGTCTGGAAGATGCTGAGGTAAATCAAATCTTACAGTGCTACAGGCTTAGTCACTCTGTTGTCTGGCCAACCCAAAGGAGGAGTTTCAGTTGAAGCCAGGTCAGAGTCAAAAGGCTATTTTGAGGAAACTGTGACTGATTCCTCTGGAAATTATCGCCTGAGAGGACTACTGCCTGATACTGTCTATGTTGTTAAAGTAGCTAAAAGGGATGTTTTGGGCAATTCTAATATAGAGCGTGCATCTCCGGATTCTATTCCTGTCAAGGTCAGTTCTTATTAGCTATCTGTTTTAGCTTTGCCATAAATGTGTAGATCCTGGTCTAATCTTGGTTATTCCCAGGTTGGAACTGAGGATATTAAGGGTTTAGATTTTATAGTTTTTGAGGAGCCAGAAATAACAATTGTAAGTTGCCACGTCGAAGGAAACGGTACAGGTGAACTATGTAAACACCTAATGGTAGAAATCAAGTCAGCTAGTGACGCAAATAAGATAGAGTCCGTCTTCCCCCTGCCAATCTCTAACTTCTTCCAAGTGAAAGGTTTATCTAAGGGCAGACATCTTCTACAACTTAGGTCTGGTCTCCCTCCAAGCTCCCTTAAATTTGAATCTGATATCATTGAGATTGACTTGGAGAAAAATATTCAAATCCATGTGGGCCCACTGACATACAGGATTGTTGATGATCAGCTGAAGCAGGTTTCTTCTTTTGTCTCCACCTGCCTAATTGCCCTTTTTTTTCTTCAAAATTTGCCATTAACTATTTATATTTCCTTCTGTTCCTTTGGCTCATAATATTTTTTATTCTTAATTCTTGTACAATGCAGGAGTTGACTCCGGCACCTGTATTCCCTCTTATAGTTGGACTTCTAGTTATTGCATTAGTTCTCAGTGTGCCAAGGTAAGTTTGGTATTCCTGTTCTTTTGCACCTTAACAGCAATTAGTTTTTGACTTATATTACCATGTATCTTTATTGATCTCCTCTCCCTAACCCTATATGAAGATTTAAGGATTTGTATCAAGCCACAGTAGATATACCCACACCAGGACTTACTGCGACTTCAAGAAAAGACGCGAGGAAGCCAATGTTGCGAAAGAAGACTTACTAAATCCCCTTTTCTACCACAGAAGGCATACGTTTGCATAACTGCTCTTAGTTGAGTTAGTTTGACAGCATTCAAGTTCTCTGATAAGTTGGGATGCTTTTCTTTATTAATCTGGAGGGGCAAACAAATAGAATAGAATGTAGTTACTAATTCTTCCTTGATTGTTAGTATCATATCTTTTACTTTTTGACCGAAGAGCACATACAAATAGAAGGGAATATGTATTTGTTGCTTGTAATTTTGTTGCGGTGATGGTATTAAAGCTGGGACGTTTCGACTCTCTTTAGAAGTGCCTGATTTGTTTGAAATACAAGGAAAGAACTATGGTTTCCAAATTTGTTAGTCAATTAATATTGTATGTTAATCTTTTTCGAGAAATTAAATGTCACTTATAAATATATTAAATATATTTTTTAATTTTTTATTTTTAATTTCTTAACTAGTCTGCTTAATTGATGAAACTAAGGCAACTTGGCACACTACATACACGGTAATATTTTCTGTATTTGATAGGGAAATATAATTATATGGCATATTTTCTGGTTTTTTTTTCTACAAACTTGTGCATTATTTAAATGATTTAATTGGTATGTATTATTAGTGTAAAATTTTTTTATATTGTCAGTCAACCAATCATAATGTGAACAATAATTTTCTGTGTAATCTCACTGACTTATAAGCAGCACAATTTATAATGGAAGATCATATGAGAAAAATGATTTATAAGTGAACATTGCAGTTTTGACTTGAGCTTCTCAAAATCGTAGCAGCAATGTAAAATTAATGTCCAGGACCATTCTAGAGCAGGGTCATAGCAGATTAACTTCAGAAATAAAGGTGGAAATTGTCAACAGAGAAGCATTATCAACCAATGGAACAGTGAATGTACCACTATTCTTGAAAGATAATATAAGGGAAAGTGAACTTAGGGGTTGTTTCAATCGGTAGTGCACTCAATTGACAATGTGAGCCCACTTAGTTCTTCGATTACGACTATGGGAGAATAAGTCTCAAATTGCTTGAAACAAAGAGAATTAAAGTGTATATAAGCTGAAAATGTTTGAGCCCAAATTGTTTAAACTTTTTTGGATAATATGGTAACTTCCAAGCTTAATACAAAAACAAGTTCACACTCTCTCAATTGGGTCTGTGCTATAATCTATAATGATAACAACGACTGAAGTGCTTGACCAGCATAACTTCAGGTAATATTGTCTTATCCATTAAGGAAGTTAGAATTGAAACCTGCTCTGGTTACTAACTAACTATTCTCTCAGTCCTCCTTCTACAACATCATGGAGACGGAAATCCCACCATTTAAATTACCACTATGGATGAGTAGCCAAGATGAAGCTCATTGAGAACATCAAACTGAACTTATGAACCATATTAGCATGTGCCAAAATGCGACCATTTAGATGGCAAGTCACTTTTGTGACAATAGAATAATGAGAGAGAGAGGAAAGCATGGTGACAAAGAAGCCGGTTATCGCCAAAAAAATAATTCTTGTAATAGGAACATGGACTTAGTGAGAGTTGAATTAATGGGTAGTTATTCATGATAATTACCATGAGTTAGTGGGAGTTGAATTAGTGGATAGTTATATTTCATGACTACAACCATGGAGTTAGTAGGTAGTTACTGTTGTTGGCCATTATCAATTGTGACAAAGTGGCTAATAGGGGTAGTCTTAGGCCTATAAATATTTGTTGTATTGTTCATATCAACACACTCAATCAATAACACAGGTCTTTACATTTATTTCTACTTTATTGCTTTCTCTTTATCGCTTTCCTTTATCTCTTTCATGCAACTTTAGTTTCACAGTTCACTTTCTACACTAGACGCTCTTTGGAGTAGTCTAGGAACCCGCAACTAAGAAACAAAGTCCCTTTCTCAGTATAATCGCCTGAACACAAAGGGAAATCAACTATGCGGATTAGCCGACCAAACGCCTAAGAACCAAATTTCGCACGACGATAACAGTGGCACGCCCGGTGGGACCATGAAGGTGATCATATCGTTCACAATTGAAGCATGACAACAAGAAGAACCACATGTTCAGGCAGAACCTTTACCACAGGTCTAGCCAAACTCTATTCAAGCAGGACCTTTTCCACAGGTTCAGTCGAATACGTTTGGTACTACTAACCCAGGGGGGCAAATAGAGGCGAATGATATGGTTAGTAATGCAGTAAGACAGATTGGAATGTTATGTGTTATGCCAAATGCTTCAGCTTGTGGCACGACTCTACAGGCCACCAATCAAGGACCCGTTGTTTATCAAGCTCTGGGCGCTGGAGGAATACAGATGAAGCTACCTGGTGATTATATGGGGGAGCAGCCATGAAATACTATTCCACCTACATCGACTAATCAACCAATCTATTTGCTAACTCCAGAACAGCCACCTTATGTGCAGATGGGTTCAATTCCTCCTCAAGGAATTTTGTATAGGGCACCTGATGATTATGTTGGGGGCAGCAATGGAATCCAGTTCCACCTACCTCAGCTAATTAATCTGTTGTCAGCAATATTCAATATATTAATCTTGGTGATTAGGCAGGCTAAATCTTGAGGAAAATGTTGTCCAAGAGGCTTTAAAGGATGAAAGATCCAAGTTAGCCGACAAAGGTGTCACTGAAACGACGGCTGATACAGATTTATTCCTAGCTACATTATCTTATATGGTTTTAGTGTCTAACTTACCATTTCAAAGGGTAAATGGAAATAACTGATTCATAAGAAATGGGAACAGAAGGGCATCTCAATTGAATAAAGACAAAGTGGGCGGACATTTAGTTGTGCCAAATCGGCAACATAAGACTACTATTTGCAAACTCAATGTCTTTATAATGTTGGAGTCTCCTAAATCAGTTGGATCATATGAAGCTGGGGGGCATTTAACAGTGTTGTTCTGGCATTGTAAGTCTACTATCTATAAACTTAGTTGTTCCATAAGATTAAGTGTCCATATGCAACAGAGCCATATTAGTCGAGATTGAGGGCAACATGCAGAAGGAAATTCGGCTGACATAATACATCTTTTAACTTCCTCTTAATGTCGTCAGCTAAAAGATGCACGAGCATATGTTATCACCAAAAAATAATTCTTGTAATAGGAGCATGGAGCTAGTGGGAGTTGAATTAGTGGGTAGTTATTCATGACAATAACCATGAGTTAGTGGGAGTTGAATCAGTGGATAGTTATATTTCATGACTACAACCATGGAGTTAGTGGGTAGTTACTGTTGTTGGGCATTATCAATTGTGACAAAGTGGCACATAGGGGTAGTCTTAGGCCTATAAATTCTTCTTGTATTGTTCATATCAACACACTCAATCAATAACACAAGTCTTTACATTTATTTCCACTTTATCGCTTTCTAATCGCCTGAACGTAAAGGGAAATCAACTGTGTAGATTAGCCGTTTCACCAAATTTCTCACGATGACAACAAACCCTTAGAGTTCATATCTGCATTAAGAAAAAAAAAGGTTGGAAAGAACAAAAATTGCACTTAAACACCCTACAACATTCCCTTACCGTGTGAGTGCAGATGGCATAAATGAGTCATCTGTGATCTCAACAATCATCATTTAGTAAGTCACATTCTTAATTAGGTTCTCCAAAATCCTTGGCATTCGGTTTTAAAGTTACTTGCCATGTGCAAAGAAGCATTAGAGATTTTGCAAATTTGTTTGAGGCATCACAACTGAAGCTTTTTTGTATTCTATGCTCGGAAGCTTTAAAATAATATTTGTCGTCAATAACCTTGGGATAGGTTGAAAGATGGGGGATGATACAATGTAAATTAAACTAATTACTTTTACATGGAAGGTGGAAGCAACACTAGGCTCAAAAAGTCCAGCCGCCGCGAACCTTGGCCCCTACGCTCGCCGCGCTTTTTCGCGTCTTGGACGTGCCGTCAAGCTCCACAGATGAGTTCTTCGTTGTCAACAAAACCACCGCAAAAATCCACGAATCGTGACCTCCACCGCAAGGTCCAGCCGTTGTGACCCCCGCCAACCTCTACGCTTGCCACACTTCCCCAGTCTTGGACGTACAGTCAAGCTCCACATGTGAGTTCTTCTCAGTCCACACAACCTACGCACCACCACATCGCAGAGCCATCGCGAACCGTGTCTCATCCTACCTTCTCTCGAGTCGTGTGGTCTCCGTTGTTACAAGACAAAGTTGTTCTCTTCCTAAAGGTTCTTTTGTGTTTTGTCAATGTTTATTTGGATGAAATGGAGAGTTATGAGAATAGAAGCTTGTTGCTAAAGTGGCAACACTAGAGCCCGCGCTTGAGAAATTATATAGTATAAATAGATAAATAGATTGGTATAGTAGAAAGGCGTAAAGCTCAAAATTGTGGTGGCATCGGAAACGGTGAAAGGGCAGGAGGAGGTTTTAGTTGTGATGGTAAGAATGATAGTTAGGAGGAGAAGGTGGAAGTAATAGAGGAGGCTGAAAGAGATAGTAGAGAGATAAGTAGAGAAGGAGACTCAAACTTTCTTGAAAACTCACTTGAATTGACTTCTTGATTTTATGATGCAGTGCATTGCTAGATTTCGCTCTAACTAGCGTTCTCGCAAAGGTTCTCACAAAGAGAAAGGAAATAAGTTTTCAAAGAAAATAAGTAGAGATAACTAGATATATTTTCATTGATCGTTGAGTTTAAAGTGAACATATCATTTAGAAGAATATATTCCAAGGCTATATTTTCATGACTGAGTTTGTTGTCTTCCAAGACATTCCATTTGCATTAAAATGAATATATCAATTAGACTGTGATGATACTATTAGATGTTGGTAATAAATTTGACTTCGCTTAGAATGAGGTATAAGGATCAAAGTGCTTGGAAGAAAATACTAAAATCTCTCGCAACAAGGTAAGTAATTTATTTGAATATCTAATTCATAATTTTTGGGAGTGAAATAATTTCCAGGGAGTTTAAAAGTATCCTATGTTCGAGTTTGTGTCTATGACATGCTCATTGCGCATGCATAAATCCCTCTATCATGATTGATAAAAAAGGGCTGGAGTTGTAAAACCATTATGGATGGTTCTTTTTTATTTTATAATTCTAAGGCTTGATTAATGTGTGGACGTGTGTATCCATATTCGAGGTCAATTGAGCGAGCATATTTGTTTTATGGGGAATTGATTTCAAAGTGCTATTCAAATTGTATGCTCAAGATGCTTGTCAATACAATATTGGCATGAAATGGTAGTCGATCAGGTTCTCTTTTCCTTTCTTAACTTGTGCTTTGAGTTGAAAATCGATAACAGAATATGCGTACAGGTTGTCGCGACCGTCTCGTCCGGGAGCCGCGAAGAAAATAAAGAGGAGTCGCCACCAATTTTATTTTTTTTGGAAAAAATTGGAAACCCATAAACTTAAGGAAACTGGTCTTTTTAAAAGATTGAGATCCAGCTCGGGAGTTGGTTACAAGTAGGGAAGGTTTAGCACCCTACATCGCCCGTTCTAAGAACGGTACCTCAAGTTAATTGTGCATATTTTAATAACTTCAAAAATATTTGTTTTACCCAAAAAAGAATAAAGAGAAGATAAACAACACAAAAATAGGAAAATTTAATTTTAGCTTGACGAAATGATTAATTTCGCTCCTACGTATTCCCTGGTGCGATGAGAAACTCAAAGCCACGTAGTTCTTGTAGGAAATGATTGGTTGGCTGGATTTTTTTATTTAAAAGATTTTTATTTTGAAGATTATTTGAAAAGAGATTTTATTTCAAAATTAATTCAATTTCGCACAGGGTTCAAGATAATAATGTTATACGGTAAACTCTTACAATACTATCCGTTTTAATTTTTCACAGCAAATTTACTCTCAAAGCTAAGTTCAAAGTTTCCTCTTTTTTTTTTTTTAGAATTTTATTTTATCTTTTATTTATTATTATTGTTTTTAATTTTTTAGATATGACACAACACAAAAAAAACTGACCCAGCTAACTCACTAGGCCTAATCTAAACCCAAACTTGTGGACTCAAACAAAGAATAAACAATAAACAAAACAAACCAAAAATAAAATAAACAATAAAATGGTAATAAACACAAAAAGCCTTCTTCTTTGAACCTGGAGGTATTGTACGTAGAACAGGGACCAGAGATGCACTAGCCTAATGTGCCCCTGAAGAGAAACCTGGCAGAGTGCTATGCAGTGACAGCATGCAAACTGGTAATGGCGGGTGAGCAGTATTTGGCTTCGGAATGGTGGCTCACCGACGGCGAGCACTGGAGGTCAAGTCCGGGATACTTCACGCGGTGCTGCTACGGGCTATGATGGATGGTTCTCTTTCTGCCTGAGATCGGAAACTCTTGGAAATAATGGTGGTAGGCAACGCACGTTGGTTCGACCGATGGTGACTTGGTGATCGTCAGTGGCTGATTGCTTGGACTGAAGGTAGCTCCGGCACATTGAGGTGAACGGCGGATAGAATACCGTCACGGGGTGGTGCGCGAGGAAAAGGAAGGCTAGAGGTGAGGCTCGGGTGAGGGCTGCAGCTGACTTGTGTTGTGCACTGTGAGGACGTGGAGAAGAAGAAGAGGGAAGAGGAGTGAAGGGCTAGAGGAAGAAGATGAATGCGGGAGGAATATGGGTAGAGGAAGGCCAGGAAGAAAGAATAATATGGAATGAGAGTAAGAGGGAGAAAAATATGGCTGGTGAAGGAGAGAAGACCCTCGACCTCCCCTTTTCCTAAAAGGTGTACCCTATTTATAGGTATGAGATGTAACAGACTCCTTTTAAGCTTATCAGATGAACTATCACAAAAGTATCATTATCCCATCAAAAACGTGATAACCCTATGAAACAGAATCAATTTAGAGAGTGAAACAATGGATATGTATCACTATCTTTTCCTATCTATTTAAAACAACCTGAGCATCATATTTATCTCTTATTTTTTATTTTATTTTCATTTATTATTATTATTATTTTTTCTATCTTTTTTTTTTTTTAAGAAAGAGATGGGCCTAACTTCTAAAATTTGGGCTGAAGACTTAATTGAGTTTTTATGTTTTTTTTATTTTTTTGTATCTACTAAAAGAAAGAAAATTGCCCCAGACAAAGTTGGGTGTTCACAGCTGCCCCTCTTTACTTGTTTCTTATTAGGTAGTAGGTGTAACCGTAGTTAACCTTTTAGCGTTATAAGATACGAGTAAAGACATGAACTTCCATTTTGTCCGGAAGAGAAATTTAGATCAGCTGATGAAAGGTCAAAGCTTACAGAGACACTATCTGCTGAAGCTTGAAAGGGAAGATAAAAGAAACCTATGGAGATACTATCTGCCGTAGCTTTAAAGGAAAGAAGCTTCTGGAGACACTATCTGCCAGAGCTCGAAGTGAAAGAAAGCTTCCGAAGACACTATCTGCCGGAGTTTTGAAAAGAAAGAAACTTCCGAAGACACTATCTGTCGGAGCTCGAAAAGAAAAGAAGCTTCCGGAGACACTATCTACCGGAGCTTGAAAAGAGAAGAAGCTTCCAGAGACACTATCTGCTGGAGCTTTTTTTTTTAAAAAAAGAAAAAGAAAGCTTCCGAAGACACAATCTGTCGGAGCTTTAAAAGAGAAGAAGCTTCCAGAGACACTATCTGTTGGAGCTCGAAAAGAGAAGAAGCTTCCGGAGACACCATTTGCCGAAGCTTAAAAGGAAAGAAGCTTCCGAAGACACTATCTGTCGGAGCTTTCAAAGAGAAGAACCTTCCGGAGATACTATCTGCCAGAGCTTTAAAAAAAAGAAAGCTTCCGAAGACACTATCTGTCGGAGCTTTCAAAGAGAAGAAGCTTCCAGAGACACTATCTATTGGAGCTCGAAAAGAGAAGAAGCTTCCGGAGACACCATCAGCCGAAGCTTAAAAGGAAAGAAGCTCACGAAGACACTATCTGTCGTAGCTTGAAAAGAAAAGAAACTTCCGGAGACACTATCTGTCGGAACTTGAAAAGAGAGGAAGCTTCCGGAGACACTATCTGCCGGAGCTTAAAAGGAAAGAAACTCACGGAGACACTATCTGCCGGAGCTTAAAAAGAAAGAAGCTTCCGGAGACACTATCTGCCGGAGCTTAAAGGGAAAGAAGCTTCCAAAGACACTATCTACCGGAGCTTAAAAAGAAAAGAAGCTTATAAGACCTTGTGTTTGCTAAAGCCATCAAAAGTAATGGTATTGACCTTGTCAATGTATGAAATGATGAGAAGCTCACAGTGACACTATTTACAGGAGCTTGAAAGAACAGAATGAAGCCTATGAGGTCTTGTGCCTGCTAAAGCCATCAAAAGTAATGGTATTGACCTTGTCGATGCATGAAATGATGAGATGGTGCATGATGACGAGTGTGATATTTTTTGAATGCATGATGCAAGAGATGCTTGATGAAGAGTGTGATTTTTTTTTTTAATGCATGATGCATGCAATGCTTTTTATGATTGATGAAAACTCTAATATTTTTCATTTTCTTTTATTTTCTAATGTATGATGCAAGAGATGCTTGATAAAGAGTGTGATTATTATTTTTTTTTTTAATGCATGATGTATGCAATGCTTTTTACTCTAACATTATTATTATTTTTTATTTTCTAATGTATGATGCAAGAGATGCATGATGAAGAGTGTGATTTTTTTTTTTTAATGCATGATGCATGCAATGCTTTTTACGATTGATTAAAACTCTAATATTTTTTGGTTATTTTCTAGTGTATGATGCAAGATGTGCTTTCAATGATTGATGAAAATTGCGATCCTATCCTTTTTCGCAAACCATTCTTTGATCGTCGGCCCCTTAAAGTTTTGATTACAACCAGATTTAGGATGAACTAGAACGAAGCTCGTTGATCTGATTTGTCACTTGCTTGTTCAGCTGATGCTTTGCTTCTTGCCAAGGATATGCTTGTTTCATAATGATTATCCCAATGGTAGCTCTTGATAAAGAGACCACTATGCTCCTCTGATCTTTTGAAAGAGATTCACAAAAAAGATGATGAGGTGGAATTCACACTTCTTCAAGAGATACCTTTTAGGATGATCGTTGTTAGTCTCTTATGCCTATAATCGAAAACCATCTTAATCAGCTTCAAGGAAATGGCTTGTCCCCAGTCTTCATGTATTGGGGCATTTCATGATCAACCCTCATAAACTTAAACTGCCTCAGTTTGTAAGCTTGAGGAGACTTTCTGAACTTTGTTTGACCCTAACTTTTGCCTAGGTCGCTCTTTTCAAGTTTTCAACCTACCGGGTTGGTCTAATTTTTGCCTAGGCTGCCTTCTCAGGTTTTCAGCCCAGCGAGCCATTTTTTCTTTGCTCTTTTTTTTGCTTTTTTTTTTTGAAAGTGGACGATTTTTTTGCCACCCTTATTTATGAGGATCAATGCTCTTGCTTGATGTGTCAATTGATGATATCATTTTCCTCCTTGTTTTCAGAATTCTCCCGACCAGATTTGTTCATCAAAGAATTATCATTATATTCGTTGAACTCATATTTACCTTGCCATAGTGCTGCCCCAGTTTGGACTGATTTGATCTTGGGTATCATGGCCATCGTGTACCAAAAATTGCCTTAGTGTGAGGCTTGTAGAAATGAAATTGGTCCAACGCATGCCACTTGAAAACAACATTACCAAGTGAGGGACTTTTGAGAATTGACTTGCCCCAGTGTAGGACCTTTGAGGATTAACTTGCCCCAGTGCTGGGCATCTGATAATGAAACTTGACAATAGAACTGCCCCAGTGTAGGGCCTTCGAGGATAGACCTTCCCCACTGTCAGATTTTTGAGAATGCAACTGCTCCAATGTAGGGCACTTAATAATGAATTTGCGCCAGTGTCGGGCACTATATAATGAATCTTGACAATGAAATTGCCCCGGTGTATGGTTTTTGAGAATGGGCTTGCCACGATGTTGGGCACTTATTAATAAATATTGACAATGGAATTGCCCCAGTGTAAGACCTTTGAGAATCGACTTGCCCCGATGTAGGGCGTTTGAGAAGAATCCCGAGAATGAAATACCCTAGCATAGGGCCCTTTAAAGTAAAGTTTGCCCAGTGAATGCCATGCCGATCTTGCCCTGACTTTTGCTTAGATCGCCCTTGCGGGTTTTCAACCTAACAGGCCTTTTTCTTTTTCTTTTTCTTTTTTCCTTTTTCCTTTTTTTCTTTTTAGGAGAAATTAATTAAAAACTCAGAAAAGCACAAATCATTGTCTCCAACTTAAGGTTGATAAAAAAAAAAAAAAACAATCAATCATTGATCAGAATGGACTTTTTAAGGCTTGTAACATGGCCAATGGTTGAGGGTCATGAAAGAAAGGATATAAGGCTCAAACAAATGTTTTTGGGTTGAATAGGACCTGGGATCTATATTCTTTTCTTAGGAAAGTGGACTCGATGAAAGTATTGGTGCATTTCCACGAACACTTGCTTTTCGCTGCATTTTTTATCCTCATTCATTCTTTCTTTCTTTTTCCTTTTCTTTTTTTTCTTCGTTTTTTTTTTTAGATCCACCTTCTTACTTTATTACCATTTCTTTCATGCTTGCTCCTAATTTAGGGGTGATCCTTGTCCAAGGTTCTTTGAAAAGAATTTTCAAGCTCAAAGGGGGTAACAAAAGATAATGATGATATTTTGTGAAGGATGGAGAAAAACGGCCAAACTTCATTTCAAATTATGATTGCTTATTTTTAAGTTTTAACTTAGAGACAAAAAGATGGTGCACACCAAGTGATTATTTAATTACTCTTTTTTAATTTAATTTTTTTTTTTTGCTTTTCTATTTGGCGAAGGGTACCTGCACATCTGGGATTCATTAATGTTCCACAAAGGATTTCCAAGAGAGTGAGTAACCACAAGCCAAACCAAGGAAGGTACTTTGATGCTTCAAGAGAGTAGGCATAATTCAAGAATCAAATTATTCATCATTGAATAGATTGTGGGGTAGTACAACATAAACATCTTTACCGATAATTCACTGACTTCTGAGAAATGACTTTGAAAGTCTCTTTGGCATTGACATCTAATCATCCAAGAATTGACATAAGGTGATCCACATTTTTTCGAGTTTTTTTTTCTAGAAGGGAACGTAGAAGCTCAATGTATGAAATGCATGAAATGAATTATATTTTTTTTTATGTATGAGGTTAATGAAATAACATAAAATGTTATTTGTGCATGATATGCATGAAAAATGATTTTTTTTTGGCACAAAAATCATTAATGCATGAAAAATGAGTTTTTGTATTATAAAGATCAATGCATGATATGAATGAATTTTTTTATTCTTCTTTTTTTTTCCAAAAATATGAATGCATGACATGCATAAAATTTTTTAACCCGAAAATAAATCAATATGTGAGATGCATGAAAAAATGATTTTTTTTTTTTACAACAAAAAGAATAGGGATAAACCTTTTTTTGTAATGATTTTTTTTTTTTATTATGAATCAGATGGGTACAGAAGAAATATGCCCCCTTGTATCCTAGAATGGTAGAGTCTAAGGTTGGGCATTTATAAGGTCAAATCCTAATCCGGGTGGCCTCTATTGGCATTTTATGTGCACGACTCTGAAGATAGATCTAGATCCCTAATAAATGTGGTCCCCAGATTACCCTCATCTAGAAGATAAGGACCTGGATTCATGAACCTCACCACAGGGACAAATAAGTCACAATATGGCAGTCCATGGTACCGATAACAATCTGAGCGAGAGAATTAGTGACTGTCAGGGACGCAAAAGCGTCACAATAACACCACCAAAGCCCCTTCTAATCCTATGGCATTCCAAGACTCGGGTATAGAGCCTAACAGTGTGTGAAGTAAGTGATAGTGCAGTGTGTGCTGGGAGCATATAAACATGTACAACCCTAAAAACTATGAGCTACCTTGCAAAACAAAGCCACACATACAAAAGAGATGTCACCTACCCTAGGGTTAATATGTGAAATGTCCTCTACCTTCTTTCAATAATATATACAAAGGAAAATTATTTACAAAACAAGAGGGAAAAAAACTATTTACATCTTAAAAAGGGTAAAACAAATAATTAAAAATTATTAAAAATTTGCACAGCTAACTATAAAAATAGGCCTGACTCTCAAATGTCCCCAGTGGAGTCGCCAGCTGTCGCGACCGTCCCGTCCGGGAGCCGCGAATCAAAAGAAAGAGGAGTCGCCACCAATTTTATTTTTTTTTTTTGGAAAAAATTGGAAACCCATAAACTTAAGGAAGCTGGTCTTTTTAAAAGATTGAGATCCAGCTCGGGAGTCGGTTACAAGTAGGGAAGGTATTAGCACCCTACATCGTCCGTTCTAAGAACGGTACCTCAAGTTAATTGTTCATATTTTAATAACTTCAAAAATATTTGTTTTACCCAAAAAAGAATAAAGAGAAGATAAACAACACAAAAATAGGAAAATTTAATTTTAGCTTGACGAAATGATTAATTTCGCTCCTACGTATTCCCTGGTGCGATGAGAAACTCAAAGCCACGTAGTTCTTGTAGGAAATGATTGGTTGGTTGGATTTTTTTATTTAAAAGATTTTTATTTTGAAGATTATTTGAAAAGAGATTTTATTTCAAAATCAATTCAATTTCGCACAGGGTTCAAGATAACAATGTTATACGATAAACCCTTACAATATTATCCGTTTTAATTTTTCACAGCAAATTTATTCTCAAAGCTAAGTTCAAAGTTTCCTCTTTTTTTTTTTTTTTAGAATTTTATTTTATCTTTTATTTATTATTATTTTTAATTTTTTGGATATGACACAACACAAAAAAAACTGACCCAGCTAACTCACTAGGCCTAATCTAAACCCAAACTTGTGGACTCAAACAAAGAATAAACAATAAACAAAACAAACCAAAAATAAAATAAACAATAAAATGGTAATAAACACAAAAAGCCTTCTTCTTTGAACCTGGAAGTATTGTACGTAGAACAGGGACCAGAGATGCACTAGCCTAATGTGCCCCTGAAGAGAAACCTGGCAGAGTGCTATGCAGTGACAGCATGCAAACTGGTAATGGCGGGTGAGCAGTATTTGGCTTCGGAATGGTGGCTCACCGACGGCGAGCACTGGAGGTCAAGTCCGGGATACTTCACGCGGTGCTGCTACGGGCTATGATGGACGGTTCTCTTTCTGCCTGAGATCGGAAACTCTTGGAAATAATGGTGGTAGGCAACGCACGTTGGTTCGACCGATGGTGACTTGGTGATCGTCAGTGGCTGATTGCTTGGACTGAAGGTAGCTCCGGTGCATTGAGGTGAACGGCGGATAGAATACCGTCACGAGGTGGTGCGCGAGGAAAAGGAAGGCTAGAGGTGAGGCTCGGGCGAGGGCTGCAGCTGGCTTGTGTTGTGCACTGTGAGGACGTGGAGAAGAAGAAGAGGGAAAGAGGAGTGAAGGGCCAGAGGAAGGAGATGAATGTGGGAGGAATATGGGTAGAGGAAGGCCAGGAAGAAAGAATAATATGGAATGAGAGTAAGAGGGAGAAAAATATGGCTGGTGAAGGAGAGAAGACCCTCGACCTCCCCTTTTCCTAAAAGGTGTACCCTATTTATAGATATGAGATGTAAGAGACTCCTTTTAAGCTTATCAGATGAACTATCACAAAAGTATCATTATCCCATCAAAAACGTGATAACCCTATGAAACAGAATCAGTTTAGAGAGTGAAACAGTGGATATGTATCACTATCTTTTCCTATCTATTTAAAACAACCTGAGCATCATATTTATCTCTTATTTTTTATTTTATTTTCATTTATTATTATTATTTTTTCTATCTTTTTTTTTTTTTAAGAAAGAGATGGGGCTAACTTCTAAAATTTGGGCTGAAGATTTAATTGAGTTTTTATGTTTTTTTTTATTTTTTTTTATCTACTAAAAGAAAGAAAATTGCCCCGGACAAAGTTGGGTGTTCACACAGGTGCTGAGCAAACCCAAGATATTTTCATTCTTTTTGTGGTATGTTGAATACCGGTAAGTTGTGGATCATTGGTGATTATTTTTGGATAAAAAGAGATAAGCCCGTTTTGCGGGCCGAGCATGTTCAACAATTTGGAAAAAAAAAAGCATTATTCTAGGCTTTTTGATCAAACTAACCTTGTTTTAGAAATTATTTATCAAAATAAGCTCATTTTAGAACTATTTATCAAAGTAACTCATTTTTTGCCAGCGTCGCATTTTTTAATAGTTTTTTTTTTCTGACACCAAAGATTTTACTTTGACTAACGTCTTTGGCAAATGCTAGTCAAAATAGCGTCTTTACCATATATGCCACGTGGCATTATTTGGTTGGCCCAAAAATAAAAATAAAAACATTTTTACTCCAGGGACAGCCACTGCTCGAGGAGCCACGTGGCACGTTCTGGGTAAAGACGTTATTGCAAGTAGAGCCACTAAAAGCGCTAGTCACTAAAAGTGCTACTGGAAGTAGCGCCTTTGCCTAGAGCGCGCCATGTAGCACCCTGGGCAGCGGCTGTCTCCCCCAACGGCAACCCCTATAAATCCCTTCACCCACATACTCAAACTCTCACATCCCTTCACTTCATACACTAAAACCCAACCCTTTCCCCATTCCCCAACCCTAAACCCTTCCCCCACCCTAAACACTTAACCATTTACCCCCTTTTATTTTGTAGGAATTATTTTTCATATACCATTTTCATTGCATGTGTTTAATTACTTTAGATATACAATTTGTTTATTTTTTATTAATTTGAGTTATTTATTTATTTAGTTTAATTTTTGTTGATGTTATAATTATTATTGGATTTGTTATTATGAATATTATTAATATTGTAATAATCCATTGTTTATGTTTTAATATTGCAGATCGTACGTGATGGGTGAAATTGTTGCTTTCGTGTACTCAAATGGGAGGATGTTTGACGATCCAAAAGGAACCACGTTTGAAAGAGATAAAAATGTATGAAAATAAAACATGGAGTCGGGTTTGAACTTCTGAAGACAAAGATTTATGACAAATTGAAACTGCTTCCAAATCATTTCAAGTATATTAGCCGAGTTATGTGTAGTCAAAATCTGTCAAAATATATGGTATATGAGATTAGCGATGATGAGGATATGGAGTGCATGATGGATGCCTTTGATCAGAATGATTCAATGACAGCACTTGAATTATATGCTGAAATCGATGTTGCTGAAAGTTCCAGAGTCCCTGCGCAATCGCTTGATATTAATTTAGAGTTGCAAAGATACGATGTAGACCTTCGATCATCGGGGGAAGATGAGAATTGGAACAGTGATATGGAGGTTGATTCTATTGATGACGAAGAGGAAGGTGAAATCCCGGAAAGCTGTGACTCCGACACTGACGATGATACTCAACTTGTTTCCAATATAATGTCGTCTGCATTGGTTGGCTCACATCCGATAATGGTTTGTCCAGTTTCATCAGTACAACCTCCAAAGTTTGTTCCCACCCAACAAGCAAATTTGATATTGATATTATTATTTATTTAATTGTTGTTGTAATTATGATTATAATGTGTTTACACACAGGCCAATCACAGGGTGATTTCTTCAATTCATCACCCCATTACAGTTATATTAACTGGGACCATCCCGATGAGGAGATGGATTTTCAAGGGTTGGATGTTCCGGGGTCCTGACAAGTGGGTGAGGAATTATATGTTGGTTTACGGTTTGACAGTAAACAAGCAGTTCAGTCAGCACTGAAAAATTATTCGATGAGGTGCCATCAATCGTTTACTGTTATAAAATCAACACGATCACTTCTTTATGTGAAGTGCCCAAATAATACACAAGGATGTCCATGGTTGATGAGAGCAATTTTATCAAAGAAGTCAGACAAGTGGGAGGTTACAAAGTGGGGTGATCCACACAATTGAGTCGCAAGATCATAGAAAGTTGAATTCTAACTTTGTATGTTCATGCATACAATTGTGTGGAAGTAGCGCTTTTAGTGGCGCTACTTGTGGTAACGTCTTTGCCCAGAACGCGCCACGTGGCGCCTCGGGCAGTGGTTGTCCCTTGGAGTGAAAATGTTTTTATTTTTTTATTTTTGGGCCAACCAAAGTATCTAGTAAAGACACTTCTTTGACTAGCGATTTTCAAAAACGCTAGTCAAAGTAGGTATTTTTGGCGCTTGAAAAAAATTATTAAAAAATGTCACGTAGGCAAAAACTGGGTTACTTTGGTAAATAATTTTAAAATGAGATTATTTTGGTAAATAGTTTCTAAAACAGGGTCAATTTGGTCAAAAAGCCATTATTCGAAGTGCATCAATACCAGGTAAATACTTTACGGAAAAAAAAGCTCTCTTTCACTGCTTTTATTTTCATAAAGGGGGGTAGTTTCTAAATACGTTGAAATTTATTAATTATTTGCACGATTAATTTGGACAACATTCTTTTTAATAGGTGTATTAGTGATGTTGTGGGGTTAATTATTGATCCTTCCCTACGCTCAATCAAATCCTAAATTCAGTTTTTGTTTCAAAGAAATCTATAAATATAAAAGTACGGTTAACTAAGGGTAATTTTGTATATTGTCTTAGGGCAATTTGGTAAATTCAATAATAATTATTATTAGTCTATTTAAAAAAATCTTAAAGTAGGTAAATAAAACCAATATAAAATAAGATAGTCTAGGGTTAACTAGAGGTAATTTTGTGTATTATCTTAGGGCAATTTGGTAAATTTAATAATAATTATTAGTAGTCTTTTATAAAAAATCTTAAAGTAAATAAATAAAACCAATATAAAAGTAAGGTAGTCTAGAGTTAACTAAACTAAAGGTAACTAGAGATAATTTTGTAGATTGTCTTAGATGCAACTTGGTAAATTCAATAAGTATTATTATTAATTAATCTTTTAAAAAAATATTAAAGTAGGTAAATAAAACCAATATAAAAATAAGATATCTTTATATATAAAAGTAAGGTAGTGTAAGGTTAACTATGAGTAATTTTATAGATTGTCTTAGGGGTAATTTGATAAACTAAAAAAATAATTATTATTAATCTAAAAAATCTTAAAATGGGCAAATAAAACCAATATAAAAGTAACATATTTTTTTATGTAAAAAAAATAAGATATCTTTTTTTAGAATTCATACGGGTTTTTTTTTTTTGCAATTAGATTTATTGATGTTTTAGGTCAAAATTTGAAAATATTTTTTTATGTCATAGGAATGATTAATTTTCTTACCACTTTCTATTATAACAAATATTAAATCATCATTAGTTTTTATTTTGTTATTAGTTTAAATTTACATAAAAAAATTGGGTGCCTTCTCTGATACCTTTTATAATTTTAGGATAAAAGTTATTTTGACCAATCAGAATGCGCCGTCACCTCAATTAATTGGGTCAACAAATCTCATATAAGACAAAGTTCTCATCATATGATTGAACCATTTACGCAAAGTAAAAGTTATCCTAGGAATACCTGATAATTCGCCAAAAAAATTTGCTTTCCAAATAATGGATAATTATATTTTTTAAATATTATTTATCCGCTAATTATTTTTAAAAAAAAAACATTCAATATGAAGTGGGGATCTTTATGGGCAGTTTTGCAATCCACCCTTCTTTGTCAACAAAAGAGATATTCAAGAAATGATTAAGCTCTGTTGGGCTCAACTTATTCACCCAAGGCGTAGGGCCGAACGTCTTGTTGACTCCTGGTCCTGTGCATCCCACCTCAACAAACGTGATGTTTTTTCTGCAATATTTAAGTCCATTTTACACATTAATGTAATCAAATCGAAACCATCTTGCTAGTTAGGCTGATTGAAGGAACAAGAGTTGCGAGGAAAAACAGATGGTAATTTTCTTTTCCTAGAATTAGAGATGATTTCTTATTTTATAGTTTATAATACTCAAATAATAACAATAAGGTTAAAGTAATAATTTGATCCATATATACATAATAATAATTTTAAATTTGATTCTTATATATAAAATTTTTTGAAACTGGTCTTTACGTGTAGAAATATTTTTAATTTGGTTCTCACCGTTTATTGTTGTTATAACGACCATACATAATTGAGACCATATTGAAAATGATTGTCACATATAAGGACCAAATTCAAAATGATTGTCACGTGTATGGATCGAATTTAAAAAAAGAATTTGAATTTGGCCCCTAATGTGACAATCATTTTCAATTTGTTCTCTATATTTTAACTCTAACAAATGACATTATAACATCAATAAAAGGCGATGATCAAATTAAAAATTAAAAATAACTATATATATAGGGATCAAATTTAAAATCATCGTCACGTATAAAGATCAAATTTTTTTTTTATCAGGAAGACCAAATGATTAGTTTATCCTAATAATAATAATAAATAAAAAAAGCAAGTTTAATATGAAGTATAAATATCTTACTCTTGGCCATTAAAGTCATGTGTAACACTCCAGCGCTCTGTTCTAATCACATCATCTAGGAATGAATTGGCTATGATGACTCTGGCATTACCACCCAATGCTCTCCCAAGTTCAGTCCTTCCCCCACTCCCACTTATGTTACATTTTTTGAACACAAACGCACTCGGATCATCTGCTGATTTCCTTTCGCTTGCTACAATAACTCCATCCCTTATGGGACCCAGTCCTAACATTGTAAAATTTATTTTACATTCCTACAACAAATTCATAATCAAATTACTATTTTGTGCTGAATATTAACAATCAGTTATAGCACTAGAGAAATCAATTAGAGAAATATAAGAAATTAATTTTATTTTAATTTTGGTTTGATTAATCTGAAGGTCCCTAAACTATTTGAAAATATTTTTAGATAAGTTTATGAACTTTAATTTATATTTTGTAACTGGGTCCTTGAAGTTTTAAAAAAATTGCAATTGAATCCTCATATATATTTTCGTTAGGATTTTTAAAATGTATAGGGATTTATTTAAATTTTTTCATAAAATTCAAGAACGCACAAATGCACAAGTGAATAGTTTATTTAACGGAACCCTAATAAAAACTTAAGGAACCCTAATAGAGATATATACGAGGGATTCAATTACAATTTTTTTTAAAATTGACCCAATTACAAATTTTTAAAATTCGAAAATGGATTTAAATATTTTTAAATAGTTGAGCAACATACAAGTTAACTAAACCTTTATTTTTTACCTGAAAGATTGATTGACCCTCCCCAAATATGAAATCGACTCCACCTTGAATGTAACAATTCTGATAGTAATGGCGTCCAGAATGATCAAATAGGGTATCCTGCACTCCTATAAACCCACAATCAAGGATAGCACATCTATCCCCTTGGATCCGAGCTGCCACGGCTATATTGATATTGATACTTTCCTTTAATATGTTGTACGTATTCTAAGAAAAAATATTGCATTTAAAAAATCAGAATCTTATTTAATGTAAACAACAATTATGCTATAAATAATTGTTCTAATTTAAAAACAAAAACAATTTATTTAGGAATTTTTAAGTCCCACCACAAGTGTTATTTTAGTTACCTCGAATGTAATGCCTTTTAGAATAGTATCATTTGCGGTTAAAATGAAAGAACCACTAGGATGTGCAAAGCCATGGTCATCCCATTCGATTTTTGTAGAGGTCCTGCCAGCTCCTTCAAGATAAAGGCACGGTTTGCTCGCGGGAATTTTGACTTTCTCTCTGCAATGCATTACGATACGCTTTGGTAAATAGCTAATTAATTAAATATTTATTTAATAAATTCTTTTTTAAATAAATTAAAACGAGATTATGTTCATAAGTTTTTTTTTTTGATAATTTTATGAAAATAAGTTAAAAAGAACTTAGAAATATCATAAATTATTTTCATAAACTATTTATATAAGTTTATTTCCATTAACTATTCTCACAACCTCTTTATAAGCTCTCCAAACTTACCTCAATTACATAATGCTTGAGCTTATTAGAATTTCAATAAAGGTAAAATAGTTCATGGCCACGGAAAATAACAATAATAATAATAATAATCAAAGTTTTAAAATGAGGTTCGCAACTGCAATTGAGGTTATAATAATGTTGAAGTTTTGGTAATATCTGAAAACATATTGTAAGTGCAAATACAACTGCATCGGACATATTTTTCTGCAATTGTTCATAATAATGAAAAATGTAAAGTGAATGCAATCGCGACCGTACGTATTGCAATTTAAAACCTTGATAATAAGAATAAAAATAATAATAGTAATAATGTAAATAAAACAAACTCTATACAGTAAACTTAGGTCAATCATATATAGGATGACAACAAAACATTTACTTGTAAACGCCAGGGGCAATTCGGATGTGAATCCATTGAGAGTTTCCTGTGGGGACGGAGTCAATGGCACTTTGAATTGTTTTGAAGGCTGTATTTCCTTTTTGACTAACAAAAATAGTCTTGGGTGGATTGGCACAATTCTGGGATTCACAAACACTGAAAACAAGGACTTGTAAAGTGAAAATGAGGGAACACAATTTTGAGAAATGCATTTTGTTTTGTTTTTTGTATTTTCTTTCTCTTTTTTCTGTATACAAGTTGTAGTAATGTTGTTTAAGCACAGCGTCGAGCCTTTAAAGAAAAAAGGTTAAGATTGGTATATTGAAAATTAAGAAGTAACGTTACTGATAATTGCATGCATTCTTTTTTTGAGTACAACTGATTCCATGCATTTGTTCTTTTGGGTACAAACTAATTACATCTATTTACAAACAAATAATTTATAGCCAAAATGTATTAAGGATACCATACGAAAATATGTTAATATGTATCTGTTAATGAAATTAACATTATTGAGATTCTTAATGCAAAAAAAAAAAAATATATTGCATACAAGTTAATAACCACTAGATTGTACATGGCTTAATCTCATTATCTAGTTCAAGAAGGTTTTAAAACCTTAATTTTAAAGATACTAAAGAATTCACTTAAATTAGTATTGTTAATATGCAAAGTCGATCTTATGAATAAAATCTTGAAGACAAGGATATGCGAACATTCTTATATTAATGTATGTCTTGTTTAAATTGAAATTCTAATTATAAAAATAAAATTAGTTATAATATCCACCATATTTTGGAAAATTATTTAAAAAAATTGTCCAAATCTATATAAATAATTGAAAACAAAATAGAAATAGGACAAATATCTAAAAATAATAATTCTTATATATAATTCTTTTGGTGAGAGTGCTAGTATCCTTTCACGATTAGTTAATGACTAAAATTTTAGTCATGTATCTCGTTTATTTGATATATAAAATACAACAAGTTCTTTTTGTATATATTTACACGTGTTAAAGTAGTTAAAAAAATGATGTTTTGACGCTGCCAGAATTAGCTTTGAACAGCACTTCCGTGTGATTTTTAATAACGCTTATCTATTTATCCGTTGTTAAAAGATGTTATCATTAAAGAAATAACGTGTATATATATATATATATATATATATATATATATATATAGTTTTTGCTGATTTAAATCAAGTTATAATTAAAATATATTTAAATGGTCAAATTTAGGAGTAAGTTTTATATTAGAACTGAAATTACGTACATTCTGTGACTAGGATTTTAATTTGGTTTTGTATGATAATTTTCATAATAAATCTCATGCCCGATCCAGAACGTCACATCTTACCATGATTGGTGGGAACGCGTTTTCTCTTGATTAGTTTCTTTTTAAAGCAGCATTCTCCCTTGACTCGATCTTTAATTGAATTATCGATAGAACGTTGATCAAGATTCAGGAAGAGATCGAGGATCATAGCAGAATCCTAATGATCTAATAGACACACTCTATATCGATAGTTTTGCGGGGCACTATAAAATCAAAAATAATAAATTATTTGTTTTTCTAAAATAATTACTCATGAAGTTTTGTAAATACCTCTATCTGGATCCATTTATTTGTAAATAATAAATTATTTATTTGTGGTTGCATGCACGATAAATTTACATAACGCTAATTACAAAATCAAACAAACTTCGTTAAAGCAGAGGCAGAGGAAAGGGGCGACCTCTGTATGCCATGGCCACACCATCTTTTTTACCATTTAATTATTATTATATATAATTAAAATTTATTTTAATATTTTTATAATCATTAGTACTTTATTTATTGAAATGTAGAAGGTCTTTTAGTGATAATCATTTCTTTTATGTCTATCTACATTTTCATATCTAAACTTATATATATAAAAGTAACTAAAAAAACGTCATTTATTATCCACATTTTCAATGACTTTATCTATCAATAATTGATTATTAGACAAAATTTATGTACAATTTTTAAGTGCATATGATACTATTTTTCAATTAAAATATAACATTTGTAATAGTTGTTACAAATACTATATTTTAATTGACGAATTTTTACACATTTTATATTTTTATTGGAGAATAGCATCACAAGTGCTCGAAGAATTGCACTCAAATTTTGTTCTTATTTATTTCTCTTATAACTTATAGAAAAGAGAAAAAAAATATTTTGTGCTCTCGATGTTTTCATCTCTGGTTCTGCCCCCCCACCCACCCACACGTACGCACAGACATTAACACAAACACAGCGATCCCTACAAAAATGTTGAGTTTGCAAATTCTAAGTAGCACACATTTGATACAATTTAGTATCGTTAATTAAGTCCTATAGGATGAGTGACTCACCCTACATTGCAAGATGCCAGAAATAGGGTCTGATAATCTCTCTTTGAAATTGTCAAGCGCTCAGCTACATATTGTGTTTGTCCGCTTTTATCAAATATTGATGTCAAAGTGGGGCTAAAAACAATAACCTCCTCAGCCTTTGATTTGGGACAAAAAAATCTCGATACCAGAACCGTAAATTAAAATATGCAATGGATTACCAATAACATCAATATTTACACGAAAAGACTAAGAAGCATATCAATTAAGAACAGAGGCATTTATCGTTGATAATTAAGAAGTGGTTCTTGTCATCACTCTTTTCCCCAGAAGCCCTTGACTAATTGACTTGAACCCACCAGGAGGAAGATTCTACGTTTTTGCCCTAAGAGAGTGTGTTGTTGTGCAACTTGTGAAGAGAGTGTGAGAGTGAAGTGAAGTGTGTAACACCCCGATTTTTCGTGCTTTCTAAGGACGATAAACTCAATTAATGAGTTTATATTTTTATCTGTGTTTTAGAAAATGATTTTGGGAAAACTAAGATCATAGTCTTGTTTTATAAAATCGTAGGATCCTTCGGTTAAGTTTTGGGCCAAAAACTCAAACGAAAACCGATCTACGTTTTTCAGATGATAGTGTTTTCTACTATCACGACCTAATCTGGACTAACGAACGAAACCATTAGTCTTGGAATATATTCCTCTACCTTTTTCCTAAAATGTGTCCTGACGCCCAAAATATAAAAAATATTTTATATTCGGGCCGATAATCGATCGAGGAGACGATTCGAGCTGTCTTAGGGTTTTTCGAGACCCACGATCAGATGTTTTTCATACCAAAATTGTATCAAGTTATTTGAGGAATTCATACAAGTGTCGGGACGATTCCAAATATCGGGATGTGAATTGACCAAATTGCCCTTGGTTAATTTTATTACCAATTTACCTTTCCTATTATTAAACTAATAAACCCCTAAATATCTAATATTTCCAACCTTATCTCCCCATTTCATTCGGCAGCCCCCTCCCCCCAACTCACTTCATCTTCTTCTTCTCTCATTTCTTTTCTTTTTTTCATCCAAAATCTCCATTTTTGGAGGTAGAAAGCTTGAGTTTTTGTGAAGCAATCTTCATCAAACTTGGAGTGGATCATCATAGGAGGTAGTAGTTCAACTTTATCTCTCTCAATCTCTCCTTTCTCTCCTCATATTTTCATGATCAAGGATGTTAGGGTTTTGTCCCTAAAATCTTTGAAAATCCATGAAAAATTGTAGGAAAATCGTATCTGTACCAAACCAATTTCTATGGCCTAGGTTCATGACATGCTTGTATGATCCAAGAGCTTAGAGCCAAGAAATCCCTCTAGCTATGTTTTCTAGGTAGGGGCCAAAACCCCCCTATGTGTGTAGGGTAGGGTTTTGGTTGGTTTTTGATAATCTGATCTGATATCTAGGGCTGTCACACTTAGTTAGGGTGATATCCAGAAAATGAGAAATTTTGGAGCTCCCTAGCTATTTTTAGTGTAATAGGGCCGAACCCTAGGGGTGGTGCATTAGGAGAAATCTTCGTTTTGTAAGTTAATGCCGATATGTTTTACATGTATGTAGTGATCGGCAGCGTGCTGGGACGATAAACAAGTTGATCGGGTGTTCAAAGTTGAGCTGGAAGCTACAAGAGGTAAGGGGATAAACCTGAGGAATTCCATTTCCGACAGCTATGTGCTGCATCGGTGTTTGTATTGTATTTAAATAGTTTATATCTGATGTTGGTTGTATTTTTGATTGACTGCTGTTGATTGGAATATGTATTGATGTAACTGCTGATATAGTTGAATGCATGTTATACTTGCTGAATGGTTATATGGATGTATAGTGTGCCCTGCTGTGGGATTTAGGCATTAGAGGACCTAATTTTGATTAGGATCCGACATCGTGTAACTAAAAAGCTTTAAAAGCCTGAAAATGTGTTTTGATAAGAAGAAGTGAAGTTTAAAAGCAAATAGGACATTAGAAACCTTCAATATGTCTTAATTTGATAAGTTAACCCTTTTGAGAAATGTGGTTTCCAGAGTCATACTGAGTTTATTCAAGAAAAAATGAGTTTGTGCAAGTTTTGTTTTAAGTTCGTATTTTACCGAAAAACAACGAAAGAAAAAGAAATGGTCTCTAGACCAAGTTTTGTTTTATGGAAAACCGATCCCGATGACTTTGTGTAAGTATCGGAGATTTTGGGTTTTTGGTTTTCGAGTTTTCAAGGAAAGTGGTTTTAAAGCTTAAAGCTTAGAAACTAGAAACCGAGACGTCGGGGTTCTAGGGTTCTGCAGAACACGTGGATCAAGGATCCGTGTTAGTTGTGGTCCTATCGGCTTAGGGACAATCTTTGTGGTCCTGTAAGCTTGAGGATGTTTTATGATCTTGAATCCGGCGTCCTTGAGTGGTGCATCGGTTAGGGATGTTGGGATTTGAGTTGTTTTGGACTAAGTGTCCTCTTTTGAGAAAATGTGTTTTGAGGCTTAAAGAGTCTAAGACATTATGGTGGTTGTTAGCGTTGATGCTACAACGAGGAAACATTGATGCGACAAAGATCAATTATCGGAAACTAGATAGGTTTCTCATGCATTAAATGCGGGGCAGACGTGCCGTGATACGGGGGACCTTGATAAGCAAGGAGAACCTGAGATGACTTATCTGTCATAACATTGTGCCTTGATGGACAATGGTGTCATACGTGTTCTGGGAACGTATTGTGCCTTGAGTTGGACAATGCAGTATGTATTCTTGTAGAGTACTTCTGATTGCGCCCCCATGTGAGAATCGCGTAGTGTCATGGGATTCAAAGTACTCGTTTTTGGGCCAAATATTGGTGTAAATCTCTAGAGCCTGATCAGCTCATTGCGAATGGTGATGGGATTTCCGGAAATCTAGAAATCTAGTGTGAATATTAGTTGAGATATATGGAAGTGCCATGCATACGTTTAGGAGATAACGTTGATTGTGGGGTACGAAGCCCTTGTGCATTTACTGCCATTTGTACTTGATGATATATGCCATGTTATATGATGATTTGAGTGAGTTACAGTATATGAGTCTGTTGTGTGGATTGGGCATATAGTTGTTGTTTATGGATTCATATATTGGTTTCTCACCCTTGCATGTTTTTGGACGGGTTGTCCATTCGTATATATATTGTATCGTGTTTACAGATGGAGCCGGCGTCGGATCACCTAGCGCACTCCGGGATGCGCGTCCTAGCATTTGATCGGGGGATGGACCCAGCCGCGTGGGTTATCCACCCAGGGGTGGAAAGTGCGGCGTCCACTGGACCGGTTTGCACCGTAAGCGGAACGACTGAGACGGGACCGCGGAAGAGTACTCGGACAGTGGAGACCATCCAGGTGCCTCTCCCTCCCATCGGGTTGATGTTGCAGGCCCTTATGGAGCAGGGTGTGATCGAGTCGGTTGCCCCCGCTGCACAGTCCCCGCAGCAACAACTACCCCAGACGCCTCCCCCGCCTTTTGTCTTGGTAGCGGGCGAGCATGTCGTGGAGGATGTGGGGGAAGAGGAGGAGGAGGAGGAGGAAGACCCTGAGGAGGATCCTCAGGAGGACCCGGAGGATCATCTTTCGGATGCTTCCGATCCCCATCCACAGGGGAACGGGAATGTAGGTTCCCAGAGTTCTTCCCCTGGTTCCAGCATTGGACCTCCCTCCGGGGGATTTTCCAATGGCTTCCATTAGTCGGACCAGCTTAGGGTGTAGACCCTTTTTTTGAGGCAGCGGTTTTTGGGTAGTCTGTTAACGGCTACTGATGGCCATAGGTTTTAGAGATATGGTTCCAGACTGTCGCTGCCTAGTTTTATAGCTTTTTAGAAGTTTAGTAATCATTCGTTCTTTTGTAAAGGGACTTGTTGTCCATCATATATATATATATATATGTATATATATACCTTGTTCTAATTATTGCATATGAGTAGTTCTGTGTTAACTGGAGTGGTGCCTATACGTATTAATAAGAAAATTTTTGTCACGATTTCCAGAATCTGCTTATACAAAAGATATATTTTCCGAAAGTAAAACCAGCGAAATTTTATTTATCGTTTCATTAAGAGTGTTGAGTTACGAAAGTGGCACTGGGTTTGAGGGTGTCACATTAGTGGTATCAGAGCTGGTCGAGTCTTTTGGGAATCCTTGGGGAATAGGTCTGTTGTGTTTGCTGTTGTGTGATCTCTGTATTCGCGAGGCGAAAGTGATTCGCGTCGCGAGCCCGAGAAGTTTCTAAGGACATGTTCTCTGTCTCGCGTAGCGAATAGAAAGTCGCGTCGCGAGGCAGGGAGATGATGCTTTGTTTCTCGGGTATGTTCTCTGCGTCGCGTGGCGAAACGGATTTCGCGTCGCGAGGCAGAGGAGGGGAGTTGCATGTTCTCTGGATCGCGTAGCGAAACGAAATTCGCGTCGCGAGCCAGAGAAATGGTGCTCAGTTTCTCAGGTATGTCCTCTGCGTCGCGTGGCGAATTGAGTTCGCGTCGCGAGACAGAGGAGTGGAGTTGCATGGTCCCTGATTCGCGAAGCGAAATGTATTTCGCGTCGCGAGGCAGAGAAGCTTTCTAGATATGTTCTCTGCATCGCGTGGCGAATGGGATTCGCGTCGCGAGGCAGAGGAGTAGTGTTTCCCTCTTGGGCAGGTCCCCTGCATCGCGTAGCGAACTGTATTTCGCGTCGCGAAGCAGAGGGTATGTTTTCTTATCGAGAGGCGAATGAACTTTCGCGTCGCGAGGCCGAGAGTGATGTGGCTTCCTAGATCGCGAGGCGAAGGAGCGTTCGCGTCGCGAGTCCGAGGAGCTGTTCCCTGCTTCTCAGGCAGACTCTCTGGTTCGCGTAGCGAATCTGTTTCGCGTAGCGAAACCGAGGGTTGGGATGTTACTACTCTTCTTTTTATTTCCTTCTGGGAAATATTGTATGTCTATAACTGCTTATTTGCTTTATTTTCTGGTTGCCATTTGACTGAATTTGGGCCTTGTAGGTCAGATATGGAACTAGAAATTGGAGCAGAAGCAGGACGTGGACGTGGACGTGGACGTGGCCGTGGACGTGGTCGCGGTCAGGGAGCTGGTGTCCAAGCTGAGGATGTTGCTGGAGCAACTGGAATGGATTTTGCTGCTCAGGCAATGGCTAACATGGCTGCGGCTATTGCTGTCCAAACTGCAACCATGAACGCCCACAATGCTCAGGAACAACTCCGTGCTGACCAGGCCGCTGAGGGTCGAAGCTTGACTACTTTCAGGCGTCAGAATCCGCCACAATTTTCTGGTGACGTGGATCCTGAGAAAGCTAATCTTTGGATTCATGAAGTTGAGAAAATTTTTGAGTTGATACGTAGTCCCGAAGAAGTGAAGGTGCCATATGCCACATTCCTACTGATAGGAGATGCGGAATATTGGTGGAAAGGAACGAAACAACTACTGGAGGCAAATCACGAGGTGATTTCGTGGACGCTGTTTAAGGATCGCTTTTTGGGAAAGTATTTCCCTCAGAGTGCAAGAGCAGAGAAGGAGCAGGAATTCTTGCGACTACAACAGAGAGATATGTCAGTCGGAGAATATGCGGCTAAGTTCGAATCGTTGGCCAAGTATTTCCGTTTCTTTCAGAATAACCCTGAGGAAGAATGGAAATGCGAAGCTTTTGAGAGAGGACTGCGGTATGAGATAAAAGAGTCGGTCCTACCACAAGGAATTAGAAATTTTCAAGCACTCGTTGAGAAAAGCAGACAAATAGAACTAATGAAGCGTGGAAGAGACAATAGAGGAAACGTCGGAGGACCTTTCCGATTCAAGGGTCAATCTCAGGACCAGAGAGGGAAACAGATTCAAAAGAAACCATATTCTCGACCACCTGGGAACTTCCAGAAACCACCTTATCGACCTGTTGCTCGTGCATCGGGCAGTGGAGGTCAAGGAGGGCAAAACCAAGGGAGGAAGTGTTTCAAGTGCGGGGATTCATCGCATTTGGCAAACAACTGTACCGTGAGGAATGACCATTGCTATCGTTGTGGACAACCAGGTCATTTTGCCAAGGATTGTAGAGCCCAGAATCCAGTCCAAACTGCGGACAGGAGTGGTGGAGCCAAACGACCGACGGCTAGGGGAAGAGTTTATACCCTGAGTGGTGCTGAGGCTTCGAACTCCGAAGATCTGATACAGGGTGTGGGTGACATAGACGGTAATCTCTTATTAGTGCTCTTTGATTCAGGTGCAACCCATTCATTCATTTCTATGGATTGTGTGAAACGTTTAGAGTTATCTATTTCTTCCTTGTCATTTGATTTAATTGTTTCTACACCAACTGCTGAACCTGTTGTTGTGAATTCTATATGTCTAAACTGTCCTATTGTTATCCAGGATAGACATTTTCTTGTTGACTTAATATGTTTGCCTTTAATACAATTAGATGTAATTTTGGGCATGGATTGGTTATCTTCCAACCAGATCCTATTAGATTGTGCACATAAAACCCTCGTTTTTCCTAGTACTGAGATTTCTGGATTTTTAACCGCCAACCATGTTAGAACTTCTTCGAAAGAAGGAGATCCGAAATACGTGCTTTTGACCAACTTAGAAGTCGAGGGGAAGATCGCGCTGAGTCAGATGCCTGTTGTGAGAGATTTTCCCGAGGTGTTTCCAGAGGATGTTCCAGGTTTGCCACCTGTGAGGGACATAGAATTCTCCATCGATCTGATCCCAGGAACTGGACCGATATCGATTGCTGCATATCGAATGTCACCTACTGAGCTTGTTGAGTTGAAAACACAAGTCGAGGACTTGTTATCAAAGCAGTTCATCAGACCAAGTGTTTCGCCATGGGGAGCGCTGGTTCTCTTAGTGAGAAAGAAGGACGGAGGTTCGAGACTTTGTGTGGACTATCGTCAGCTGAACAAGGTTACGATCAAGAACAAGTATCTGTTGCCTAGGATTGATGACTTGATGGATCAACTGCGAGGAGCTGCTGTTTTCTCAAAGATCGACTTAAGGTCAGGATACCACCAGATTCGAGTGAAAACGGAGGATATACCAAAGACTGCTTTTAGAACTCGTTACGGACATTACGAGTATCTCGTGATGCCTTTTGGAGTGACAAACGCACCTGCTGTTTTCATGGACTACATGAATCGGATTTTTCGTCCGTTTCTTGATAAGTTTGTTATTCTGGTTTATTCTAAGAATCGTGAAGAACACGAGGAGCATTTACGGCAAGTCCTTCATGTTTTGCGGGAAAAGATGTTGTATGCGAAACTCTCTAAGTGTGAGTTTTGGCTCGAAGAAGTCGGATTTTTGGGTCATGTTATCACGAAACAAGGAATTTCTGTGGACCCTGCTAAAGTAGAAGCCGTACTTTCTTGGGAAAAACCAAAGACTATAACCGAGATAAGAAGTTTTGTTGGATTAGCCGGTTACTACCGAAGGTTTATTGAAGGATTCTCTAAGATTGTGTCACCATTGACTCAATTGACGAGGAAAGATCAACCTTTTGTTTGGACTGATCAGTGTGAAGAAAGTTTCCAAAAGATTAAGGAACTTCTGACTACTTCACCAGTGTTGATACTTCCAGAACCGAGTGAACCTTATGAAGTATATTGTGATGCTTCACATTAAGGTCTAGGTTGTGTGCTGATGCAACACCGCAAAGTGGTGGCTTATGCATCACGGCAGTTAAAGATTCATGAAAAGAATTATCCCACCCATGACCTAGAATTAGCTGCAGTGGTTTTTGCACTAAAGATATGGAGACACCATCTGTATGGTGCAAAGTTCGATGTCTTCAGTGATCACAAGAGTTTGAAGTATCTGTTCGACCAGAAGGAGCTCAATATGAGGCAAAGACGATGGATGGAGTTTTTGAAGGATTACGACTTCACGTTGCAATACCATCCAGGGAAGGCGAACGTCGTGGCAGATGCTTTGAGCCGGAAAACCGTTCATATTTCAACTATGATGGTGAGAGAATTGAAACTGATTGAAGAGTTTCGTGAACTAAATTTGGGATTAGAGATAAGTCCCAAGAAAATAAGCTTTGGAATGCTTAAGATCTCTAATGGATTGATGGAAGAGATACGTGAGCAACAAGCTACTGATGAATCTCTTCAAGAGGAAAAGGTGTTGGTGGAACAAGGGAGAGCTAGTGAGTTTAGTTTGGGAGCAGATGGAATCTTAAGGTGTAATGGACGAGTTTGTATACCCAACAACCCGGAGATGAGAAAGATGATTCTAGAAGAATCTCACAAGAGTGGATTAAGCATTCATCCTGGTGCAACCAAGATGTATCAGGACATGAAACAAAGATTTTGGTGGCCAGGCATGAAGAAACAAGTTGCAGAATACGTTGCATCGTGTCTAACTTGTCAGAAAACAAAAGTAGAACATCAGAGGCCTAGAGGGATGCTGCAATCCCTAGATGTACCGGAATGGAAATGGGAGAGTATCTCTATGGATTTCGTAGTGAGTTTACCCCGAACACCAAGGAACTTTGATTCGATTTGGGTAATCGTGGATAGGTTGACGAAATCGGCACATTTCTTACCTGTCAAGACAAACTACATAGTAGCAAAGTTGACTGAGGTGTACATAAGAGAAGTAATTAGATTACACGGAATACCCTCAAGTATTGTTTCGGACCGAGATCCGAAGTTTACATCGCGTTTTTGGGAAAGCTTACACCAAGCTTTGGGAACCAAGTTACGCCTAAGTTCAGCATACCATCTTAGACGGATGGACAAACAGAACGAACGATTCAATCGTTAGAAGATTTGCTAAGAGCTTGTGTGTTGGATAATCGAGGAAGTTGGGATGAACTGTTACCTCTGATTGAATTCACGTATAATAACAGTTATCACTCAAGCATAGGGATGGCACCCTATAAGGTTCTATATGGGAGGAAGTGTCAAACTCCTCTTTGTTGGTATCATGATGGAGAGAGTACAATTCTAGGACCCGAGGTTGTGCAAGAGACGACTGATAAAGTCAAACAGATTCGGGAAAGAATGAAGACATCTCAGAGCAGACAGAAGAGTTATTCAGATAAGCGAAGACGACCTCTCGAATTTCAAGAAGGCGATCATGTGTTTCTGAGAGTCAATCCAACGACTGGGGTAGGTCGGGTAATGAAATCCAGAAAACTCACTCCTAAATTCATTGGACCATACCAAATTCTTCGGCGTATTGGTCCAGTAGCGTATCAAATTGCTTTACCTCCTTTTCTTTCAAACTTACATAATGTCTTTCATGTTTCACAATTGAGGAAGTATATTCCTGATCCATCTCATGTAATTGAACCTGATCAAGTACCCTTGAAAGAGAATCTGTCTTATGAGACCGCACCTGTAAGGATTGAGGACAAGAGAGTCAGACAACTGAGGGGAAAACAAATCTCTGTAGTCAAGGTTATTTGGGATGATACAACTGGAGAAGCAACTTGGGAGACTGAGGAAAAAATCAAAGAGCAGTATCCTTATCTGTTCACAGGTATGTAATTTCGAGGACGAAATTATTTTAAGGGGGATAGTAATGTGACACCCCGATTTTTCGTGCTTTCTAAGGACGATAAACTCAATTAATGAGTTTATATTTTTATCTGTGTTTTAGAAAATGATTTTGGGAAAACTAAGATCATAGTCTTGTTTTATAAAATCGTAGGATCCTTCGGTTAAGTTTTGGGCCGAAAACTCAAACGAAAACCGATCTACGTTTTTCAGATGATAGTGTTTTCTACTATCACGACCTAATCTGGACTAACGAACGAAACCATTAGTCTTAGAATATATTCCTCTACCTTATTCCTAAAATGTGTCCTGACGCCCAAAATATAAAAAATATTTTATATTCGGGCCGATAATCGATCGAGGAGACGATTCGAGCTGTCTTAGGGTTTTTCGAGACCCACGATCAGATGTTTTTCATACCAAAATTGTATCAAGTTATTTGAGGAATTCATACGAGTGTCGGGACGATTCCAAATATCGGGATGTGAATTGACCAAATTGCCCTTGGTTAATTTTATTACCAATTTACCTTTCCTATTATTAAACTAATAAACCCCTAAATATCTAATATTTCCAACCTTATCTCCCCATTTCATTCGGCAGCCCCCTCCCCCCAACTCACTTCATCTTCTTCTTCTCTCATTTCTTTTCTTCCTTTCATCCAAAATCTCCATTTTTGGAGGTAGAAAGCTTGAGTTTTTGTGAAGCAATCTTCATCAAACTTGGAGTGGATCATCATAGGAGGTAGTAGTTCAACTCTATCTCTCTCAATCTCTCCTTTCTCTCCTCATATTTTCATGATCAAGGATGTTAGGGTTTTGTCCCTAAAATCTTTGAAAATCCATGAAAAATTGTAGGAAAATCGTATCTGTACCAAACCAATTTCTATGGCCTAGGTTCATGACATGCTTGTATGATCCAAGAGCTTAGAGCCAAGAAATCCCTCTAGCTATGTTTTCTAGGTAGGGGCCGAAACCCCCCTATGTGTGTAGGGTAGGGTTTTGGTTGGTTTTTGATAATCTGATCTGATATCTAGGGCTGTCACACTTAGTTAGGGTGATATCCAGAAAATGAGAAATTTTGGAGCTCCCTAGCTATTTTTAGTGTAATAGGGCCGAACCCTAGGGGTGGTGCATTAGGAGAAATCTTCGTTTTGTAAGTTAATGCCGATATGTTTTACGTGTATGTAGTGATCGGCAGCGTGCTGGGACGATAAACAAGTTGATCGGGTGTTCAAAGTTGAGCTGGAAGCTACAAGAGGTAAGGGGATAAACCTGAGGAATTCCATTTCCGACAGCTATGTGCTGCATCGGTGTTTGTATTGTATTTAAATAGTTTATATCTGATGTTGGTTGTATTTTTGATTGACTGCTGTTGATTGGAATATGTATTGATGTAACTGCTGATATAGTTGAATGCATGTTATACTTGCTGAATGGTTATATGGATGTATAGTGTGCCCTGCTGTGGGATTTAGGCATTAGAGGACCTAATTTTGATTAGGATCCGACATCGTGTAACTAAAAAGCTTTAAAAGCCTGAAAATGTGTTTTGATAAGAAGAAGTGAAGTTTAAAAGCAAATAGGACATTAGAAACCTTCAATATGTCTTAATTTGATAAGTTAACCCTTTTGAGAAATGTGGTTTCCAAAGTCATACTGAGTTTATTCAAGAAAAAATGAGTTTGTGCAAGTTTTGTTTTAAGTTCGTATTTTACCGAAAAACAACGAAAGAAAAAGAAATGGTCTCTGGACCAAGTTTTGTTTTATGGAAAACCGATCTCGATGACTTTGTGTAAGTATCGGAGATTTTGGGTTTTTGGTTTTCGAGTTTTCAAGGAAAGTGGTTTTAAAGCTTAAAGCTTAGAAACTAGAAAACGAGACGTCGGGGTTCTAGGGTTCTGCAGAACACGTGGATCAAGGATCCGTGTTAGTTGTGGTCCTGTCGGCTTAGGGACAATCTTTGTGGTCCTGTAAGCTTGAGGATGTTTTATGATCTTGAATCCGGCGTCCTTGACTGGTACATCGGTTAGGGATGTTGGGATTTGAGTTGTTTTGGACTAAGTGTCCTCTTTTGAGAAAATGTGTTTTGAGGCTTAAAGAGTCTAAGACATTATGGTGGTTGTTAGCGTTGATGCTACAACGAGGAAACATTGATGCGACAAAGATCAATTATCGGAAACTAGATAGGTTTCTCATGCATTAAATGCGGGGCAGACGTGCCGTGATACGGGGGACCTTGATAAGCAAGGAGAACCTGAGATGACTTATCTGTCATAACATTGTGCCTTGATGGACAATGGTATCATACGTGTTCTGGGAACGTATTGTGCCTTGAGTTGGACAATGCAGTATGACCGTATTCTTGTGGAGTACTTCTGATTGCGCCCCCATGTGAGAATCGCGTAGTGTCATTGGATTCAAAGTACTCGTTTTTGGGCCAAATATTGGTGTAAATCTCTAGAGCCTGATCAGCTCATTGCGAATGGTGATGGGATTTCCGGAAATCTAGAAATCTAGTGTGAATATTAGTTGAGATATATGGAAGTGCCATGCATACGTTTAGGAGATAACGTTGATTGTGGGGTACGAAGCCCTTGTGCATTTACTGCCATTTGTACTTGATGATATATGCCATGTTATATGATGATTTGAGTGAGTTACAGTATATGAGTCTGTTGTGTGGATTGGGCATATAGTTGTTGTTTATGGATTCATATATTGGTTTCTCACCCTTGCATGTTTTTGGACGGGTTGTCCATTCGTATATATATTGTATCGTGTTTACAGATGGAGCCGGCGTTGGATCACCTAGCACACTCCGGGATGCGCGTCCTAGCATTTGATCGGAGGATGGACCCAGCCGCGTGGGTTATCCACCCAGGGGTGGAAAGTGCGGCGTACACTGGACCGGTTTGCACCGTAAGCGGAACGACTGAGACGGGACCGCGGAAGAGTACTCGGACAGTGGAGACCATCCAGGTGCCTCTCCCTCCCATCGGGTTGATGTTGCAGGCCCTTATGGAGCAGGGTCTGATCGAGTCGGTCGCCCCCGCTGCACAGTCCCCGCAGCAACAACTACCCCAGACGCCTCCCCCGCCTTTTGTCTTGGTAGCGGGCGAGCATGTCGTGGAGGATGTGGGGGAAGAGGAGGAGGAGGAGGAAGACCCTGAGGAGGATCCTCAGGAGGACCCGGAGGATCATCTTTCGGATGCTTCCGATCCCCATCCACAGGGGAACGGGAATGTAGGTTCCCAGAGTTCTTCCCCTGGTTCCAGCATTGGACCTCCCTCCGGGGGATTTTCCAATGGCTTCCATTAGTCGGACCAGCTTAGGGTGTAGACCCTTTTTTTGAGGCAGCGGTTTTTGGGTAGTCTGTTAACGGCTACTGATGGCCATAGGTTTTAGAGATATGGTTCCAGACTGTCGCTGCCTAGTTTTATAGCTTTTTAGAAGTTTAGTAATCATTCGTTCTTTTGTAAAGGGACTTGTTGTCCATCATATATATATATGTATATATATACCTTGTTCTAATTATTGCATATGAGTAGTTCTGTGTTAACTGGAGTGGTGCCTATACGTATTAATAAGAAAATTTTTGTCACGATTTCCAGAATCTGCTTATACAAAAGATATATTTTCCGAAAGTAAAACCAGCGAAATTTTATTTATCGTTTCATTAAGAGTGTTGAGTTACGAAAGTGGCACTGGGTTTGAGGGTGTCACAAAGTGAGGGAGAAATATGATAACATGCTTAGAATTAAAAAACGAAAAAATGTAGCACTTCTTTAAGGAAGCACTATCTTTTTTAGCATTTTTTTTATTTAAAACTGGGTAAAGATAGTGCTTCCTTGAGGAAGCGCTATTAAAGGGTCACCTTTAATAAAACTTCCTCAATGAAGTGCTACTAAACAATTCTGCACATCTTTCGATAGTGTTTTCGTTTGAAAACGCTATTAAATAGATGTTATTAAATGTCTTTTTGTTGTAGTGTGAGCAGTTCAAATGTAGAGCGTGCAACTCCAGATACTATTGTTTTCAAAGTTAGTTCTTGTTAGCTATCTGTTTTAGTTTTTCCGCCAATGTGCAGATCTTGGTATAAGCTTGTACGTTGTTGTTCCCGTGTTGGAACGGAGGATACAATATGCCAGAAACGACCTTTAATTTGGAGTGTGAACGATAATAACACATAGAAGAATTATTTATCGAAGATTTTGGTCAAATAATTCAAACTAACATTTTCAATAGTGTTGAGTTACAAAACAACAAATTTGATGAATTGAGAAAATTGTGCATTGAATATCTCGTTTTGTATGTAGAGATATTATAGTTCATTAACTTCATGGGCTGTTTCAACTAACACGTAGAGAGTTGGTCACCTAGAAAGTATATTGTTTTGAATCAAGGGAATGATAATGTTTTCTCAAACAAGTGCTCCTTTAATAGCATTTGTTTGAGTAAACACTATTAAATGATTAAACTATAATATTGCTCCTTCGAACGCTTTCAAATGTGAAGCACTTTTTAAAAAAAAAAAAAAGGTATGAGATAAAGATAATATTTTCTTGAGGATACTCTATTAAAGATATATATTTTAATAGTATTGCTTTTATAAAGCGCTATGAAGAACGTCCGCACATTTTTTTATGCCCTAGTACAAGTCGTTGTTGTCGTTGTGATATTAATTGTTTAGATTTTATAGTTTTCGAGGAGCCAAAGATAACAATTGTAAGCTACCACCTCGAAGGAAGCCGTACAGGTGAATCGTAACACCAAATGGTAGACACCAAGTCAGCTAGTGAAGCAAACATAATTCTAAGGCTTGGTTAATGTTTGCATGTGTGTATCCAAATTCAAGGCTTATTGAACTAGATTTTTTGTTGAATCCGGATCCTCCGCACCCAAGGTTTGTCCATCTTCACTCCAGCCACAATCACATTCATTGGATTAATCCAAGGACAGAGGTGGTTTGTTTTTTTATTTTAATCCAATGGTTGTAACCGTGATTGGAGAGAGTATGGACATAAATTGGTTATAGAGAATCCGGATTGATATTTGTTTTATGGGGAGTTGAGTTCAAAGTGCTATTCAAACTTGGATGAAAATTATTGGTTCACAATTAGATCTGTTAGGAGTACCAACATGTGGTTGGTCAGAGTGGTAACGAGTTTGAGCCCCTTAAGCAAGTGGTAAAGGATTCGATCCCCGACTCTTACATTTGAAGAAAATCTGGTTGGGAGAGATCAACCCTTAAATGTCGTCAAGTATCTCGGGGAATTAGTCTCTGCAGTTATGCGTGGAGGATACCTTGGAAAACATAAAAAAAAAATTCTCTTAGTAGTATGTCAATATGATTAGGTGAATGCTTAGTAGTATGTCAATATGATTAGGTGAATGCTTTACAAAGAAGTGAAGAAATGAAAAAGCTCTCTTTCGCTGGTTTATTTTTCATTAAATAATGCTCGGGGATCAGGTGAAATAAATATTAAAATTCATTAATTATATATGCAATTAATTTGGGTAATCATTTTTTTGAATGAGTATATTAGGGATACTCTGGGGTTAAGTCTTTATTATTATTTATGCGTAAACGACTCCCGGACTCAATTTTAATTTAAAAAACGTTATTTAAAAAATCTATTTTTTTTTCTAAATTAAATAAAATTGGTGGTAATTACATTGTTTTTATAAATTTCCTTTTTTTGTTATTCCCATATTATAATTTTGGTAGCTACAGTAATGATAAGTACTAATCAAAAAAGAAAAATTACGTAGGTAATCGTCATGGAATATCAACACTTTGTATAAGGCAAATAGATTTGCACATTCTTTCTTTCTTTTTGTTTTCACGAACTGGATAAATGTTTGAACATGGCTTTTCATTGAAACTATTTGAATTCATATCCACTAGATTATTTATATTTCTAATTTTTCTAAGAAAAGATAATTTACAAAAAAAAAAAAAAAAACAATATCAAATGGAGATCTTTATTGGCAAATTTGCAATCCACCCTTCTTTATCAACAAAAGAGATGTTCAAGAAATGATTAAGCTCTGTTGGGCTCAACTCATTCACCCAAGGCGTAGGGCCGAACGTATTGTTCACTCCTGGTCCAGTGCATCCCACCTCAACAAACGTGATGTTTGATCTGCAATATTTAAGTTCATTTACACATTAATGTAATCAGAATGATATATTGATGTTGGAGAATAAAGTCCCAAAAGATAATTGAAATGTAAATAAGTTGGGAAATTTGATATTAGCATTTACGATTGGGCCCAATTGAGATAGTAGATTGATTTGAATAATAAAGTTTGAGAGTTACTTTTTTGTCCGAAAGGTTTAGATAATTTGGACTCAAACTTCCCAATTTATATATATTTAAATTGTCTTTATTTTGTCTTATGTGAGATTTTATTCTCCAATAATAGATCAATAGAGGAAAGAGTTGTAAAATAAGAGATTATAATAATAATAATAATAATAATAATAATAATAATAATAATAAACAAGTGTAATATGAAATATAAATATCTTACTCTTGGCCATTAAAGTCATGTGTAACACTCCAGCGCTCTGTTCTAATCACATCATCTAGGAATGAATTGGCTATGATGATTCTGGCATGAGCTTCCAATGCTCTCCCAAGTTCAGTCTTTCCTCCAGTCCCAGTTATGTTACATTTTTTGAACACCAAAGCACTCGGATCAGCTACTGATTTTCTTTCACTTGCTACAATAATCCCATCCATTTTGGGAACAAGTCCCATTGAAAAGTTTATTTTACATTCCTACATATTCACCATAAATTCATAATCAAATTACAATTTCGTGCTCAATATTCAATATTGACAAACCATTATAGCACTAGAGAAATCAACTAGATGAATATGAGAAATTATTTATTTTACCTCAAAGATTGATTGTCCCATCCCAAATATGAAATCTGTTCCACCTTGAATGTAGCAATTCTGATAGTAATGGCGTCCAGAATGATCAAATAGGGTATCCTGCACTCCTATAAACCCACAATCAAGGATAACACATCTATCCCCATGGATCCGAGCTGCCACGGCTATAGTTTTATGGCTACTTTCCTCTAATATGTTGTACGTATTCTAAGAAAAAATATTGCATTTAAAAAAAAATCAGAATCTCATTTTAATGTAAACAATTATGCTATATATAATTGTTCCACTAGTGTTATTTTAGTTACCTCGAAAGTAATGCCTTTTAGAACAGTATCATTTGCTGTTAAAATGAAAGTACCACTAGTATGTGCATAGCCATGATCATCCCATTCGATCCTTGTAGAGGTCCTGCCAGCTCCTTCAAGATAAAGGCACGGTTTGCTCGCGGGAATTTTGACTTTTTCTCTGCAAATGCACCAAGTACATAATGCTTGAGCTTATTATTTAGAATTTCAATAGCGGCAAAATAACACATGGCCACAGAAAATAATAATAATAATAAGAATAATAGTCGGGGTTTTAAAATAAGGTCCGTAAATGTAATGGAGGCCGCGATAATGTTGAAGTTTTGAGAGTTTTTGAAAACTCATTACAACCATAATTACAGCTATATTGATCGTATTTTTTCACAATTATCCGCAATGACGATAAATGTAATTGTGGTTGTGCAACTGCGACCGTCCACAATTTAAAACCTTGATAATAGCAATAAAAATAGTGATAGTAATAATGTCAATAAAACAAACTCTATACAGTGGGTGTTTGGAATCCCAGTAGGATTCCTTAAATCACGTCCAAGAAATGGAAATTGAGAAGCTACAATATGTAGCTTCTATCCTCCGAACGTGCTTCTACCAAATTCTAACGTGGAAACAAACATGTTAACAGTAAACTTAGGTCAATCATATATAGGATGACAACTAAACATTTACTTGTAAACGCCAGGGGCAATTCGGATGTGAATCCGTTGAGAGTTTCCTGAGGGAACGGAGTCAATGGCACTTTGAATTGTTTTGAAGGCTGTATTTCCTTTTTCACTAACAAGAATGGTCTTGGTTGGATTGACACAAGTCTGGGATTCACAAACACTGAAAAGAAGGACTTGTAAAGTGAAAATGACGAAACAAAATTTTGGGAAATGCATTTTTTTGTTTTGTTGATTGTATTTTATTTTTCTTTTTTCTGTATGCAAGTGGTAGTGATGTTTAAGCACAGCTGCGAGCTTTTAAAGAAGAAATGTTACTTTTTTTGGTATATTGGAAAATTAAGTAGAATCGTTACTGATTGAATGAATTCTTTCTTTTGGTTCCAACTGATTACATGTATATTTTCTTTTGGGTACAAACTGATTACATGCATTTACAAACGAATAGTATATACCCAAAATAAATTAAGGATACCATATGAAAACATGTTAATATGTTTCTTTTAAAGAAATTAATATAATTTAGATCCTTAATATGCAAAAAATATATATATATATTTAAGAAAAAAATATATTACATATCTCTATAATTTAATGAATTCTTAAGAAAAAAATGGCATATATAATTAACAGTTCCTAATTGTAGGCTAAAGTGTAAATCTTATTATTGGCTCAAATGATATCAAAATTTACAAAATCACCCGCCCTTACATTCTGTCCTCTTCTGAGTAGTTTGTTAATTAATTTTCAACCAGTATGATTCGTTATCTAGTTTTAACTTAAAAAAATATGAAAGATGGTAACGAATGTCCTTAAGACCTTGTTTAAGAAATCAAGCAAAGAAATTTATATGAAAATAATATATTTAATATATTGAAAAATGTTACACTTAATTTCTTAATACAAATTCTCCTTTAATTGATTTAATTGATTTCTTAATCAATATTTTTAGGATACTCATTAATAAAAAAAAAAAAAAAAAAGATAAATGTATCTCCCTCTCCTTCATGACAACCAAAATCCTTCAAATTCTAGAACCCCATCAAGTATGAGGCAAATTCTAGCTGGTCAATAACTTAATCAAGTGCCCAAAATCATAACCACGGCAGAAAGTAATCTAGCGAGAATTATCATTCACGACAACCGGCGATTGGTCGTTTGTTTTCAAATTTTTTAAGTGCCCTTTGGCTATTCTATTTATAGGTTTCTCATTCAAAATTAAAATCAAGTCTTTCATGAAAACTCCCGAGTTATGGTGGCACTTGTTAGAAACACTAGGAAATTTTGTTTTGATTACCCGTGGGTTTTACACAAAAATTTGTAAGAAATAGGTTTCTTACAGTTTTTTCTATGAATTTTGTCCATAGATAATATCTTCGTGGGTAATTTTTCCCGCGAATTTTAAAATCCGCAAGAAATTTCCTGCAAATTTTTTTAGGAAAAATTTAAATTCTTAGGAAATGTCAAAATTTCCTACAAATTTTCCTACAAATTTGAATCTACAAGAAAAAAATCTTATTTTAAAAAAAAATTCAGAAAAATCCGCAGGATCCGCAGAAGAATCTGCAAGTAATTCATGAATTTCTAGTAGTGAAAACATGACATCTATAAAAGGAGGAGAGAGAAAACTCTCAAAGTGTATTGATTGAAGAGTGTAAAATAATACAATGAGGAAAGTGATAAAAATACTAAAGTAGAGGCTTATATGGCCAAGTATACACCAACTAACAAATGTAACTAATTTTAATTACCTCAAACGAATTTTAACTATCTTCAACAACCCCCCGCAAACTGGAAGGTGGTATGTAGCACTTCCAGCTTGGGATGAGCAACACAATCAAAGAAATACAATCAAATGTCAAATTAGGCAAAGCTTAACCACCAAACAAAAGCCAGAATTCAAGGCTTAACCACTTGGCAGAAGCAAGAAACAAAGAGCCAATGTTTGACCATCCGTGACAGAAGCTCACATCAATGTTTAACCATTATGAATAGAAGCTTAAATAAAAAATATCAATATTTAACCATCTATGGCAGAAGCTCATATCAATGTTTAACCAACATGGACAAAAAGCTTACAACAAAGCCAAATCAAGGCTAAACAAAAAACCAATTGCATATCACTGAGATTGTAGCACAACAAATCACACCAACACTTGTGTGCAAGATGAGCTCTCAATTCCATCTGGATGATGCAAAACACCAAACACTTATTGTGCAATGGAAGCAACATTGAAATTGAACATGTTGCTGGAATCACGCTCCACAATCTAGAAAGAGATAGCACCCCAAACAACACAATAGAAAAAGTAACCAGCATACATCACAGCTAAGAAAGAAACCAAGCATAAATCAGATGCAGCAGCTACATAAATCCAAGACCAAAACGTCAATAAATTGAAACGGAATATTGGCTTCAAGTAAGACCAAACATAGACATGGTGAGCACCCAAACAGCCCCAACCATAAAATAATGCAACGATCTAAATCGTTAAGCATCAAAGTTGGTCCCAATCAAGAACGCACAAAAGGCTTCGACAGAAGCTTGCAAAACTTGTTCATCATTGAGATTCTCTATACCTCAATCTTCCAATGGAATTGTGTTCGTTCTTGAAGTACCTTTGTTCCAAAGGATCTTTGTTCATCACCAATTCTTGAAGTACCTCAATTCTAAAGGATATGTGTTCATCTCTAATTGATGATGCGAAATCAATAGCTTATGCCTATCGAAATAGTCTAGAACCCGACGAGATGCGGGATCTTTGAAGGCGGCACTGGAAAATCGATGTAACTTAGACGGAATAACTAGGAGGAAAAGTGAAACTCTAGATTCGATTGAAATTGCAATGGTTGTTTATAGGTCAATTGATGCAAAATTGGAATCGTTCGTGGGAAAAAGATGAAGGCGGATAGAGATAGCGTTTGTAATCAAGGTCTGCTTTGAGAGAAGGATGAAGAGGGAAACATTTGAGGCACAGTGGAAGGGGACCAGAGAGGAGGTTGCGAACATTGTAGCTATCGATCAATAGGAAGAGGAGAAACCTTCCCAAACAAAAGAAGAAGAAAAAAGAGAGAAAAAGTGGAGAGAAAAAAAAAATTACAGAAGAGACGATAATAGTGTTTTTTGGATTTTCTGGGGAAAATCAAGAAAGGAAAATAAGTTATAAAAAGAAAAAGAAAAAGAATGCCACAGAAAATGCATTCAAGGTAGATGGAATGACTCTGATACCAGGTTAGAAAACATGATATCCATGAAAGGAGAAGAGATAAAACAATGAAAGTGTATTGATTGAAGATTAAAATGATACAATGAGTAAAGTGATGAAAAATACTAAAGTAAAGACTTATACAGACAAGTGCACCAACTAACAGATGTAACTAATTCTAACTATCTTCAACAACATCTATGCTTTAATTGTTCCTGTGCCCTCTCTTTATGTATACAAGTACATGGGAGAGTAGTGAAAGTGGTTCGTGATCTCAAGTTGAATTGGGAGATGGAAAGGTTGCCTAAGGCTATGATGGTTGCCTGAGACTTTCCCACCCTTATTCTTTGAGTGCTCCTTTGTTGCTGTTGTTTGGTCCTTTATTCGTCGAAAATGTTGTTTGGATCTCAGCTTATCGAGTTGGAGTTTCATTATTGAGGAGTTTACCGCTAGATGCAGGAGTCGAGCCCTCCCTTCTGTTTTTTCTAGGATTGCTCTTGTCGTTGTGGTTTATTTCATTTGAAGAGGGCGTAATGCTCGATTTTCTCAAATTACACGAGTACTCCTACTGCTATTTACTCCCTCATTAATCGGACTGCTCATGATCGCCTTTTCGATTTCCACAGGTTTCCTCTTACTGTGTGTAACTATTGGTGGCAAAACGAATGGGGTTACATGTCTCCTCGTTTTGACTTTAGTTTTGTGGTTTCGGGGCTTCCATGCCATTGTTTTTGTTGGACAATGTTGTTTGTCCTTTATGATGGTTTTTGGTTGTAGTGCTTTTAAGGTTTTGAGTTTGTGTGCCTTTGTTTTTGTTGGCCTGCATACCTTTTCTCTCTCGGATATGTCCCTTATAAACTTGTAGATTTTCTTTTTGGTTAATTTAATTCTTACTTACCTAAAAAACAGAAAGTGCAGAATGGCTAAGATATTTTTGGGGTGGTTTTGTAAAACTTAATATCATTTGAGTCAATAATAATTTTTAAAGTTCAGAGTCCACCCGCAGCAACTACTGATTACATGGCTTAATCTAATTAATCTAATTCAAGAAGGTTTTAAAACCCTCTTAATTGTAAAAAGATAGTGAGGAATTTGCCTAAATTAGTATTGTTAATATGGAAAGTCTTATGAACAAAATCTTGAAGGAAAGGATGCGGACATTCTTATATATGTGTATGCCTGGTTCTAATTGAACTTCTAAATATATAAAAAAAAAAAATTAGTTAATATACAGCATATTTTTTTTTGTATAACCATGTTATAGGTACTGAGTATCCACCCCCGTTATCAGTGATTAACATACGTCGGAGAATCTGTTGGACACACAAGGTGAGTTCTTCCCTCCCAAGCAGATTTTTTCCATACACAAGAGTCCAAATTCGAACTCCTGATCACTTGCTTAAGGTGTAAAAGTCCCTTACTAATCGGACTAACCACATGTTGGATTAATATCACCCATATGTGGAGAAATTATCTAAACCTACAATAAAAGAATGGTCCAAATCTCTATAAATAGTCAATATCCAAATGGAAATAGGCCAAATATCTAAAAATCAAAATTATTATTATAAAAAGATATAATTGTATATGTATAAATATACATTTGTATGGAACTTTTTCGGCTACTATTGTTTTTTCAGAGTGCTAGTACCCTTTCATAATCTATTTATTATGTTTACTATTCTAAAAATCAAAATTGTTATTATAAAAAGATATAATTATATCTGTATAAATATACATACGTATGGAAGTTTTTAGGATACTACTGCTTTTTTGTGAGAGTGTAGTACCCTTTCATAATCTATTTATTCTATTTACTATTTTTATTATTAAAAAAATGTCCTAGTTGGACACGTGTCAGATTTAAGTTCCGGCTCATCTTCAAATGTAGCATCTATTTTCAAATTTAATTTTAAATAATAAATAAGAACTATATGATAAATTATTATGTTTTTAACCCTCCCAAAAAATACATCTCATTTTGCAAGTGAGATCCATGTCACATAATAACGCCATGCTGATCCCCCGTAATAGTAGCTTTTATTTTTAAATTCGGTTATTTTTATTATCATTTTTTTTTTTGTAATCATGATATAGGTACGAAGTAGTTACCATCGTTAATTATCAGTGACTAAACTTCGTTGTTTGGAACTTGTTGGGCATACAAGGTGGGTTCTCCCCTCCCAATCAGGTTTTCTCCATACACAATAGCCAGGATTCGAACTTCTAACTATCCAATTCCTTTACCACTCGGATCAACCACATGTTGGTCATTCTAATTATCATTTGATTTTTTATTTCATATATAATCATCATAATTATTAATTATGTCCATCCTTATTTGACTATAATCGATATACGTTGTTATTTTTAGAGTAAAATTTTAAGTATTTTACAATATTAATTTAAAATGATGGATAACAATATGGATTTAAGTGATATGAATTATCAGTATAAATAATATTTACACAGTCAATCAATCATAAACTATCGCATCATTAATTGTGTACATATTCATTTTATTTTTTGGATGCAATAAATATTAAAGATCACAGATTTATAAAAATAATATCTCCATAATATATTTCATCACTAATGAATAATATATTCTTTGGAGTATTTGAATTAATTCCAATCTAAATCTCAACTTTTAAATTTTAAATAACACAAATACTCTAATTTAAATTATTCATCTTGCTTTTATTTTGAGAAAAAAATGTCTTTTAATTATCTTCATAGACTCTGTTGTTGTATCATTCCTCTTCTCTATCTTCCAATTGTCGTTGCCCCTCCACCGGGAACCACCTCTGCGGCGGAGTGCAACTCTGTTCTCTATTCTACCTCCACCATCTTCCATTCTCCCCTTTTCTGCCTCTTCTCTTCGAATCGGCATCACACCAGGTCTTTCATTCTTCTATATATGTCTTTGTTCTGTTTCTTCAATTCTTTTCTTTGCTATCTCTAGTTGTTTCTTCAACTTGAAACAAATATGCAGGCGTTCATTTCTAAAATCCCTCAACTCTCACAAGGGACCCAAAGCGTTACTGTTGAACCCTTGAATGGACTTGGATATTCTGCATTCACCAAATTCACGCATTCACGCATTTATCTTAATCTATGATAAAGATCTCATACACTCATTTTTATATTAATATATTTATCCTACACAAAATTTAATCAATAGTCAAGATCTTCCTACAATCAAAACGTGGCTATAGGGGATCCATTTCCCCCTTGAATAGTGTGCATGCGACCCAGCCACTGCGGTAGCCTCTCTGTGCCAACTTTGTCATAGTGGGACCATCAGTCGGCCATCGTAGCCGCCACCAAATCGCACCAGTCACTTTCAAGTACATTCTTTTTCGGCTAAATTACTCTTTTGATCCCTCATTTCTTTTAATTTATTCAACTTGGTTCTTCTATTTTAAAAATGTTCAAGTTGATCTCTTGCCAAACGTTAAGCAATTCTGTTATTTCCGTTAAGTTGAATAAATTAAAACAAATAACGGATCTAATTGAATAAATTAAAACAAATGAATGATCAAGTTGAATAAAATATAAGAACCGAGTTGAAAAAAATTAAAACAAATGAAAGACCAAAAGAGTAATTCAGCCAAAACTTAATGATGAAACTTAACGGAAATGACCAAATTGATTAACGTTTGGCAAGTAAGAGACTAACTTGAAGATTTTTAAAATAGAGGGACCAACTTGAATAAATCAAAACAAATGAGGAATCAAAATGATAATTTAGCCCTCTTTTTCTCTCTTCATCGGACACTTCTTTTGATTGAATAATTGTAAAATTTGTAATTTTGTAACAACTGAACAATATTTAATGACTGACCTCTCCCAATTAGATTTTCTCGATACACAAGAGCCAGAGATCGAACTTCTGACCACTTACTTAAGGGGTTCAAGCTCGTTATCACTCGAATCAACTACATGATATATAGCAACAGGAGCATATTAACTATTAAATAAGCAAAATTAATAATCTTGCTATTTGTCATGTCTAAGAATGTTCGGGTAGACATAATTCACGATAATTAGAATGTTCTGTAGCTTTCTTTCTTTCTTTTTTAAGTAAGAGAGGATATTGCCACGTTTGAAAGGAGAAGAATACTTGATCCATAAGTATGCCTAATCTCTTTATATTGTCATTTGTCAATTGATAATGAGCAATAAACAATACTTGAAAACAAAATGAAATATGAGATTATTGTGTGTCACTTTGTTATATTAGGTCGTCTTTTCACTTTATGAGTTTAGATCATACTTACCTACACGTTGCAATGGATTGATATTCAACTTCAGGCCAGTTTTATGGTGGTGCCATGGACTTTGGGCACCACCGGTGCTACCCAATTCTTACTTGCTATAGCAGGTAAAAATTGGATTATTTGATAAAAGCACCAGTTTGAAGGATTTGTTTGCAAATAGAGTTATAAGGACTTAGTTGCAAATTGGGAATAATTTTTTTGTTACAGTAGTGCCAGATCGTACTTTCACTTGATACTGAGATTTTATATTGGCTTTTATTAACATATATCAATCATATAATCATAAAGGTCGGAGTTGGCATTGCACGCGCCGCCTGCTGAAGAAAGGTTGCGAGCTTCTCCATTTTGGATTTGAGTTCTAAATATTCCTGCTTGAAGGAGCTTGCCTCGTCCGCGCCCTTGCTTACTTGGTCTGCTTCACTATGTCTCCCATGGCACAAGGTTTGGACTTTGTTGGGTGATTGTGTGATTCGATCAAGTTGGGTTTGTGAATGGCAAGGTTAAGAGTTGGGAATGTGAAGTGAGGGTGGGGTTTTGTGGGTAAATTATTATTCGTAGCAATAGGAGATTCAGAACATCAGGGTATGACAACGTGTGGAGCCTTTGATGTTGTGGATGGCATTTCATTTACAAGATCAAACGCGCCTTTTAAAAATGTTTCTTCTTTTATAATCCAGATCTCACTATGATTACACTCCAGGTCTTAACACTATAAAAGCCCTTACGACTATCAACCGGAAAACAAGACGATGAGACAGTGTTTTGGAGGTGGGGGAAGGGAGGTGAAAACTCTAGATCTCTTAAGGTAGGGAGACTAGAAAAGGGAATTTTGATTTAATATGTTCAGGGACTAAAAAATAAATATCAAGTTTCATAACAACTTTCCCATAAAATTAAGAAATGGACTTATATATAAAAATGAGACTTTACAACAACTTGTAACATAAATTATAACAATATAAAGTCAACACTTTGATAATTTCCGGTTCATGACATAACAATCATTGATTTTTAAAGTATGCAAAATCAAGGGTGGTAATGCATGGCACCGCTCGTGCTGCCCATTTGATGGGCACTAACTACCATAAAATTGGCCTCAACTTCATATCAAGTTTTCAATTGGACAGTTTTCAATTTTATGGATATTTATATATATAAAGTATTAATATTTGCTTGTGACTTCTATCTCTCATATCGTATTGAACAAAATTGTAGGCTTGATAATGTGTCAGCTAAGTCACAATATTCTCTCTTATTAGATTAATATTTTGAGATGAACTCTCTTGAAAAATTCTTATATGTTCATGTATAGTTTATCTATAGAAAATCATCAACCAGAGCAAAAAAAAACTTACAATTGGTAATACAATTGCCTTAAGAACATGACCAATAAAATTCAAGAATTTTGTCCTAAATTAAAAAACCAAGATGTCACTGACATTAAAGCACCGGCAAGACCATACAAAAATCATGTATTCACTTCAAGGTTTAATACTATTTTTTTTAAACAACAAGACATGCAAAAACATCATCGTAAAGCAATACATTCCAATTAGATTGACACCTCAAACAATACCATACGCCTAATAATTTATTAATACTGGGGTATGCAATCAATAGATAATTAAAAATGATTTATCAAACTAATTACTCTCTAGAGTTTAGTGGAAGGTTATGCGGTGAAAAGTTCAATTTATGCTACCCGGATTAGAGTAGGTAGCACTTTTTCCATTTACTTTTTTGGATCAAAACTTTTTCCATTTAATTAAAAAAAAAGGATCAATCATATTTTATCTTTTTCTTTATTGCAAAGATAAAGACATTTATGGTGCTTCCAGGAAAATAAGGAAATGAAGAAAGTGCACTGAATCTTTTTTTTATCAAGAGGAAAAGAAAAACAACAGAAAAAACAAGACTAAGATCTAAGTCTAATTACAACAAAGGCATATGCTATGATGATAGTCATCAACTGAGGAGGGCAAGCTTCACACACCATGAACTCTTGATCCATCGAACTCCTTTCTTGGCAAGTCAATCTGCACATTCATTGCCTTTCCTAAGGATATGCTGAAAAATTAGGGACCAATGCATAGATCTGAGTTTATGAATCTAGTTAAAGAAAATTACAAATTACAAATGTAAATAAGGCACTGAAGGCTTAGAGACTAGAGAGACTAGTCACGCTCTGAGAGGGTGCTATGTTACATTCTGAGTCTAAAGGAAGAGTCTGAAGTTATTTTATAGAGATCTACGGAAGGTGTTGGAATCCGCGGACTTGAACTTGTTTGAAATCCGGAATTATTGGTTCGAGAATATCACGAGCTTTATCTTTTTCAAAAGCTGTTTTTACTTTTGGGAAAGCAGATTCTTTAGGAGTGTCGGTAGGAAGGCTCCAAAGCCTTAACTTTACTTTTGTCTGCCACCTTGCATTATTGAAGAAGATGCCAAGAATGGGGCCCCTCTGCTTTAATTATTAAAATCAAATGGGACCATTTCAAGATTAACTCCGTCAAAATTATCTTCGTAGCCTGCAAACATATTCTTCATGTTGCAAGTGGGGATCATCTGAGGAGGAAGATAAGTTATCTTGCTCTTCTGTATCATTAATGCAGGAGAGGGCTTCTTTGAGCTTTAACTTATATTCTGTAGGATTTCTTGCTGTGATATTAAGGTTGAATGGTGATTGAACTGAGCTAGAGACTTCTGGATCTTTTAATGTCTTGTGAATTGGACAAGAGGCTAATTTGGATGGGGAACCTCTTTTAATCTTGGACTTCCATGTTCTGAACTTTGTTTCCACAACAGCGCTATTAAATTTATGCCACCATAAAATAGTAAATTTTGAACAAATGTAGGGGGAAATGGCTCTGCTAAATGTTGGTGCAGAGCGGTTGTTACCTTGAGCAACCAAGCTATCCCGAATTGAGCACAAAATTGCAGCAATTTACAATGAGGAGGAATTGCTGGAGTTAATTTTTTGAATTCTTCATAAATGGTGAATAGTGCATTTGGAAGAACACCCACCATAAGACTAAATTCCCAAAACCATTCCATGAACCATGCTGGATAACGGTCCTGAGATTTGGTTATATTGAAGTACTAGGAATGCTTGGGATTAGTTTCAAATAAAACAAACTTCCAAGCTTCAATATAATCAAAGTAATTGTAAGTTGGAGGATCAAAGGTCCTTGAAAATTTCTTTGGAGTCAGAGGATTCTGATTCCACTCCACTATTGTGAGAACCCTTTTTATTTTCATCTTTGAGTAAGCAATGATGTCAGGAGCTCCTTCATTGGTTTCCTGTGTTATTTTTGCTGACCCATTTTCAACAAGAATGAATTGATAATATTTTAATGTTTTCTTTATATACGTGGTAATCCAGCCACAATTTTTGGGAAACATTGAGGAGATGATCTCCTAGGGGGTAGATCCAAACTGCTTGAAATCTGGCTCCATGGCTAGGTGCCTTCTGCAACTGGTTTTGACTTTGGTTAATTGCTACTCTCTAGTGGAGACTAGTTTGGGAAAATTATCTGGGTTTAATGGCGAGAATTTATTTGAAGTGGGTGTGGGGTTATTTGGTGTTTTTGGTGATTGGGTTATTTTGGGTTTTTGTTGTAGGGGCAAAGGAATCTAGGGTTAATGGCCGGGATGAGGGGTTGGCCTTAGTTCCGAAGCTACCACCTCGACCACACGAAGTATTGCTCATTTTGATGAACCCTGTAAAAACTCACGGATTAAGAAATCTAGAACAAGATTATTTTCACCTTTAAGATGTTCAATTTCGAAATCAAAACAACCTAATAAGCTTTGCCATCTGGCAAAAATCTGTTTTGAAACCAAATTTTTAACATCCTTTTGCAAAACATCTTTTGCAGCTTTGCAATCAATTCGAAGTAAAAATGTTTTGTTCAGCAAATCATCTTGAAATTTGGTGATACATAGCACTATAGCCAAAATTTATTTTTTGATAGTAATATACTTTATTTGAGATTCCATCCATACTCCAGAGTGAAAACGGACTAGTTGTTCTATACTGGAATTTAGGTGAACTTGAAGGAGGATACCATCATAACCTAACTCAGAGGCATCTGTTTGGACTATTGATTTAGCATCTGGATGAGGGATACCAAGACACGGAAGAGACTTGACCATACCTTTTATTTTTTTGAACTAATTGACTCAATTCTGGAGACCAAGGTTTAGGATTTGAGGTTTTCCTAAGCCTGCTATACAAAGGTTTACAAATGACTCTTAAATTGGGGATGAAATCTGACAAATAATTCAGACATTCTAAGAATCTTTGCAGTTGTTTTTTATCTTTTAATTCATCTGGGAATTTTCTGCAAAAGTTATATTTCTGCTAATGGGAGTGATGGTTCCTTGGTAAATCCCATGACCTAGGAATCTAACTTTTGTTTGAAACAGTTTTATTTTCTTGGCGGATACTACCATACCATTTTTATGAATGGTTTCTTTAAATGTCCTTAAATGTTTGAAGTGTTGATCTATTGAGTTTGAAAAGATTAACACATCATCAATATAGACTATTGCAAAATTTGAATAGGGGTTTATTATGTTATTCATGATATTTTGAAATTCTGAGGGAGCATTTTTAAGTCCCATGGGCATAACATTCCATTCGTAATGCCTAAATGATACTGTGAAGGTTGTTTTGTATTTATCTTCTTCAGCTAATTTTATTTGATAAAATCCTGATTTCATATCAAATTTTGAAAAGATTACAGCTTCATATAATCTCTTTATTAAATCTCTTTTATACCCAATCCATTTTAAAACCTTATTTAATGGTTTATAATTTATTACCATGTGTGGTTCTCCACGCTTAATCTCTGCTTGATTTTGGACATAAAAGGCGGCGCAACTCCAAGGGGATTTGCTAGGCCTGATTAATCCTTTATCTAAGAGACTTTGAATATCTTTTTGATAATATTCAAGAGTTTCTTTATTCATTTGAATTGGACGGGCTTTTGTGAGGATTTTACTTTCATGAAATCCTTTTTCATAGGGTAGAGTTACCATATGAGTTTTTCTTTACCAAAAAGCGTTAGGAACTTCAGAACAAACTTCTTGTTCAAATTCCTTTTGTAATTTATTTATTTTTTCCTTTATGAAAGAGTTACTTAATTGTTCCTCTATTTTCTTAAAAAGAATTTCCTTTTTTAAGAAATTAATTTGATTTTCTTTCTTCGTAATTAGGTCGATGAAATTCTTTTCATCTATGTGATGTATTTTTTTTTATTGGACGAATAAATTCAAACATAATTGTTTGATTATTTCTTTTGGTTTGCAATCCTTTTGCACTTATGGTTATTGTGTATAACTGTGGTAAAAAGGGTGTTCCTAAAATTATTTGCTCGCTAGTGTCTTTGACTAGGATAAAGGAATTTGGGAAACAAATTCCTCTATTACAGATTTCTGCTTTGGATAATTTGTATTGAATGTTTAATCTTTGGGTAGTTGCTGTAAATAGTTTTTGGACAGTTTTTTCAAAATATTGAGTCGGGATTAATCCTTCTTGAATGCAGTTTAAATCTGCACCCGAGTCTATTAAGGCAATAAACTCTTTGTGAAAGGATTTTCCTATTTTTAGATTAATTTTAACATGTCTTTTTGTTGATGAGTTTTAATGTGAAATAAGAAATCGTCAAGGGCCCTTGGTGAAGAAAGTGGAGGAACTTCTTCACGAGGTTCTTCTTCATTTTCAGAGGAAGATGATGACTTATTAGAAGGCTGTTTTGAAGAGGCAGAGGTTTTTGAAGAGGCAGAGGTTTTAGCTTCTCCAGTGCCCTCTCCCGAGGCGTTGGAAAAATTTTGGGACAAAATTTGTAATTCGAGTTTTAACTGTGTGACTTCTTGCTTAAGGATTTTAACTTCCTTATGCAGGGCAGGAAGAGTTATGGGTTCTTCAATGACTGATTTCGATTGAAGAATCTTTTGCAAATTATATCCTTCAAACTTAGGTTTAGTTGAAGGTTCTGGTTGTTCTATTAAAGCTTTATATTTTTCTAATACTTCAAGTCTTAGTTGAGGATCATCAATTTTTATTGAGGCTTCATTTTTTATTACATTAATATTTAATTTGCAATGGCAGTTGCCATCTGTGCAACCACAACTTTCATATTCAGAATCAGAAAAGGTTTCTTGATTCTGATATATTACATCTTCTTCTTCACAGGAAGTCTCTGATGAAGAGGTTGAATCATAAAGGATTATTTTCGCAATTTGTTCCTTAATTGAGTCATCCATTTTTAATTCTCTTAATCGTTGTTTTACTTTGCAATCTTTAGCAATGTGACCAGCACGACCACACTTATAGCAAATTATTGATTTATCAAATGATTTAGGAGTTCTTTCTATGTTTTTATTCTTTTTTCTATAAGGCTTATAAGTCTTTTGAGGTTTATAGGACTTATATTTCTTCTTATAATGTTTTATTTCTTTCATGGGTTTACTCCTTCGTTGCTTTGAAGGGGGAGTTAACTTTGGGTAACCAAATTGTTGGCAAAAGTTTCCAAATTCTTTTCTTGAATTCTTTTGCTCATATTTAACTGATTTGTGCAGTTTTAAATCAGTACAGAATTGTAATCCTGTTTTATTAACTACTGAGATTCTTCTACCATAAGATAATTGATCTAATGGTACTTCTGGGTATTCTTGAGCAAGTGCTGCTCAAACCTTTTGTGAGAAATTTTTGGGTAATCCTGTGATAAACCTATCCTTCCAATAGGCTTGTCTACAATCAGTTCTGGTATAGACTTTTACTAAAACGTTATCTTTATACCAACGAAATTCACTTAGAGTTGGGCAATAGATATTCTAGAGGATCTCTAAAGACCTACCTTCAAAGGTTTTACTATCTCCTACAAAGGATTGGGAAATAGTAAGAATCAAGGTTTCTACTTGATTTTCAGTTGTTATTGGTTGACCATTAACTACTTCTGTTTTTACAGCAGTGTAAATTAAATTTCTCTCTGCTACAATGAGATGGTTATCCCACCATCCTTTCAGGTTTCCAGTGAATCCTATTGTTAGGACTTTTACTATGGAAAGGGCATCATTTCCCTTAGTTTTGTAGGCAGTTGCTGCTATTAACATTTCTTTTAAAATTCTTAGAATTTGATGATCTGTTAAGCCATCTATATTCCATTCATAGAAAGTATCACCAGAGTAACTGGCTGCAGTTTCTAATTCTTTCTCTTCATATTGGACATCCACGATTGAAGGTCGGGGATAGCAATTCTTTGTGGTAGGATACCTAGATTTAGAGGTACTAGGTCCGTTATGTCCTCTTATATTATTTATGTGATCTAAAGATGTATCTTGAAATTGATTTTCAAGTTTATTAATCTCTTCTTCATTTATCATGTTAATTGATTTGGGAGTTATTTTGAGGCTATAAAGCTTTTTATTTATCTCATCTAGAATTTCTTCTTTTTCATTTCTGAGCTTTATTTTCTTTATTTCTGAATATGAAAACTTATTAGGAGTTATTATTGGTTTATCTAAACTTTTCTTGGACGGTGTTGTTGATGACGAGGGTTTATCCTCAGAATTGTTTAGGCTAATAGCTACTTGATGGAGTAGCTGATTAGTATAATTCAATTGATGTTGAACATTTTTAATATCATTTTTATTGGGGGTATGTCATCTATAATTTTTGGCATCATTTTAAATGGAGAGGATATTACTTCAACTTTGTCTGTGTTGGGGAAGTTTATTTCTTCTAAAGGAGGAATTATTGAGATTACTTCTTTTCCTTTAGTAGTCTTCCAAATCTTTTTGGCTGAATTAAGAGTTTTGACATCTAATTTTTTGAAACAATGTTTTTCAAACCATTGAAAATAAGGAATATTTTGTTCCATCTTTTCTAGGTACTTATACCATTTTTCCCTAAATGCGGTTACTTGTTCTTGTGAAAGATGAGAGAAAAACCATTCTCTTTTTGCTTTATTTTCTTCACTAAGAAAATCCTTTTTTGAGGAATTCCTTATTGGGTTCAAATTTTTAATTACATATAATTGAGGCGACTCAAAAGCTTGTGCAGCTTCTGATCTAGTGGGGGAAGTATTATTATTGTTGTGAGTTGAAGGGGGTACTTCAACTTGATATTCTGATCTAGGAATCATTGAATGTTCCTGGACTCCTAAGAATCTTAATGAATGTATGGGTGGAAGAATTGATTCCACCGAGCTCCGGGGTCTCTCTATCCTTGGCAATTCTTCAGAGAATCGCGAGAAAGATATTTGTATTCTAGAAGATTCACTTCTAGAAAATGGAGCAAAGTTTATTGAAATATTACCAGATTTATATTCAATAACTTTATCTATGGTAGAGGGTTCTGGTTCCTCTGAGGGTAAAATCTCCTTTAATTCCCAATTGAGATTTTTGGAGACTTTTTCATGCCGTAGCCTTTGTGGGGTTACAGCAGTTGTTTTACCAAGGTTTACTTGTAATAACAATGTTTCTCCTTTGGGGGAAGCATACAATGCTTTCGGAGAAATATTTGATTTCATGGCCTTGTAATATATTATATATATTACAGTTAGAGGAAAGGAATTAGGGTTTCAAGTTCCTCCAATATTTTTGTATCTAACATAAGGTTATGTTTATTTTTTCCTAGACTTTCCAATGATATGGTGTAGTTAGGAAAATTATTAAAATAAATTGGACCATCATGAAGATTAGATTCAATTATTGACAAAATCTGGTCTTTAAATTTAAATAGTCTAGTATCTCTTAAGCATATATAAACAAGTGTATCAATCCCTAGACGGTGTAAGGATTTAATAGCAACTTGTATTAACCCAATATGCAAGAACTTAAACCGTTGTTTATGCTCTTTTAACATAGATATATCCAACAGATCTATGTTATCCTAGGTTTTATCAACATTATTAGTGTATTCTGATGTTTTAATAATGTAATCAGAACAAAATTTATTAATAAGATTGATTCGATAAATTTTTGAAACTTTTAATTCTGGGATGTTCCAATTATTTAACTTCTGTTCAATATCTGGAATAGTTATTTGATGTTCATTTATAAGAGTGTTATCTAAGACTTCCTTACTAGTACTACCTTCTTCTACTTCTAACTTTTCTTTATCTTTTCTAGAGACCATCCTTAGTAACCTAGACATGGCAACAATGACCTAGATTATCTGATATCTACAGTAATTTACTATTTCTTACCAGAGTGACGGGACCACCTTGGCTTATCAACAGATTTACTACCCTCCCATCGGGCTTTACGACTGGAAACACCTCTATGGTTAACCAATGGCACTGACAAGAAATAGAAAACACTTATAGATACCAGAACACAAGGCGTTGATACCGAAAGGGACCACTACGGATCATCCCAAAAATGGGATCAAAATAATTTAACAATACTGAAGATATTTAAAGGTATTATTAATATATATATATATATATATATATATATATATATATATATATATATATATATATATATATAATATTATACTAGTTGTAAATACTAAACACGACTTGCTTTGAGTTTTTTTATTAAAAAAATCATTAAGGAAATCTCATTTCAGATCCATGACTTCAAATTTTTTTTTTTTTTTAAAAGATCCTCTCCAGGCAAGTCGTTAACGAAAAATACAATTTGTCATATTTAATTAAAAATTATATAAACCATCAATAAGTCGTAGGTTGGATGTATGATTTGCTTTAAAATAATATCCTGTACTTCTCACGTGCCACGTCACTTTTAAAAGTCATATACCCCAATTACTACTTCCATCATGCAGGGAATTTCTTTTGAGGATGAACTACTTAATTCATAATTTCCAATTTAAATGGGTAAATATTCAATTTGGTTTCTGAAATTATATGGTCGTATCAATTTAATTCTTCATATTATTAATATTATAAAATGATCCCTGAAATTACAGAAAGTTAATCAGATTCGCCCCTCCGTTGATATTTGCATGGACCATAATGACATTAAGTTGGTAATGTCGGGGATGCATTTGAAACTAAGTGAATAATGTCAGGGATGCATTTGCTATATTTTGAAATTCCAAGAATCATTTTGAAATATTGATAATATGAGAGACTAAATTGATACGACTTTATAATTTCAGAGACCAAATTGAGTATTTACTTCGATTTAAATTGATGCATTCAGGTCAAAAAGCCATGTATGCCGTTTTTCTCAAGCTGCAGATTTCAATCGACTCAAGTGTATATTTTACGGGTACACAAAATAAGAAAGTTAATAAATAATACCAATTATAATTAAAAAAAAAAGGTTTAAGCATGCAAAATAAATGAGTTTAATTATTATATATTAATAATGTAAAGATTCTTTACACATATATCCGATAAAAAATTATCATATCAATAAAAAAAAAATTGACTTTTACTTTAACTATCTTAAAAGTCACTCATATCATAATTGATTATTGGTTGACAATGTAAAAAATTTTACACTATCAGTGCATATCAATTAAACTCAAAATAAATAATAAAAAATTTAATGAACTAAATTATTTTTTATTCAAATACTTAAACTATTAATTATCTTTTACTCTATTTAATAAATAAATCATGAGTAAAAAAATAAAGTTAGAAAAATTTATTAATACATTTTATATTTTAAATTAATAAATAAAATACAAATTATTATTTGAAAATTTATGTAAAATACAGAGAATTTAAGCATAAACTACTAGATATGTAAACTAAAGAAGAAAAACAAAATTCTAAAAGTTAGCCTTTAAATATTCTTGACAAAATAGATTGATTGGTCTTGTATGTTTTTTTTTTATTTTTATTTTTTGCTTTGGTCCTATACATTTTGTTTTTGTCATTTTTGATCTTATACATTATGTTCTGTCTTACATGTTAGTTCTAAAAATGAAGCCGCCAAGAATAAATATATTGATGAAAATAATTAACATCTAAAATGAAACATAACATATAAAACAAAGCCAAAAAAAATAAAACATATAAAAACAAAGTGAAAAAAAAATATGCACAACCGACCAATAATCTTCTTTAAATAAATTACGTCAAACTCTACAACTTTAACTTGAAAAAGCAAAAGGAAAAAGGAAAATGATATCCCTAATTTTAGAAATGATTTTTGGACATTAAAATGGGATAATAATATGATATTTTTTTGATGTATTTTTGAATTATATGTATACAAAAAAGATAAAAAGTAAGTAAGAGATAAAAATAGACATATACAATATCACATATGATGTCCAAAATTTGATATTCAAATAACACAACTTTATCCATAATAAAACACCTTTTCGAAAGCGCGTTCTTCCAATATGGTCTATTTATGTTTTTTGGTGCAACCATAACATGTAATTGTGTCTACCGCTAGCGCTATATATGAAATGGACCTCGTTCTGAAATTAAAGAAAACGGCAAACCATGTCTTGTTTTTTTAATAAGCTAAAAATATATTAATGAGAGTACTATCATATTCTAATTCATATACAAAAAATAACCAAGTAAAACAAAGAATTAACAAAAAGAAGTAGCATAAAAAAACATTACAATGAAGAAAATCATCCCAATCATGTTGATATTACAAATCCCAACCGGAAGACACCACTAAAAAAAGAAAAAGATATCTATAACCAGGACACAAAACACAATATCTTAAAAGTCATAGCCTCCAAAATGATTCAACCCCTTAGTGGATGTAACAGCAACCTCTTCAATCAATTGCTTTATCCTTCCTCTTAATATTCACATCCACAAACTGACACTACAACAATTTGAGAATCAACATATGATAAAAACCAAACAACACCATTATCCCACCTTTGACTTCAAGTACTAAAAGCATGATAATATACCATCAACACCTATTCATAAATCTGCATAACCATCACTACCACCAGATTATAGCATTCCTGATACAATAAAATAAATCACGGGCCAACCACAAAGTTCTTCATTTCACCATAAACATTAGCATTCTACTCTGATTCAACACCAAAACAGGAAAGAAAATGCAACAGAAATTTAGCATCAAGGCACCGCAAACCATGCATGTTTGTAACTAATCCACTCACCATTGGCCCATTCCATTTGTAAATTGCTTGCTTCTTTCATTAATTAAATAGAGTAGGGAGTTTTAATGTTTGGATAAGAATTCTCTAAAATGATATTCTGAGGCGGAGGGAGGGGAGGCCTTTGGATGTGATCGCCTCCCCCAACTATACTTCTCTGGACACAAGAAGATGGAATAATTATTTCATGGATTTAATAATAATGGAGTGTGAATACATTTTACACTCAACCAATCATATATTGTTATATCATTAAAAATATTTGACTTCTTCACAAAAAGAGTTTAATTTTGATATACTATTAGTGTAAAGTTTTTTACACTGTCAATTAATCACATGTAGGATGATTTGTGATTGGTTGTCAATGTAAAAATTCTTTACACTCACAGTACATACCAATTAAACTCTTTACATTAACTACATTAAAAGTTAAACATGTGGTTACATTAATTGGTTGATAGTGTAAATTTTTTATACTGACAGTGTATCAAAATTAAACTTTAATTCTATGTCCTCCTACAAATTCTCCTATTTATTAAACAAAAAAAATATTGAATTCTTTTATATTTTCAAAACACCAAATAGATTACTTTTTCATTTAATTAATACTTTATTTATTTAGTAGTAGGAGGATTAGTATGAGAATTTTGTAGGCAAATATAGTAAAACTCATCGAAATGTGAGGATGCATTATTGGATTCGTGGATTTTAATTATTGTGCACAAACTTATTATTTTATTCAATTTTATATAGTTTGCTTTTATATACTAGTTAATTTTTTATTGTTATTTATGTTATTTATATTTAGTATTGGCCTCTCTCATAAAAAATTCCTTGCTCCGCCACTGATGATATTGTCTCTAAAGCAAACAAGTAAGGGCATAAGGAGAACCAAATGATACCGGGGAGCAAAACCAATTAAATATACATAGATATAACATGAAATAAATTGATATGATGTATACTTTAAATCTTATTGATTGATAGAAAAATCTCAAATTTGTGGACGTTTTCTAGGATCACATATCAAAATATTAATATTTCCTTTTTTCATACTTATTATAGCTTTAGAAGGAGGTGGCTCAATAGGTTGCTCAACGACGTTTACAACATCACTCTCTGACTTAAAATTGGTACACTGTGTTTCATCATTTAGAATCTGTTTGTTTTATTTTCAATTTCCTGTTTTTATTTTCTTGTTTTCAGAAATAATTACATAATTGCTACATTGTTTTCATTCTCTTTTGTGATTCGAAAGTGTAAAAAATGAAATCAAAAACTTCAAGAAGGAGAAACCTTCTGAAACTAAGGGCTTGAAGATGCTCTCGGAAGAAAAGAGAAACTACAACTGAATGAAGAGAGATTACTTCTCATTGATTCATTCTGAATTACAAGTTACTGTTTTATATACATGCAATTGGGTTGTGCAACTAATTAAATAACTAAGAGCACTAACTGCCATCTAACTAAGCTGGCTAAAACAGTTATGCAGTAAGTTAATTATAACTATTTGATCATAATATATCACTTTGACACAGATTTGTACAACAAACATTGAAAACAATCGGTTGTTTTTAGTGTTTTTTGTATAATTTTTTAAAAATAAGAAATAAAATGAAAATAAGATAATCGTTTTTAATTATTTCTGAAAATAGGAATTAAAAATAGAAAGGAAACGAAGCAAACAATTATTCTTTCTTTTCTCTTAAAAAATGAGTTAATAATTTTCTTCTTAAATATCACTCAATTAGTCAACCTAAAAAATAAAATTTTAAAGAACATTATTGTTGTCAAAAAGTACTGCTGTAAAAAAACTAAAAAGATACTTATCAAAATTTGAAATATCAAGTACATCATTCAATTCTTAGTAATGCTAAAAACTATATTGACATACCGTTGAAAATTTGAAATGACCATCGAACTCATTACTTTTCTTGACAAAAGTAATAATATTTAAACTTATATTTTTTATATTGCTTTTTATATTATATTGTATTATATTTAGATTATAAAATAAAAATATATATTTATTTTTGAATAATAAGTCCAGCGTAAAAATAATGCAACTTTTTAGTGTAGAAATATAATTTCTGTCTGGACAATGATATCAATTAGGGAAAGTAATCAAAGTATCCACCTCGAGTGATTATTGTATTTTGTGAAATTGTTGTGCCCCACTATACTGACTTGACAAATAAGAAAACTGAAAAAAAAAACATATGGCATAACTTCGAACTTCCCTTATCATCCACCACCTTCTCTCAATGTTCCAGAGAGATCCACAACCTGCATCTCCCACTAATTTCCTTCCTCTCTTTCTTAAAGCTAACACCTAAAGATTTCGCAAATCGCAACTTGTCTTTCTTAAAGAGCAAATTATTATATTAAATATTCAAATATTATAAAATAACATCTCGCGGAATTTAGCTGTCAAAATCTCGCGTAATTAGACGACCGATTACCATATTCATTTTCTTAAAATCATTATTTTATATTTGATTATTTCTCAATAATAAAGTTCCATCAATTATTACTTAGTTTGATATTTTAAAACTATTATTTTTATTTTCACACAGTTCTTCAAATTGAATATTAATAAGTACTATATTTCTAATGTTGGATATATTAATAAGCATGTTGTTAGTTTCGATCAAAAAAATATTTTTAGTTATAAATCCGTAGAAAACCAGATTATTTAAATTTGGGTGATTTCTTTATTTTCTGTTTTGCATTATTAGCATTTAAGATTGAGCCAAATTGAGGTAGTGGATTGATTTATATAATAAGTTTGAGAGTTACTTTATTATCCAAAAAGTCTAGACAATTTGAACTCAAACTTCTCGACTTATATACATTTCAATTGTCTTTATTTTACCCTATGTGAAACTTTATTCTTCAACACTTCCCTTCAAGTCCAACTGGAGGCCCAGTTGTGACTTGCTCAAATTGATTTTTGAATTTTTTTTTTTTGTTTCTAGACTTGTACTTAATTATATTTTAGTCTCAGAGGCCTCAGGTCCATTTGTTTTTTTTTTTTGGTTTCGTGGGCTTATGCCTTTTTTTTTTGAGTTAGAGGCCTCAGTTTTTTTTTAATGGGCTCTGATATCATATTAACATTTTAAGATTGGGCCCAATTGAGGTAGTGAATTGATTTGTATAATAAGTTTGAGAGTTACTTTGTTATCCAAAAAATCTAGACAATTTAAATTTAAGCTTCCCAACTTATATATATTTTAATTATCTTTATTTTATCCTATATAAGATTTTATTCTCCAACATGCATGACAAAATCATCGGGAGATCAGATAATTGCAAAAACTTTGACAAAATTTGCAAGGTTATATGTAAGAATATGAGGTCTTATGTGATGACCTCTTTTTATTTCAAAAACTAAGACGATAATAGACTTGAGTTTGGGACCTGCTTTCATAAGGAGGAGAACGACAATTTCCTCTTTGAATGTTTTTTGACCACTTATATGCTCTTGGAACATAATAAATACATTTTTTAAGAAAAAAAATTGTAATATTAAATAAATTTATATTTTTAAGAAAAAAATTATTACTAATTTAAAATAAATTTACAATAAATTTTAAGTTATTAATTTAAAATTGAAAATAGATATTTATGTTAGAATATTTAGTTACTATAGACATACAATGGTTTTTACCTTTAAAAAGTAGAAAACAATGTTTATGTGTGAGAAAAACAATTGTATATTTAGATGGAGCCTTGTAGAAATAGGTCAACTGGCTAGGGAATACAACTTTAAATGTGAGATGTTTTTTTTATTTTCGGATGTATTTTTACGTTGCACATTAATTATGATTATTTAAGTTTATAAAGTTATTATTGTTTTGAATCCATATGTTTTGAATTCGTTAAAATTATACATTGATAAATGATATAATTGATCCAAGAATTTTTCCTTACAAATAAAAAAGCAAAGAATCTTTTTTATTTGAAATTAATTGATATGCACTGTCAGTGTAAATATTTTTTATATAGTCAATCAATCAGAAATTGTTATATAAAGTAAAATATTTGACTCTAATCCTAATTACCTTAAAAGTCATCCACATCATGATTTTTGATTGATTGACAGTATATAACAATTAAACTCTTTTTATTTTCCAAATAACGATGAACAAGAATTATGGGCGTATTTGCGTTAGGTTTGTTTCCAAACTAGGCCAAAATTATTGGTTGGACATTTTTTGTCTGCCAAATCTGAACCAAATAAATTCAAACAATAGTGGTTTGATTCGATTTGGATGGTTTTGAATAGTTTTTTTTAAACAACTAAACAGTTATTTATAAATTAAAAAATGCTTAAATTTATGAAAAATAAAATAAATGTTACATAAGAAATTCATTAAAATCAAACTCATTCACATTATTATACTCTTAACTTTAAACTCCAAAAACAAACATAATTAAAGAAAAGTTATAATAAATATAAAATGAGTAAATCCCTAATTTGGATCTTGAAATTATCAAGTCGTATCAATTTGGTCCTTGATTGAGTAAATTCCCAATTTGGTCATTGAAATTATAAGGTCGTATATATCAACTTGGTCTCTGATGGAGGGACAAGATTACGTTTGACAACTTTATGGATGTTTATGGAATTTGGAAAATGTCAGGGACCAAGTTGATACGACCTTACAATTTCAAGGACCAAATTGAGATTTACCCATAAAATAAATATTATTGGTCAGGTTAATCGAATATTGAATTCAAAAGCGCAGAGTCCGATAAATGAACCATCATCATTCCCTTTGAATAAGTTTTTATCCGGTTAGACTTGATGAATCGAATCAAATCAAGTTTAGTTTTTCGGGTTAGTCGAGTTGAACTGAACTAACTTATATCCCTAAATAAGGTATGCTTATTTCAAGCTTTAAAATTTATTTTCTAAGAATAAATTAAGGTTTGGAAATAAAGTATTCCCATATTTGATATAAGTTTTTAAAAAATATTTTCTAAGTATTAATAATTCTTATGAACATGTTTTTCCCATATTTTGATAATTTTTTATTCCCACAAATGGGAATCTATCATTCCCACATAATAAGAATAGAGATCAAAACATATAAAATGTATCAACATGTCTGCTTTCCGAATTGATTATTGTCCCCACAAATCAAGACGAGTCTTTTGAGCGTGCTTTGTCCTCACGATTACACGCTTCCTCAGAAAACTTCCCAAGAGGTCACCTATCCCATAATTTGTTTAGAGTTCCTAAGTGATGAGCTCCCGAAAAGAGGATGCATCTTATTGGTATCGGTAGTACCAATCAAATCTTTTAAGTTTTTCTCAACTGTACAGTCTCATACCTGTACAGTCTCATACATGCATAGTCTCAGGATTCCTCTCATTCCGGTGTGAAATCGGTTCATTCATGTTTTCCTCCGCCTAAAAGCCTGTCAGAAGCCGCTCTTTGTCTATGCTTCCTTTTGCACTGACGACCACTCCCCGCCTTTTTCAGCCCCCGGTGTCATATTCTCACCAATTTTCTCTTGGTTCGTCCCCAAACCATACCGTACTAAGAGAAGTTCTGCTCTGATACCAGTTGTCACGACCAGGCTTCCAATTGATGATTGTCTCCACAAACCAACACGAGTCTTTCCAAGTCAAACACGCTTAACCTTTGAGTTCTTAAGTGATGGGATCCCGAAATGAAGATGCATCTTGTTGGTATAGATAGTACCAATAAATTCTTTTAAGTTTTGCTCAATTGTATAATCTCATACCTGCACACTCTCAAGAACCTTCTCATTCCGTTGTGAAATCGATTTATTCATGTGTCACTTTGCCTAGAAGCCTGCAGGAGTCGCTCCTTGTCCATGCTTCCTTTAATATCGACAATCACTCCCTGCCCTTGTCACACAAAAATTAAAGCACCCATTAATGGAACTCATTCCATCCTATTCCACCTCTTACCCTCATTTTTCTTCCCCTCCAATTTGGACGGAATGGGATGGAAATATATTATTGCACGCGTTGATGTACTGGTGTTCTCGCCAATATTCCTTTCCTACTTGGTGGTCCTATTCACGCATTTTGGGATTTCTGGGAGGGCTCTTTCTTTACTCTACCCCCTAGTAAAATTCTGTCTCTATTTTTTATAGGCAAAATAGGTTGATTGTACGTTTTTTTACTTTTAATATCGGTCGTATAAATTTTATTTTATTTTTCAAATTGGTTCTACACGTTATATTTTGTTTCCATATTAGTCTTTTCCATCAATTTCGACCTAACACCGTCAGTTTTGACCTGATGTGGCTATTATGTTAGTCCGACACGTGGTTTTTGATTTAACGTTATAAGATCGAAATTGAAGGAAATGACTAACGTGAAAACAGAATATAACATGTAAGATAAATTTGAAAAAAAATAAAATTTATATGACTGATGTAAAAAATAAAAAAAAAAACATATAGGACCAATCAACTTATTTTTTTTTTTTTTTTTTTATATCTATATAGGTGGGTAAGTGCCAAACTCTTTCTTTGTTCCGGCCTAGAAGGAACTTAAGTATTTGTGTAGTAGGAGGCAGGTCTTCTCCTCACTTAGTGTATGTTGTTCACTTGTTCTCTGCCTTCACGTAGATCCTACCCAATTTTGGTGGAAACCGTTGCATCATGTGGGCCCAGCCAGTCAAATAACTAGAATTTTAGGCAGTCGATGCAGAAGAAATCCCCTTCATTATTTGCAATAGGGTTATATTGATCTATCTTTTCTATTGTATTTTTTTAATCATGTATTTTTCGGTAAAGGAATTCGGTTTTTCTATAAATTTGTTCAAACAATATCATATTTTCCCTCAGATTCTCTAAACATAGCATTATATATTGTGATTTGCACATTTGGATTGTCTTGGAACCTTTTTTTTTGTTTTAGTTTTTGCCATTGATGATGTTTTTTTTCTTTTCAAGCACATCTGATGGTAAACATTTGCTCAGGAACTTCTAATAATAATTATTTATCTAATTAATAATAACAAATATTGATGATCTTACTATGTGTTGTTGTCTCTGTTGCATGTGATCCATTACAAGAAGTGTTTGGATTTTTTAAAAGTGGATCTCTTGTGAGTGAAGGCAAACTAAAAAGATAAAAGAAAATAATGAATTAAACTATAATTCCCGAAGTCAACGGTTCTAAATTCAAAGAGGTGATTACATGGTTAAAAATTATTTTATTAAAGGCATATATAATAAATTAAATATTAATTTTTTAAAATAAGAGTAATATAAAAAAAAATTATAACTCATTCCATTCCGTTCACTTTCCAAACAATGAAATGTGGACTTTATTTCATTCCATAATAAAATATCCAAATAATATTGGAATGAGATTTTTATTCCATAACGTTCTGTTCCACTTCATTCTATTACATTCCTTACATTCCGCTCTATTCCATTCCATACTCTCCCACCAATCCAATTATAATCATAACAAATTCTGTAATAGCCTAAGTGTATCAAGTTTTAATGAATTAATTTATTAGTACAATCTACTTAAAATATATGATTTAATTAGTATGTATTGTTAATATAAAAAAATTACACTATCAACTAATTATAAATTAATAATTATTAAAAATATTTGACTTTTTATCATAATTAACTCATATATATATATATATATATATATATATATATAGATGAATCCCGTATTCTATATGGATGAACATATAGTTAGGAAATAATGGCCGTGTGAGGTGGACATCGAGACACTCATAACATGACAAATACTAATAGGATAAAATTTATGTACAGTTGGGTTAGTTTTACGATAAGAATTATGACATATATAACAGAATTGCTACATACACTCCTTATATAAAAGATAAAAATGACTTTTTTCAGGTTTAATATATAAAAATAATAATTCATTTTTAAATTTATTTAATATTAAATTTCAATTATATAATAAAAAAAAATATTAGAAATAATTAAATTATTAAATTAGAAATAATTAATATAATGACCTTTATGGAATAAAATTTAAATTTATAGGAGTATTAAATGAAATCAATAGATTTTAATGCATTTTCTTGGTCTTGATGATTTTGATCATTTGTTTCTTATATTAGAGACCAGAAGGTGTATATAATATTTTCATTAATGAATTGTTACATATGTCTTATTTGTCCAATGGCATTATTTATGTATTATTATACAAGAGTTTAAATTTAAAATAATGTGACTGTAAAGTTTTTATAGAGCCAATCAATCGCATATCACCATATATGTATGTGAGTTTGTCTCTAAAGTGAGTAAGAGTTTATTTATCTTACTAACATGTGATTGGTCCGAGTAGTAAGGGACTCGGACACCTTAAGCAAGTGATCAAAGATTCGAATTCTGACTCTTGTGTATCGAAAAAACCTGATTGGAAGGGAGAACCTACCTTGTGTGCCCAACATGTTCCATGATGGAGATTAGTCACTGCTAACGGTGGTAATTATTTCACACATATATCATGGTTATAAAAAAAGTGTATTCATCTATAGATCATTCCATGTTTGTTCGGAAAAGATTATTTTTCCACGAAACAGTTTTTTTTTTAATTTAATCATACATATCTGGCAAATTTGTTTAAATTCTGGTAAAAATATTTTTGTAGGAAAATGAGGTTTTTTAGAGAAGTTTGAAGCTTATATAAGAAATATAATTATTTTGGTATCAATCACATCTGTTCCATTTTACCCCTATAAAACAAACTATCAAACAAATATTATTAATCTAAACAAATAACTCCATATTTTTTTAATTTACTGTATAAAAGTGATTTTTAATATAACTTAAATAAAATAAATTATCTTAAAATATTTTTTCATCAAACACTTTCAAATATAAAATTGATTCTATTATAATTGATTATTCAAAAAAATTAATTGATAATGAAATAATTTATTTTTTACAACTGATCAAACACACTCTTTGTATGTTGATACTTGTATGCACGTTATTAAATCAATATTCAAGGGTAAATGTACCGTTATTTGCTGATTTTAGAAACAAACTCACTTTAAAAGAGATTTATCTAAAAATTAAATACAACACTTCTTAATATATTAAATATATCATTTTCTTATACAATGTTGCTTTTTTTTTACTGGATTACAAAGTTGCTTTTTGGCATTTGCTTGAATAAATATATCTATAAATAGAATCTTGTTAAGAAATGAGTTGCTCGGGAAAATTTTGGGAATAATCCAAAAAAAAAAAAAATTTATTCTCCCTAATACCCCATTTTCTTCCCTCTCACTTTCCCCTCCCACTATTCCCGACTTCCCACCTTTTTTTTTTTTTTTCTGTGTTTAGAAGTCAGGTTTGGGAAACCCGACTTTCTCAATGGGGCTCTTTAATTAACTAATAGTGTTGGATGTTAATTATATGATAACAATAATCGTTTTCTGATTTCAATATTTAATTTTATGAAAATTTAATGAAATTTGATGGTTTTTAGAGTTTAAAAATGTGTGATTAAATTTTTTTTAATTAAGTAATTGTGTTGGTTGTTAATTATATGATAACAGTAATCAATAATGCGATAGTAAACATTAATTAAAATTTATAACAAGAAACTATTACAAAAATTCGTACACTGAAATTGGTAGTGCCTGATTTCTACGCTATAGTTGCGTAGAAGTTCCAGCACGGTGAGGACAGTTCTTCCTTATATGTCCTAGTTGTCGACAAAGTCCACAATATTTTGGGTGACCCCTTTCCTGAGGTCCATCTCAGTACGAATGCGAGTAGATTATGGACGACCACGTGGATCTCTTCGCATAGCAGGATTGTGACACACCTCAACTCCATCATAATGTGGCCAATAAGCTTCGTTGGGTACCATGCCGAATTCTTCGTTGTAAACGTTGAATGCGGACTGCAATTTGTATTTATCAGCCACATACGTCATGTAGTCATGAGAAACATACGAATAAGCAGCGATGACATGTGAGCATGGGAGGTGTAGTGCCTAGAATTTTCCACAGTCACACCACTTTTCAAGTAGTTTCACCCTAAATCTCCCCGCAGGTCGGCCTTCGCGTGGTTGTACTGTTTCTTGGACTGAGAAAACTTGGTTGTCTCGATGAAAAGTAATGACTTCGTGAGAGTTGGATGCTGCTCGTTCTTCATCAATGGCCTTAGTGAGAATCTCGGTATAAACACGGCCGGATCTGATCATTGCCTGCAGTTGCTCTCCCTTCTTAACGAAGTCGCTAACCAACCTATAATAGGTTGTTTGTTCTATCGCAATGATTGGTAGATTTTACGTCCCCTTGAGTACGCCGTTGATAGACTCAGCAAGATTGGTTGTCATGTGTCCCCAACGCTTCCCCTGATCCCATGCTTGAGTCCATTTTTCCTTCGGGATACTATCTAGCCACCTCGCGGCCTCTGCGTTTTCTTCTTTGACAGCATTGTACTAATAATTGAACCTCGGATATGACATGACATATCCCGAAGAGTCAGAATAAACTAAGTTCCAAATTGATATGAAGAGAAAAGAAACAAAAATTAATTATAATATAAATGAATGCACTACCAACCCATATTAACAACTTGCTTTCGCATATCCACATTCTTCAATTTCCTCATGAAATTTTGGGCTATGTGTCGAATGCAATACACATGCAACCATCCACTGTTTACTCGCCAATAGACTCTTTTTATTGATTCATGCCCATCCGAAATCAAGCAAATGTCAGGTTGGGGTGTGACATGCCCTCTCAAGTTTCGGAGAAACAAATACCAGGCGTCCGCCGTCTCACCCTAGACTATGGCAAAGGCTATAGGAAATATGTGGTTGTTCCCATCTTGAGCAATTGCCATCAAAAGGGTCCCCTTGTATTTTCCATACAACTAGGTGCCATCGATTGACACAACGGGCTTGCAAAACGCAAAGCCAGTAATACACGGTTTGAAAGTCCAAAACACTCGATGGAATATCCGCTTACCACGAATTAATTGCACTCCGTTGTAGGCCGACAGGGTCTTTAGCTCTACGATCGTTCCTGGAACAAACTGTTGCATTGCGAGGTGTGACACCCTCTTGGGGCACCACATGGTTACCCGTTGCAGAAAATCAACTTTAATTAATTTTTGCTTGTTACTTTCGGAAAATAAGTTTTTCTAAGTATTGAACTTATTGTGAAAATCCGTGATACTAAATAAAACGGAAAGCTCAAAAGCTTGAAAAATCGGGGCGTTACACGAGGAGCCATCTTGGTAGTTGATTGTATGACTCTTCCCAGTTCCCGTAGATCAATTCAATAGCCTTTTGCTTGGCTAACCATGCCTTCCTGTACGTGGTGGTGTACGAGTATGTTGCTCGTATATGTGTAATCAACATTGGCATGGTTACTGATGGATCTTTTTGAACCATATCCCTGATACTTTCACAAATTAGGTTATTGTCAAGCTTTCGATGATCTTATGAAAGAGTTGCTGATGCACATGTGTGATCCACCCCCAGTTTTCGTATCTCCCAAATCTGGCTCTTCTTCCCCAACGCTGCTTGTAACATCCCGCCATCTCGGGTGTCACTTTCATAACCCCGAACACATAAAGTATGAAAATAAAAGTTGCTGGTTCACTTTCGGGAAAAAAATTCCTTTACTTAGGTCTTACTTATTGTGAAAATAGTGATAAAACTTTTCCTTCACACTACACTGCAGAACATATATATACTCAAGATAAATATTAACGCCACTCATATACACATACTTGTACCATCAATTTAACGACGTACATAGGAGACCCTAGACAACACATCCGTCTCCAAATATATTGACAGAAGCAACATATTATAATTCCAAAATACTAGGTAGCGATGGGTCTGAGAATCGTATCTCCAAAACCTTGGCTATCAGTAGCCACTCACAGACTAGCCAAAAGGTACTACCTCAAAATAAAACCCTAAACTGGTCTTGTAACACCCCCTCGAGGTGTCACATATCGTAACCCAAAATTCTTGTGATTCGGTTAATTAAAACTCTTTCTAAAATATTTATTAGATTTATTGCGAAAATTCTGATACCAATATAAACATTAACAATAACGAAGGAATAAATTCAAACTCATCATTTATGAAACTCATTCACTTCGCCTTAAGGCATACATCAAGTCACTTTCTTAATACATATCATACTGAGTCACGGTCAATGGACCTGACTTTAAATATCAAAATCCTAAGAGCTGGTCTATCAAAACTCTAGGAATAATAAAGCATACTACCTAGCATGCACCGCCCAAAAGATACTGGGCCTCGTCATCAACAATCCACTATCTTCGTCTTCGACACCAAGTAACTCAAACGCAGGATCCCACAGTGGCCCAGAGGACCACCGGAAAATATCTATACATGTGTTCAAAAAACACAACAGGGTGTCCAACATGTACAGGCAAGGGTGAGATACTCTTTCACAAGTTTATCATAATAGCCACACAAGCAAAACATTATATAAATAATGCATCGACACAGTCACGATAACAAAAGAAACACAGGATATCACACCAGGTACAGCATGTCCACAAGTATACCATAAATTATAATATATCATATTAATCAATTAGCAGCATAAGATGTCCTTGAAAGCAGAATAATGATGTACAATAAGTAAATGTAATCGTCAACAGCCATGCAATGCAATGCGATGTACATGACTCAATGCCATATGCCACAAGGGTAAAACTCTGACCCCTACTCCATGGAGCTAACAAATCGTCGGAGAAAGTGAATGGGAGGACATGTTCCGGTTATTGCCAGCCATGAGCAAGATGCTACAACATTCATAACGTGCACGTATCTGGCTTTACGGTAACACTCTCGACCAAACATGAAAAGTATGGCATCTAGTAGAGGATATCAGTGTCTTATACGGATTCGCCACGACACAGAAGAATCACCAACTGGTCACATGTCAGCCCTTCCAACCCTGATACCTCCAAAGACCATTTAAAATCGTCACCGTAAGATTCGCATCAGCATCTAGGTGTAAGCTCAACTCCTAGGCTCAAGGCCTTACAAACTCATGCAATGAAATGCCAATGCTTACACGAAGCGGATGTGATAAACAAATGCTTATCCCCCGGATAAACCTCGAGGTTCACTAAGGTTTTATTCCTTAGGAACTATATGCGTCTTTGTTTTATAAAACATTTATCCATCGGATAAATACCTCATGATTCCTTTGGAACGATCCGGACTACTACATAATTACCGACTGTCCCTACAGACCAACACAAGTCTTTTCAGCATGTTTTGTCCTCACTCACACGCTTTCTAGGAAACTTCCCAGAAGATCACCCATCCCATAATTAATCCAAGTCAAGCACGCTTAACTATGGACTTATGTTCTAGGCCCCCGAAAAGAAGATAAATCTTGTCGGTATAGGTAGTACCAATCAATTCTGATAAGCCTTCCTTCAGCCATACAGCCTCATACCTGCATAGCCTCAAGATTCCTTCCTCTGTACAGTCTCATACCTGCATAGTCTCAAGATCTCTCTCGTTCCGGTCATCACAAAATTGAAACAATCGAACGACTGACCATGATCCGAATTCATCGGTCCGTCATCGAACTACTGTTTTGAAACCCAAAACGTTTCGTGTTTGTGTTTATGTCTTATGAATCACCTCTCAAATCCTAAGTGTTATGAAGAAGGATTGAGAATCCTCTTATATAAGTCTTTGATCCTTTCTAAGATATTAATTCCTTGATTTTCAAATAATGAAATAAGTGTTGATTCACTTAAGCCTTATGAAGTCATTGATGTACTAAGTCATCAATGGTATAGTACATGGTTTTGTTCCACCGCATACCATACTTAATTATCCCTTGTCTTCAACTCTAAGTCAATTACTTAACTTAGGTTTTCACGCGTAAACTTTACGATTTGAGTTAAAAATTGCTTTTGTAAACCAAAACAACGTTTTCAATTGAAGAAACAAGGAAAAGGCAAAACAAGGTACTCGCCTGAATCTCGCTTAGCGATATTACATTCGCTTAGCGAAATTGAGGCAGTGATGCCTAGCTTGGAATTTCTCTGTGTCGCTTAGCGACACTTGCCTCAAGCAAAGCACTTTAACTAAATTTTGAAAAGAGTTTTTCCTTACTAACTTATTGTAAAAACTATGCTCTAAGTTAGTGTAAAAGAAATATAATCTCATTAAAAGCTATGTTAACTTTCATGAAAGATATTTTCGTCTTCGGAACATCAAATAATTTTTGAAGGTATTTCCTTGACAAACTAAATACTTTTTAGTAAAATCGGCCATTATAACGTTTAGCTTAGAAGCTTTTCATTCCTCAAAACAAGTTATAGCCAATTCTATGCTCTTAACCAGTCCAGGATATAAATATATAAATATATATATATATATATATATATACACACACACACACACACACACACACATCAATTCTCAATTCAAGGCATCCATGCCACAGTTAATATACAATTATCCAAGCATGTACTTCATGAAAATAAATCAAGTACATACACAACATATAGTTATTCAAAACTCAAATCAACATTATGCATAAGTTCTATCCAAGGCAAAATGCCACAATTCACATCAAAACCAACCTCATGTGACTATCAAACTCATTGGAGCTAATCTCCCCTTACCATTTAGGAGTCATCCTCCGAAGGTAAGTCATCCGATCGGTCCACGAATTCTCCCGATTCCTCGTCCGATTATCCGACAACAACTATAAACACAAACCAATACAATCATCAGCAATTAATAACATAATTAGCAACATCAAAACATAGATTCTCCTTCTCCAAAATGTGAGCTAAGGTTCGGCCAAAAATGATGAAAAGGTTAGGGATCACATTTGGTTCCAAACTTTTGGATGGTTAGTTTTTAAGCTTAATGAACACTAGTGTAAGTCTTAAAACTCAAAAATGTGAAACAAAACTCAAAGTTCTTCATACTCAAGGGTTTCGGCCATGAAGAGAAAATTGGATAGGAATTGATTTGGTTTTCCATCATTTAGATTCAAAGACAATAGGAAAGGTTAGGATGGAATTAAGAGTTAGAAATCAAAAATTGAACAAAAACACTATTCATCATCTTCCCCTAGGTTTCGGCCCCTTTTTGAAGAATAGGCTAGGATGAGAGTTGGATCATATGCTCTTGGGTTTAGGTAGAGGATGATGAAGTGAGCTCAAAGAAATTGGTTTCCCATTAAAATGATTTTTCTACAATTTCCTATGAATTTTTGAAATTTGGATCTTAAAGTTGGAACTCAAGAAATCAAGTTCTTAAATCATGAAATAAGAAGAGATTCAAGAAGCCAAGAGATCATAAAAGTGATCTTACCTAAAGATCGAAGAAGATTGGTCAAAGAATCAAGTTTTTCCTCCATGGATTCAAGCTTTTCTTTCATGAAAATGGTGGAGTTTTGGCCAAAGGAAGGAGATGAAGCCTTGGAGCTTCTTTGGGGCTGTTGTGCGTGATTTAGAGGCTGAATGGGGGCTGACCAGCTAATAAAAAGAGTCACTTAAGGGCAAATGGTCATTTGCATCAAGCATAATATGGTAAAAATGTAAAAGACTAAGGTTAGGGGCATTTTGGTAATTTCGGGTCCAGGTTTTTTCGACCGTCATGACGACTCTGGCATACTCTCCCAAGTGATCTAGCATGATGTGGTATCAAGCTTATCCGTTGTCAGGACTCGTTGAACTCCTTAATGACTCCAAACACCCCTCGGTGCAATTATACAGTCGAATATAATATATTATTATTATTTTTCAGACGTCGGGACGAATTTTAACAAAGAGTTAGGAAATTAAATCTTGAGACTTATTGTCTCGTTCACGAGTCCAAATTAGGTCTCGATAGTAGAAAAAAACTATTATCCTTGAAAAACGCAGACCGGGCTCCGTTTGAGCTTTCGCCTGAAACTTAACCATGGCTTCCTATGGTTGTGTAGGACATTCCTATCTTCTCAGAATATTTTATTTTACTCTCTAAACCCTCCAATAAAATACAAACGTTAAAATACTGAAGAATTATACAACTTGAAAATCGGGGCGTTACAGGTCTAGTACTAACAACAGACGCACTACCTAACATACGTTGTATTCCTGAGACCGAGTCTCATCTTCAACCGTCCACACCTCTTCGCCTTCAGCACCGAGCAGATTAAGCTACTGAGTCTCTATATGACCCAGAGAACTGTTGACAAACATCTGTACATGTATCCAAAAACACAACAGGGTGTCCAACATGTACAAGCAAGGGTGAGAAACCAATATATGAATCCAAAAACACAACAGGTATATACCCAAACATGTACAGCAGATTCATATAAGCATATCTCACAAAATATCATCATGCATAATATATTACATTATATATCAAAGTACTAACAGTAAAACACAAGGGCCTCGTGCCCAACAGTCAACGTTGTTTTCAAAACGTACGCATGAGCACTTCCATATGAGTCAACTAATATTCAATCCTAGATTTCCGGAAGTCCCATCACCAAAAGAATGAGTTGATCAAACTCGGGGTACATTGGCCATCAAGCAGCAATGTCTAGCACCAGCATGCCATGATAACTAGCACCAACGTGCCATCACTAGCACCAACGTGCCATAATAACTAGCACCAACGTGTCATAACTAGCACCCACGTGCCATCACTAGCACCAACGTGCCATAACTACATTGTCCAACTCAGGATACAATACGAACACACAACACGTGTGACATCATTGTCCATCAAGGCACAATGCTATGACAATAAGTCATCTCAGGTTTTCCTTACCGTTAAGGTCCCCCGTTTCACGGCACGTCTGCCCAACACATAAATGCATGAGAAAACTATTTAGTTTCCGTCGGTTTATCTTTGTCATAACAATATTTCCTCGTTGTAGCATCAACGCTAACAACCACCACAATGTCCTAGACTCTCTAAGCCTCAAAAGCATTTTTCTCAAAACAGGACATCTAGTCCAAAACAGCTCGAACCCAAACATCCCTAACCAATGCACCATTTTAGAATTTTGGATTCAAGATCATAAAAGCATCCTCAAGCTTTGCAAGACCACAAAGATTGTCCCTAAGCTGGCAGGACCGACAACTAACACGGATCCTTGATCCACGTGTTTTCTGCAGAACCCTAGAACCCCGACGTCTCGGTTTCTATTTTCTAAGTTGAAAACCACTTTTCCTTGAAAACTCAAAAAATCCAAAACCCAAATCTCCGATTTTTACGCAAAGTCCTTGGGATCGGTTTTCTATAAAACAAAACTTGGTCTAAAGACCATTTCTCTTCCTTTCGTCGTTTTTCGGTAAAACACAAACCTTAAAACATAGCTTGCAAAAGCCCTTTTTCTTGGGTAAAACCAAATAACTTGAAAATCACGTTTCTTAAAACTCTTTTGCTCAAACGGTTAACTTTATTAATTTAAAAACTAATAAAGGTTTCCAAAAATACTATTTATCTTAAAACATCGTTTTTCATTATTAAAAACACATTTTCACAACATTTTCTTTTTTAAGTTAACTTTTCTTAAAAGCAGCTATTTATTATTTTATTTCAGAAGAGATAATTATTTATTTTCTCTTAAATTAAATTGAGAAACAATAAAACATATTTATTTTTCTCAATTCCACATCTCAAGCTTTTAAAGCTTTTATGTTATACGATGTCGGATCCTAAACGATATTAGGTCCTCTAACGCCTTAAATCCCATAGCAGGGCACACGATACATTCATACAATTATTCAACAATTATAGCATGTATCCACATACATCAACAGTTATGTCATGTATAGTCAAATCAACAGCAGTAAATAAAATAATCAACCAATAATCAGATACATACATTTATTTATAATACAAACACTAATGTAGCATATAGCTGTCGGAATTGAAATTCCTCAAGTTTGTCCCCTTATCTCTCGAAGTTCCAAGGTAAGCAGCGAACACCCAATCGCTTTGAAAACTGGCTCAACTAACTGCCGATCACTACATACACATAATCAATAAAGGCATTAACTCAAAAAAAAACAAAGATTTCTCCTGTTGCACCACCCCTAGGGTTCAACCCTATTAAATTAAAAATAGATAGGGAGCTCCAAAAATTCTCATTTCTTGGATTACACCCTAACTAAGTGTGATAACCCTAGATATCAACTCAAAACATCAAAAACCAACCAAAAACCCTACCTTACACACTAAGGAGGTTTCTGCCTCTCCCTCAAACAAATAGCTAGAGAGATTTCTTGGCTTTAATCTCTTGGATCATGCAAGTATGCCATGTTGGTTTGGTATTAAAATGATTTTTCTGCAATTTTTCATGGATTTTTGAAGATTTAGGGATAAAAACCCTAACTTCTATGATCATGGAAATTAGAGGAGAAAAATGAGAGATTGAGAGAGATAGAGATGCCTAGCTACCTCCTATGATGATCTCCTTCAAAGTTGGTGAAGATTGCTTCACAAAATAACTCAAGATCAACCTCCAATATGAGCTTCAATGGTGAGAAATTGAAGAAAAGAGAGAAGAAGAAGAAGAAGAGGTTGGGGCAGCTGTGTGTTGCTCGAAAAAATGAGGGTGAGAGTGTGAGAGAAGATAGGATATTTATGTACAAATCTTAAGAGTTAAGATTAGGTAAAAGGTAATAAAAGGTAATTAGTAAAAACTAACCAAGGGCAATTTGGTCAATTCGCGTCCCGACATTTTGAAAATCCTCACGACACTGATAGGAGTCCCCAAATGATTTAACATAGCCCTTGTACGAAAATTATCGGCTCAAGGTTCTCGAAAAACCCTAAGACAGCTCGAATCGTCTCCCCGATCGATTATCGGCCCGAATATAAAATATTATTAATATTTTGGGACATCAGGACACATTTTAGCAAAAAGGTAAAGGGTTGAATTCTAAGACTAATGGTTCTGACAGTTAGTCCAAAAGAGGTCGTGATAGTAGAAAAACACTATCATCCGTGAAACATAAACCGGGCCCCGTTTGAGTTTTTGGCTCAAAATTTAACCGTAGGCTCCTACGATTATTTGGAGCATGAATATGATTTTAGTTTTCCCATCATTTTCTAAAACCCAGATAAAAATATAAACTCATTTATATAGTTTACTGGTCTTAGAAAGCGTGAAAATTGGGGTGTTACACTGCTCTACATGTCCACATGCATCCATCAATCTGGCATTTGGCGACGAATCTCGCCTGATCAGATTGCACTACGGAGAAATCCAGAGAGTGGTTGATATGGAAGTGCTTAATCGCGGACATGCAAGCTTGTTTGGTAGGGAACTTCATCCCTACTACCAGGTTTCCCGTCGTATCGAATGATTGTAAGTTCTGGCGGGTCAATGTGTGACCGAATTCACTAAGCTCATTCATTTGGGCAAAGTTCAAGGTATGCTTGCGTGATAGTGGGTCATAAGCAGGTGCGATTGATAAGGGCACAACGGCAAGTTCGTCGTCGTCCACATCATCGTCATCGTCGCCAGACAGGGCAAGATCGTTGTCTTCATTTTCTCTGAAGTCACCGACTTCTTCGTGGTGGAAACAAGCAACAACAATGACGGGGATATCATGAGACGAGGATGAGTTGTAGTCTTGGGTCTGAGGAAATGATAGGTTGTACTCTTGGGTCTGATGAAATGATGAGTTGTAGTCATGGGTCTGAGGACATGATGGGGTGTAGTCTTGGGACTGAGGAAATGAAGAGTTGTAGTCTTGGGTTTGAGGAAATGAAGAGTGGCAGGCTGAGGAAGTAGGAAAAGATGGGTGGTAGTCAAAGGATGAAGGAAAAGATACGTGGTAGTCTTCTGTTTGAGGAAATGATGTGTGGAAGGGGTGTGTTGGGGCATTAAGATCAATGGCTTGGAGGACAAGATCGGACACATCCTCCACGTTTGCGTATAGCTCAATGGTAGAAACGCCGAGGCTTCTAAAGTTGTCGAACATGTCGAACATCAACTATACATCATCATCTCCTTCACGATTTAGCGGCTGGTATCGGACATATCCTTGAGCAATAGATGTAGGGTATCGATAAACAATTTCGACTACCCTCTTGTTGTTGCCTAGTTGTATCTTCCTCTGTATAAACTGTTTCAATTGACCAAGTTTGATGTTGGTCTTCACCTTCATCAACTTTGGATGGTCGCATTGAAACATCACACCTTCTGGGCAGTCCATTACAATTTGTCCATTGTAATAGACAGAAAGAAAGGCAAATGAGGAACTCATGACTTAGGAAGTGAGTAGTGTTGAGTAGGCTGAGTGAAGTGTGAGTAGTGTTGAGTGAGGCTGAGTGAAGTTCTATTTATTGACATCGATAAAGGAGCAGACAAGATTGCACCGACGAAATCGACGGACGAGATCGTATCGGGGGAGTAAAGGTCACTGTGCGCGCGTCAGGGGGTCATAATTAGCTTTGTCCTTTGCGCCAGGTAAAGGAGCAGACGAGATTACATTGGGGGAGTAAACGTCACTGTGCGCGCGTCAGGGCATCATAATTAGCTTTGTCCTTTGCGCTAGGTAAAGGAGCGGACGAGATTGCATCGGGGGAGTAAAGGTCACTGTGCGTGCGTCAGAGCGTCATAATCAGCTTTGTTCTTTGTGACAGGTAAAGGAGCGAACAAGATTGCATCGGGGGAGTAAACGTCACTATGCGAGCGTCAGGGCATCATAATCAGCTTTGTCCTTTGTGACAGGTAAATGAGCGGACGAGATTGCACCGACGAAATCGTTGGACGAGATTACATCCAATACTTCTATAAATTAGACCTTCACCCTCATAACCTTCTCGTCAGCACCATAACCTTCTCTTAGTGAAAAATAAACACTTCATTTTCTGAACCGTCTCGTCCTCAAAAAAATGGAATACACTAACCCCACTCAGCCCTCCGTATGTGTCCCAATGTTGGGTTACACTCTTGCTTTTGTCTATTTTGATGGGAAAATTACGACGAACGGTAGCAACACCAAGCTCCAATGTGAATACCCAAGGGCTCTCCGTCTCTCAGAAGACAATACGTTTGATTCTCTGAAAGAACAAATTCATTCAAAATTCAGAGATGGGCGTAGGGTTTCGGAGGTCTATTACCGCAACCCCTATAACTCACTAGATGGACAGGAACGTTGGGGGATGATGACACTTACACTGCACGATGACATACGACGAATGTTCACCGTGTTTAGGCAATACCAAGCCCGCGACCCGATTGAGTTATACGCTGTGTTCAGTGGAACTAGAACAGTGAACGAGATAATGACATGCTTGGTGGAACCACAATCATCTAATGATGAGGGTTGCGCCAACTTGACTCAGTCATGATTTTCTTTCTGTGTTCCATGTGTGTTTCGGAGGTATTTCTTTTTTGTAGCATGTATTTTTTTCACATTGTACCTTGTGTTATTGTCAGTGAACGTAGTAATAATAATGTTATGTTTCAATTACTCCTAAATTGTGATTGATTTTCTTAACCATAACTTAACCCTAAAGCACAACGAACAAAAATAATAATGCCTCTCTGACATCTGACTCACGCACAATGTTTCGATCTCGGCCGTTGATTCCGTCGGTGCAATCTCAGCCGCTCCTTTTACCTGTCACAACGGACAAAAATAATAATGCCTCTCTGGCCCATGCATAGTGTTTCGATCTCGGCCATTGATTCCGTCGGTGCAATCTCAGTCGCTCCTTTTACCTGTTGCAACGGACAAAAATAATAATGCCTCTCTGACCTCTGACCCACGCACAGTGTTTTAATCTCAGTCGTTGATTCTGTCGGTGCAATCTCAGCCGCTCCTTTTACCTGTCGCAACAGACAAAAATAATAATGTCTCTCTGATCTCTGACCCACGCACAGTGTTTCGATCTCGACCGTTGATTCCTTCGGTGCAATCTTAGCCGCTCATTTATTTATGTCTATAAATAGAACTTCACCACTCAGCACTACTCACCATAACTTCAGCACTTCACCTCTGAAAGACTTCATACCACAAGTTATCCCTCTCATCCTCAACAACACACACACTTCAATGGCTCTGCTAAGACTCACTACAAAAAACATGCTAATTTGCGGTGGTTATTAGTGCTAACAGCGGCGGTTAAAACCGTCGTAGAAATACCTTTGCGGCGGTTTCGCATCCATCGCAATGTCGACCGTTGGGAGTAGTTTTAGCGGTGATTTCTAAATCTGTCGTACAAACCGTCGCAAGATATAAAAATTATAACGACGGTTACAAAACCGACGCAAAACACAAAGACGAAAATGACATAACAACATAGCGACGGTTTTGAAACTGGCGCAATTATTTTAAAATTTTGGGAAAATGGTAGCGACGATTTCTTTAACCGACGCAGATTTTGCGATAAAAATTCACATAATAAAATAGCAACGGTTTTATAACCGCCTCTATATTTTGAGAATAATGAAATAAATTAGCGTCGGTTAAAAACCGCCGCGATTATTAAAGGGTCAAATTTTGAGAAACACATATAGTGTCGGTTATTAACCGTCACGATTGTTTAACACGGAATTTTTCCAGGAATTTTTTCACAGAAAATCATTTTTTTGATATTACAATACCTGGATATTAAATAAACTTTTTTTTTCTTAAAACCAAATAAATGTAAATAAAATAATACAAGACAAATAAAATTAAAATTCTTTCATAAACAAAATGATAAGTCACGAAGTACGATAAAACATATTCCAAATAGAGTTCAATAGTACACAAATATAAAGAAATACAAGTAAAATCCCTTAAGTTCATAAAATGAAAACTAAACTATCTAAATGGTCCTATGTGATGATGCTCCGTCGTCTTCAGGCATATGACTAGACTCGAAGAAACGTCTCATATTTCTTGGTGACTCTAAGTCAACTGGCTGTAATTAAAAAACATAAATTAGATAATAACCACTAATTGAATGAGTGAATTGTCAAAAATTTAAAAACTCAATTTAAAAGCGATTATTTACCTGATTTGCCCTAGCATTCTGCATAAGGAAAGCATTTTGTTCCTTCAAGACGTCATAGGACGCAACTTGTGCCCTAAGCGCATTGAGTTCAACTTCTAGTTTTTCTATCTTCTTACAGGAAGATAGCGATCCCGTAGAGTGGGAGCAAAATCTAGTGACCTGAGATGGGGTTACCCCAAGTCCCATTCCTTTGGCATATCCAGGATGGTCTTTTCCAAAAACTTTCAAAAACGCATCATTCTCAGATGAACCCTCATGAATTTCATTTTGCAATTGTTCCTTCATATAATATTGAAGACATACACAATCATTTAAAGACCACCGATAACAAGGTGTGTAAACTTGAAAATTCTAAAATTACTGCAACTCAAATGTGACTACTTTCAAATATTTTAGAGCTCTCATTTGTAACAAGTTGGCATGTAAACTAGAAAAATATGTGAACAATATTAAGTGTTGAACTTCCAGCAAACAAGCAAATAATAAGCATAGTAATAAAGCCACAACACAACGCATACAGCTTCCAACTTTGTAAGATGTCATTGTGTGTGTGTGTGTGTGTGTCCGAATAAGAATATGGAGATGCAATCAAATGAAAATTTACAGCGGTCACCCTGCTACTGATGCTAATTACTTAAATCACACTCAAAGAGAAGCCAAATCTTTCCAAGCTTGCTTTAGCTCTTGAAAATCACACTCAAAGAGAAGCCGAATCTTTCCAAGCCAAATCTTGCCATACCTTTGAGCAGGAAGATGAGAGAAACAGAATTTTTTTTACTGAAGTCTTACTGAAACGTGGGTAGAGGGGAAAGTGAAAAAAAGAATAGTTACTGAAGCGTGGGTGGATCGAGGGGGAAATGAAAAAAATAGAGGGAATGTGAAAAAAGAAGCGTGGTATTCCAATTTATTCAAAACCGCCGGTAACTTATCTTGAACAGCCGCAATATTTTATTTTTGTGACGGTTTCAAAAAACGGCCATGATAACCGCCGCAAATTAATACCGGCGGCGGTTGCAATAGAACCGCCGTAAAGTGTCTGACGTAAATTTCATATTTTCATGTAGTGACTCCAACACGTTCACAGGTCATCATAAGTAGGTGAAATGGTAAGTGATTGTAGATGATAGGGTCATTAACTCAACCTTAATCATTCTATACTTACAACTTTGATTTTGGTAGCAGGATATGATTGATTGTCACCTACATACCACGGAGGCTCCAAGTCCGTTAATTGTACCATACTTGGAGCAAGCTGGGTTTTCTACCGTTGCAACAATGGGACATGTTAAGATTGACAAATCATTGGTGCTTGCAATGGTAGAAAGGTGGAGGCCAGAAACACACACGTTCCATCTTCCTATCGGAGAATGCACAATAACATTGGAAGATGTTGCTCTTCAGCTAGGGTTGCGTGTCAACGGACGACCCGTTACTGAACCTAGCTACCTTGGCAGGCAAGAGGAATGCCACCGACTTTTGGGTGAGGTTCCTCCATCTAATCAGATGAAAGGACAAGCCATAAAACTCAAGTGATTGCAAGAGACGTTTGCCACTCCCCCTACTGATGCAACGGAAGAACAACTACAAGGCTATTGTAGAGCGTACATTTTACGCTTGATCGGGGGGTCTTGATGCCTGACAAATTTGGTAACAGAGTTCACCTGATGTATCTTCCACTGTTGGAAGATCTCCAGCGTGCTGGACTATACAGCTGGGGTTCAGCCTGTTTGAAAAATATGTATAGGGAAATGTGTCGTGCATCTGCACCGGCTTATTCCTGTATGAGTGGATGCGTATTGTTGCTACAATCTTGCGTATGGTACCGCATGCCATTCCTTGCACCACGGTGTATCCGCGAACCATCCTTTCCACTAGCACGACGGTATGTACAAAATCTTCTTAGTCGCTAAAAACACCCTTACATATATGCTTATTATACTGACCTTACAATGCATTTTACTAGATGGAGTGGCGGGAGATTGCAGTACACCGGAACTCTGCAGGACGACATTACGGGGTACAGATCGAGGATCGATCACATGGAAAGTAACCAGTTTAAGTGGTGTTGCCATACAGAGAACTTCAACACTACCTTCCACAGGAAGCATACCGAGAATCCAGATTGTGGACATCCTGTACTGCTTTGATATGTCTCCAGACTGTAGAATGGCATCAAACGGACAAGGTGAAACTTCAGTTTGGCCTTTGGCAGGAAATACTGGGTGCACATGAAAATATGGATGAACTCCACTACTTAGACATGCGAGGCAATCACGTTGAAAACTGGAAGGAAAAACATGCATATTGGATCCAGTTTTGGAAGGAACCCCGAGATCGCGTCATTCAGGGGAACTCGATACCTGGTTATGTATCTCACACGAAGCAATATATTACGTGGTTTAGACAAAACTCAAGACCATACCTGTCTGTTCCACAACAATTGCAAGACCCACGAGGTGATGTTCAATACCATCCGGATGTTGGACCCAGTATGACCCAAGAGCGTGCCCGGCGTAATGCACTTAGCCAACCCAGTCCCCCAGTTGCCATGGAAAATGATGACCCCCATGATGACCCCCAACCACCTCGGTATTCATTTGCTTAGACCCCTACCGCTTAGACATTCATTTGCTTATACCCCTACACAACAAGAGGCTTCCCCACACTTTGACCAAGGTCGACACTCTTTCGCATCCAGCGAAGGAGATTTTTTGAGCAATCTGTTTGGCACAGAGTACAGAACGCTACAGTCGGCTTCTGCATACATGCAAAGTATGTACCCGTTTGGCGTTCCATCATTCCCAAACCAGGCGATCACTAGTTATTCAACGCCTCCCGCGAATCTTAATCTGAACGAAGCTCTGCAGCAACCCGAGCAACCCGCTACAGCTGATGAGGAACAGCTAGATCGACGCCGTCCACGCCGTAACCGACGACCTCCGCGATGTGGGACTAGACACCATTTAGGAGATTAATTTTGTGTACTTGTCATTATCGCCCTTTTTTTTATAAGTAATGATATCATAAATTTTTTTAGCTTTTTCATACTTAATTTTAATTAATGTATTTTTAATAATATTATTGATTATATTAATCATATAGGGTTGCATAATATTATCCATTGGACCCTAACCCTAAGTAATGATATCATATAATTAACATCCAACACTATTAGTTAATTAAAAAATTAATCACACATTTTTAAACCCTAAAACCCATCAAATTTAAATAAAAATCCAAAAAAGTTAATAAAAAACAAAAAAATCATTATTATTTTTAAAATTTTGGGGGAAAAAAACCCTAGTAGAAGTACCCGACTTCCTAACTAAATTCTCAACAAAAAAAATGAAAACCCAATTGAGAAGTCGGGTTTCCCAAACCCGACTCCCAAACCCGACTTCTAAACACCGGATAAAAAAAAAAGGTTGGAAGTCGGGAATAGAGGGGGGAAGTGAGAGGGAAAAAAAGAGGTATTTGTGTATATAATGAGGAAAAATGGGGTATTTAGGAGAATCATTTTTTTTTTTGGTTATTTCCAAAATTTTCCCCGAGTTACTAATTAAGAAATTAAGAAAAAAAATTTATTAGAAAACTAGAAATATAATTTTTCAGTATCTTAGGGCATGTTTAATTTCTGTTTTAAAATACAGTTCTTTGTTTTCAAAAGCAAATTTGAAAGTATTTATTCTTGGTTAGATTTTTAAAATCTATTTTTAGAATTATTAGTTTTTAAAACAAACAAAAAATCAGAACATCTTTTAGATATTTTCAAAATGTGTTTTAATGTTTTTTTGTTGGCAAAATTGTAATAATATAATTTCATTAATGATAATTTCATAAATAAAATGAATTTTTTCCCTTTTCACATTCCTACTGTTACGATATTGTGATTGATTTGTTATTGATGTTACGATATTGTGATTGATTTGTTATTGATTAGGCTTGATTTGTTATTGATATTGTAATTGATTAGGCTTTTATGTGTAGTTATTGTATAGGATTTTATTTTTATTTCTCTTGTCTCCTATCTTGCCCTATAAATAGGAGCATCTCATTGTACATTGACACACAATTGGATATACAGAAAACATATTTCCATATTCTTGTCTTTGGTTTCTACATGGTATCAAGAGCTTAGGCTTACAATTCCTTAGTTTTTTTCTTGTGGTATTCCCCTTCTCTGTTCTCTTTTCTCCACTGTTGGTTCCAAAGTTCCCGCCGTCGGCGTTCTCCAGTTTTGCATACTTTGGTGACTGATTCATCTCATCGCCCATACCGCTGCAACCGCTATCCTCTGATCTACCTGCCGGTGAAATTTCGCCACCATTCAACAGTTGACGCGCCGCCACGTGCCGCCTAAACGTACGCAGGTGTGTTACACGCGCCTGTGCATCTGACCCATTTTCCCGCTCCAGATCCGTATGTTGACCTGTACTTTGATCCGTTGACCAGCGTCTCTGACTCCGTTGACCGCGTGTTGACCATCCTTGTTATCCCTTCCTTAAGTATTTCGGTGAGATCTTTCTATTTTTACAGTCAGTTTTCGTCAATTCTGCTCCAATAGTGCTATTATTTGATTTTATTGTGCTATAATGGAAAGATTTTGTCGTCATTGCTATAAGTTCGGGCATTCCTTCTCCGATTGTCCTACTATTGAATGTTACAATTGCATGAAAAAGGGTCATATTGCTACAAATTGTTGTCGATACTGTAAGAAATCAGGACACTTGATTCAGAATTGTCTCACTCGTCCTCCACGATCTTACCAGAACAGGAATCAACCTCGTCCCAGTTCCTCTAGGCCTGTACTAGCTACTACTGCCAATAAATCTACGGGTTCTCCTTCCCAGACACCACCTGCGTTCTCCATCAATGATCTTGCGTCTCTTCTTAAGAGACTTCTTCCTTCCTTTGGTAATGGTAATAGTAATACTCCTGCAGCCTTTTCCACCACATCAGGTAACACTAAATGGTATTTAGACTCTGCCTGTTGTAATCACATGACTTCTGCATCTCATCTTTTTTCGTCCTTATCTGAAAATGATATTGCTCGTTCCATACACACTGCTGATGGATCTCTTATGTCTGTAAGTCATAAGGGTTCTATTTCCTTGTCTAATCTCAGTTTACCTGACACATATCTCATTCCGAAGCTTAATTTTAACCTTATATCGATTGGTCAATTATGTGATCTTGGTTATGAAGTCACTTTTTCTTCCTCTGGTTGTCGTGTGCAGGACCCGCGGACGGGACAACTCATAGGGACTGGACGTAAGATCGGAAGGCTATTTGAGCTCACTAACCTGCATGTTCCTCCCGTGTCCAACATTTGTGCCGCTTCCACCACCTCTCCCTTTGAGCTTTGGCATCAACGTCTTGCTCATAGTTCTCTTGGTAAATTGCGTCCTCTTGTGTCTCAGGATCTTTTAGGATCCGTTTCAACTGAGTCTCTTAATTGCACTGCTTGTCAAACTGCTAAATGACCAGCTTTACCATTTAATAATAGTTCTTCTATTTCAGCTGCACCATTTGATCTTGTGCATTCTGATATTTGGGGCCCTGCTCCCACACCTACTATGGGAGGATCTCGGTATTTTGTGTTGTTTATTGATTATTACTTTCGTTTTACTTGGCTATACATGATGAAAAATCGTCATGAACTTACACAAATTTACGTTAACTTTGCCAATATGATTCGAACACAGTTTTCTAAAGTCATTAAGGTTTTTCACCGAGATAATGCCATGGAATATCGTGATTCTAAATTATTATCTTTTCTTGGTGAGCAGGGTACCTTGTCAGAATTCTCATGTCCATATACCTCTCAACAGAATGGTCGCGCTGAGAGAAAACATCGTCACATTCTTGACTCTGTCCGTGCCATGCTTATCTCAGCCTCTTGTCCTGAACGTGCCTGGGGTGAAGCCGCTCTTACCGCTGTTCATATTATCAACCGTCTCCCTTCCTCTGTCCTTGGTAATGTTTCTCCTTTTGAGCGTCTTTATCACACTACACCATATTATAGTTCCCTTAAGGTCTTTGGTTGTGCTTGTTTTATCCTTCTCCAACCTCATGAATACACTAAACTTGAGCCTTGAGCTCGTCTTTGTTGTTTTCTTGGTTATGGCACAGAACACAAAGGTTATCGTTGTTGGGATCCGATATCTCAGCGTATCCGTATCTCCCGTCATGTTGTCTTCTGGGAACATATAATGTTCTCTTCCTTGTCAAAGTTTAAGTCAATTCCAGGCACTTCCACTCCTCTTTTTACTAACCCCGATGTTGATTACTTTCCTAGTGACACAGATGCAGGTTCTTCCAGTGAGCTCCCAGCCTCTTCCGATGTTTCCTCTGTTTCTGATGAAGTTGTTCCAGTCGCTGATCCTGCACCTCCCACCGTTGAGCGTCCTCATAGGGTAAGAACTCCACCTACCTATCTTCGTGATTACCATTGTTTTTCAACTATGCTTCACCTTCATGAACCACAGTCCTATAAGGAAGCCTCTAGCGATCCTCATTGGCAGCAAGCTATGCATGACGAATTACAGGCATTAGAGAAAACTCATACTTGGGACCTTGTTGATCCTCCTTCTGGCAAACCTCTTGTAGGATGCAAGTGGGTATATAAAATCAAGACTCTTTCTAATGGTTCTATTGAGCGGTACAAAGCTCGTCTGGTAGCAAAAGGGTTCACTCAAGAATATGGAATTGACTATGAAGAAACTTTTGCCCCTGTTGCTCGCATCACCTCTGTTCGAACTCTTCTTGCCATTGCAGCCGCTCGCCAATGGCCACTTACACAAATGGATGTCAAAAATGCCTTCCTTAATGGTGAGCTCGAAGAAGAGGTCTATATGCGTCCTCCTCCGGGATACACTTGTCCGACCAACAAGGTTTGTCTTCTTCGTAAGGCTCTTTATGGTCTCAAACAAGCACCTCGGGCTTGGTTTGCTAAATTTCACAGCACTATCAGTAAGTTGGGTTTCTGTTCTAGTGGTCATGACTCTGCTCTTTTTACTCGTAAGACAGATACTGGTACTTGTATTGCTTCTTTATGTTGACGATATGATTATTACTGGAAATGATTCTGTCGGCATTCTTGAACTTAAGCAGTTCTTGAGTCAACATTTTGAGATGAAGGATCTTGGACCTCTAAGTTATTTTTTGGGGCTTGAAGTTTTATCTTCTAGTGATGGCTTATTTCTCTCACAGGCTAAGTATGCTTCCGATCTTGTCTCTCGAGCAGGCCTCACTGATAGTAAAATTGAACACACTCCTCTTGAACCTAATGTTCGATTTACTCCTCAGGATGGCACCTTGCTAGATGATGCCACTCTCTATCGTCAGCTAGTAGGCAGTTTGATTTATCTTGCAGTTACTCGACCAGATATCTCCTATGCTGTTCATCTGGTTAGTCAGTTCATGGCTGCCCCTCGTACTACCCATTATGCTGCTGTCCTCCGCATTATTCGATATATCAAGGGTACTTTGTTTTATGGTCTTCATTACTCTGTTGCATCTCCTTTGACTCTTCAAGCCTATTCTGATGCTGATTGGGCCGGTGATCCCACTGATCGTCGCTCCACCACTGGTTTTTGTATTTTTCTCGGGGATTCTCTTATTTCTTGGCGAAGCAAGAAGCAAACTCTGACAGCTCGCTCTAGCACTGAAGCCGAATATCGTGCACTTGCTAATACTACTTCTGAAATATTGTGGCTCCGTTGGCTTCTTGCTGATTTAGAGATACCTCAGTCTTCCTCCACTGATCTCTATTGTGACAACCGTAGTGCCATCCAAATTGCCCACAATGATGTTTTCCATGAGCGCACCAAGCACATTGAGATTGATTGTCACTTCATTCGTCAACATCTTTTACGTGGTGATCTTCATCTTGTCTCCATTGGTACTCTTGATCAGCCGGCTGATTTGTTCACCAAACCTCATTCTCCCAGTCGCTTTCGCACGTTATTGTCCAAACTCAAGTTGGTTACCGTTGAACCCACTTGAGTTTGAGGGGGGATGTTACGATATTGTGATTGATTTGTTATTGATTAGGCTTGATTTGTTATTGATGTTACGATATTGTGATTGATTTGCTATTGATTAGGCTTGATTTGTTATTGATATTGTAATTGATTAGGCTTTTATGTGTAGTTATTGTATAGGATTTTATTTTTATTTCTCTTGTCTCCTATCTTGCCCTATAAATAGGAGCATCTCATTGTACATTGACACACAATTGGATATACAGAAAACATATTTCCATATTCTTGTCTTTGGTTTCTACACCTACCATGTTATAAAATTTAGGGAAGATGAGCTTACTATTTTCAAAAGAATGTTATTAATCACATTTTTTTTCTTTTTTTTTTCATCTAAAAATAGTTTTTAAAAACTACTTTACAAAATTGCTTTGATAAACAAACAAAAATAAGACAATCAAACAAGACCTTAATTACATTAAACCAATTTTCAATAAAATTTCTTTTTTCTTTTTTAAGTTCTTAATCTGTAACACAAGCGTAGTTAACATTTGTCATATAAATACGTGTGAAGTATCTTCAGCATATTTCTTTTTAGAGTACAGTTTTTTTTTAAGTGAGTTTGAATATAAAATGAAAAGTTAAAAATTTATTCATCCTTAATTAATTAAAATAAATTAAAATTTTAATGCATTTAAACTAGTTAAGGATGAATATAATTTTACTCAAACTTATTTTACAAAAGTTTAATTGATTCTGACGGTTAATATGATAGAATTCAATGCGTATATGTCCGAACATTTAATTTTGTGGGACAACGTTTGAATCTAATAGTCTTTTCACCCAAGAACTGGTAAGAATTAAAGTGGTCCTTTTATACTCAATGTACCGAAACAAATGTGGTTCATTTACCAATAAGTACTACAAGAAAAAGGTAAGGAGAATATTAATGAATATTTTTAAGATATTGATTAAAAAATTAAGAATAAAATTTTTGTATAAATAAATATTATATTTAATATATTAAAAAATATTATATTTAACTTTATTAAAAATATTTTTTTTATTAATTTTTTAAATAATACTTGTAAAACACTCTTTAGCCGGACCCAAAAAATATTTTAAAAAAGAAACAAATCCATAAAAGCATTTGAAAACAACCATGTTCCATGGCGGCCAACAACAGGACTCATATTTGATATATATATATATATATATATATAAACAATATTTAAAGGATTTAATTGATATATATTTTAAGTGTATAGATTTTTAATGTAGTTAATTAATCATAAATTATCATATCAATAAAAAAGTTTGACTATTAGCCTAACTATCTTAAAAGTCACGTATATTATAATTTGTGATTGATTGACAGTTATACTGATAGTGCATAATAATTAAACTCATGTTTAAGTACTTAAATAATAACTTATTCATAAATATAATTATTTTAATTTTATATATAATATATAAAGTTTAATTATTATGGAGTAAAGTTTTTTATACTGTTAATCAATTAAAAATCATAGTATAAATGACTTTTAAAGTAATTAGGATAAGAGTTACACATTTTTAACGGTATGTCAACTTATGATTGATTAACAGTATTACACTGATAATACATATTAATTAAATTCTAATATATATCAATATTTAGAGTTTAATCTTGATATATTATCGATAAAGTATTTTAAATTGTACTAATCATAAATATGTGTAACTTTTAAACTAATTACCGTCATATTTTCTCTTCAATTTTGCTGACACGACATTTTCAGTTTTCGCCTATATGTATCCACATAATCCTGGTTCCAACATGTAATCTCTGCCAACTGAAGCATTTATGTCCTGTGATACTTGCCAACTTACTATTTATTACTCGTGTTCTTCATAGCTATATGTCGTCATAAATTTCTCTGCTTTCAAATTTTCTCCCATCCAGACTATTGGAATCTCTTCCTTGAAAATCTTCCATTTCTATACTTGTGAAGTATTGCATATTCTGAGTTGTATATTCCAAGGAATCCCTGTGATCTTGGAATCTTCACATATTAGTCAAGTGTATAAAATATTATCCCATGCCCCCATCCAAGTTTATTTCTTCCCTTTTATAGTGTTCAAATTTGATATATAAACTTGATTTTCAAGATTTGTTGAGCTTAAAAACCAGCCTTTAAATAGAGTTAGCTCTCTTCACTCTTCAAACCAAGCCTTTGTAGCTTTGAATCACTTCAGCCTTTCCTCCTCTGTTTTTCTCTGTTTTTTCCACCATTTTCCATGGCTCCTCCCAATGATCCATTGAATTACACCTTGGAGCTCCACAAGTCAGAGTGTTTACAAAACACTTTTGACTTATCTGATGGAAAACTCAGTGTCAAAGGTGTCCCATTACTCTCTCAAGTCCCTCACAATGTTTCTTTCAGTTCCTTCTCCTCTGTTTTTCAATCCTCTGATGCCCCACCTTCTCTGCTTCAGCATGTCCTTTCTTCATCTCACAAAGGTGGCTTCCTTGGGTTCTCCCAGGAAGACCCCTCTGATAGGTTAATCAACTCCTTGGGTAGGTTCAGTGGCAGAGACTTTCTTAGTATCTTTAGGTTCAAAACATGGTGGTCTACTCAGTGGGTTGGAAATTCTGGTTCAGATTTACAAATGGAAACTCAATGGATTCTCATTGATGTTCCTGAAATTAAGTCCTATGTCATAATCATCCCTATCATTGATGAAAATTTCAGGTCTGCCCTTCATCCTGGCTCTGATGGCCATGTCATGTTATGGGCAGAAAGTGGTTCTACCCAAGTGAAAGCATCAAGCTTTGGTGCAATTGCTTATATTCATGTTTCTGAAAACCCTTACAACTTGATGAAAGAGGCTTATAGTGCTATCAGAGTTCACCTCAATACTTTTAGGCTCTTGGAAGAGAAAACACTGCCAAATTTGATTGACAAATTTGGTTGGTGCACTTGGGATGCTTTCTATTTAACAGTTGATCCTGTTGGTGTTTTCCATGGACTGAAGGATTTTGATGAGGCTGGTGTGTCTCCAAGGTTTTTGATCATTGATGATGGTTGGCAAAGCATCAATTTGGATTCTGATGACCCCAATGAGGACACAAAAAACCTTGTTCTAGGTGGTCAACAAATGACTGCAAGGCTTCACAGGCTTGATGAAGGTGACAAGTTCAAGAAATACAAAGCTGGCCTTCTCTTGGGTCCTAATGCTCCTTCTTTTGACCCAAAGAAGATTAAGGCATTGATTGCTAAGGGTATTGAACTTGAGCATTTGGAGAATCAACGCGAGGACGAGGATGGAAACACTGAACTCGAGTCCAGGATCCAGCAGGTGAAACAAGAAATTGATGATCTCTTTGGTGGTGATCAAAGCAGTGCTCCAAAGAAAGAATGTGGAAGCTGTTGTTGCAATGTAGAGGAGTATGGAATGAAGGCTTTCACAAGGGATTTGAGGACTAAATTCAAAGGTTTGGATGACATTTATGTATGGCATGCACTTTGTGGAGCTTGGGGTGGTGTGAGGCCAGGAACCACACACCTCAATTCCAAACTAGTCCCTTGCAAACTCTCCCCAGGGCTTGATGGTACAATGCAAGATCTTGCTGTGGTGAACATTGTTAAAGGTTCAATTGGACTTGTTGATCCTGATCAAGCCCATGACTTTTATGACTCTATGCACTCTTATCTTGCCAAATCTGGTATTACAGGAGTCAAAGTGGACGTCATTCATGTGAGTTTTTTATTTTATTTTATTTATTTTTAACATAAGCTAGCTTTAGTCTTTAGGTTATTTTGCACACCCTTCCTTTTTTTTAATATGCTACCGGGTGATTTTGTTAGTCATATATTTAATAGCACTTTTTAAATATTTATTGTGAAATCGACAATCCATAAGTGACAACTCATCTTAGATATCATATCTCTTAGGCTATGTTTGGATGTTGGGGTTTTGGAGGGAAAGGGAAGGGATGAAGTATTCTTTCTTACCTATATGCTGATCTATATTTGAGATTTTTAAAAAATGAAAGGAATAAAATGAAAGTTGATCATATAACCTTTCATTCACCCTTTATTCATTTTTATAAACATTATATAGTGTCCTTAATTTAGAAATGAAAAATAAGTCTTCCCTTTCCTTTCAAAACCTTCAATCCAAACATATCCTTAGGGTACCATAGCAACTACCGGGTCTCTATTTTTATCAGACTGCTCATTAACTTTGCTTGTACACTTTTTCTCTCACTGTAGACTCTTGAGTATGTGAGCGATGAATATGGAGGTAGAGTCCAGCTTGCCAAGGCTTACTATGATGGGTTGACAAACTCAATTGTCAAGAATTTTAATGGAAGTGGAATCATTGCTAGCATGCAGCAGTGCAATGACTTTTTCTTCCTAGGAACAAAACAAACTCCCATGGCAAGAGCTGGTAAGCAATATATACACCCAGGATACTACTATCTTGTCCATGAATTTAGTTGTTTATTATTCAAACAGACACAAGTAAAAACTATTTAACCAAGATTTACAAAAAATTTATTACAGGTGATGACTTTTGGTTCCAAGATCCCAATGGGGACCCAATGGGAGTATTCTGGCTACAAGGGGTACACATGATTCATTGTTCCTACAACAGCTTGTGGATGGGGCAAATGATTCAGCCTGATTGGGACATGTTCCAATCAGATCATGTATGTGCCAAATTTCATGCAGGGTCTAGGGCCATTTCTGGTGGTCCTGTCTATTTGAGTGATAGTGTTGGGTCCCATGACTTTGATCTCATTAAGAAGCTTGTGTTCCCTGATGGTACCATACCCAAGTGCACACACTTCCCCCTTCCAACCAGAGATTGCCTTTTCAAGAACCCTCTCTTTGACCAAAAAACTGTTCTCAAAATTTGGAACTTCAATAAGGTATCTATCTCACTTACATACATGCATACTTGTGTACAAAATTTTCTCCTTATTTTTTTTAATATTTGATTTGATTACTAAATGATATTTAACAACAAACTTTTAATACAACAGTATGGTGGAGTTATTGGTGCTTTCAACTGTCAAGGGGCTGGTTGGGACCCTAAGGTGAAGAAAATAAGGGGTTTCCCTGAATGCTACAAGCCAATATTTGGTTCAGTGCATGTGACTGAGGTTGAATGGGAGCAGAACAAAGAAGCAGCCCATATGGGAAAGGCAGAAGAGTATGTAGTGTACCTCAATCAGGCTGAGGAAGTTCTTTTGATGACACCTAAATCTGAACCAATACAGTTTACAATTCAACCTTCCACCTTTGAGCTCTACAGCTTTGTGCCAATCACAAAGCTAAGTGGTGGCAGCATTAAATTTGCACCAATTGGGCTGACAAGCATGTTCAACAGTGGAGGGACAATTCAGGAAGTGGAATATGTTGAGAGTGGTGCTAAGGTTAAGGTTAAAGGTGGTGGGAATTTCCTTGTTTACTCAAGTGAATCTCCAAAGAAGTTGCTTTTGAATGGATCAGAGGTCCCTTTTGAGTGGATGCCTGATGGCAAATTGACTCTCAACCTTCCTTGGATTGAAGAAGCTGGTGGAGTTTCTGATTTAGCAGTTTTCTTTTAGGTTTTTATTTTGTGGTTCTCATGCTGATAGGCTTGAATGCCATTTTGGCATAAACTTGTAAGCCTAAGGCGTGTTCTTTTCTTTAATAAGTAGTGATAGGGATTGGTTTTATATTACTAACCATTCTCTTATCTATGGTGTGATTTCTTTTAGGTTTGATCTTTAAATTATATATATCCTTTTTGGTATTACGTCTATATGTTTTTTTTACGTTTATTGCAGGTGCATTGGTTGCTTGCATACCAAGCAAAAATGAAGCAATTTATGGCTTAGCTTATGACTCTCTATGTTCTTTTGATCTGTATTTTTATTTTGTTAATCAATTGACACTAATTTGAGCCTTCGTATAGCAATAAGGTTGCTTCCTTGTAATCTTACGGTCACGAGTTGAAATCATTGAATCAGTCTCTCCACTCGTGGGAGTAAAGTTGCATATATCTACTCTCCCCAAATCCTATCATATGGGAACCATGTGCACTGGGCTGCCCTAATTAATTGACACTAGTTTGTTAGTCTTAGAGCAGATGGGAAGGAAAAATTGATGCTGCTGCCTGGGCAGTATAACAGCATTTCAGTCTTGGTTGATTAACTTCTGAAAATGAATTCTTAATGTTAGCGAGAATTCTAGGTAATTAGCATTAGAACGTCTAAAACTATAATTCACCCTCCTTCAACAAGGAATACCTATTGATTTCATCAATCAATGCAATTAGTAAGGTTTTAAATTGCAGTTGCGATTACGTTGTGTTTATCATCATTGCAGGAAAATATGGCCGATGCGACCGCGATCGCAGTCGTGATATGGTTGCGGAGATTATCAAAATCACAATATTACTGCTTTAATTACGGTGGCGGACCTCATTTTAAAGTCATGATTAATGGTACTGTTGAGTTGATTTTCAACTCCATGCCTGACTTGTTTTGAACTTCCACCGCTATAGTAAAAATTATGGATATCATGCATAGTGAAGAATTTATAAATCCCAGTAACAAAATGATCAAGTAGATACAAGATTATAGCATGTTCTAATCAGGTATATAAAGAGAATTAGATGATAGAATTTATGTGCCTCGTCAAGGACCGAACCATTAAGTTCGTGGATGAATCGCTTGCCTGAGCATTGGAATGAGAGCACACTCTCCTCAATCACGATTAGTTCATCAAGCTGTCAATTAACCGTCTAATTGATAACGATTAAGTAACTTATTGTGTGAGGGTAGAAACCTCTTATTGAGCATAAATTGAATAGCCCAACTCATCATGGGCTATTCAGAACAAAAGCCCAATACAATGTTCATCAATTGGTTGGGTGCTATAATAATAACTAATGACCTTTATTCATATATTAATAATCAAAAGAATAATTCCTACTAATTTATTAATGTTAATCCACATATTTAATTAATTAAATAATTAATCCAACATAGTGGGCATACTCCAGAGGGTGCACCTAGCTCTCTCTAAGTCTCAAGTTTTGATGATAATTGTGCTATCAACTTGTGTAGTTAGAGCCTGTTTGGCACGTCCCTTCTGCAATCCTATAGCGAATAGCTTATAGCATATGAGAAAGTAGTCTTATTTGGCAAGTGCCTCTGTCACGAGCTTATAACGTTTTTTCACGAGCCTATAACGTTTTTTCAAGACGCTACTTCAAGTAGCGTTTGAGCTTATAACTTATAGCGTTTCATTTTTCCTCCATTTTTATCCTTATTATCTTAATTTGATTCTACGTTTATCCTCTTATCTCTTTTTTATGCAAAATCATTAATGAAGATATCTTTTGTGACATTTTATATTTTCAGCTATTTTAATCGCTAATTTTATCAAACACTTCCACAAAAAATAAATTAGTTTATTCGCTATCAGCTATCTCATTCACTATTCATTATAAGTTATCCGTCATCAGCTAACTTATCCACTAAGAGTTAGTTTTACCACATATGACCTTAATCTACCCAGCTTTATGTTACCTAACTAATTGGTAAGCAAAAGAATCACATTAGTATCCAAAAAACGAGAAATGGAAAAGAAACTTGGAAGGCACAGATGTCATTCGCGAAGGTGCTAGGACTAGAAATTTCTAGTCAACCCGTTTCAATAGCTGTCACTAATAAAATAGTTTTTTTGATATATATAGTAGCCACCTTTAACTAGTTAACGGTCATTCCTTTGCCTGTTTTAGTTCTTTGTTAGGAGTATTTGTTATAATATTGGCCTTATCCGCAAATGACATCATTATCATTAATAAATTAATCAATTACGTGTTTGATTTAATTAATGAAAACGAAATAAAGGGGAACCCCTTATGTCATCGAGACTTGTGCTTTGCTTCACAACTAAGATAGCAAACTACCATTCTAGTCAAAAATAAATAAAGATAGCAAACTACCATCTTATACAAAGTTATAATTTATTCAAAGTGGTTATCAACTTCTATAGTCTTCTACCAAAGTATTAGAACTTTTTTGTATATCAATATATCATTCAATCAATAATTGAAGATTAATCTCTTTTAAAATATAGAAATGATCAAAATAAATTTTTATTTCTTTCAATAAAGCTTTTTTTTCATGCATATAATAAAATTCGAACTCCTAACAATATCTTACGAAATCCATTAGAACTTTAAATGGATATTACAATTGCACTCATTTATTCCCAATCCGCAAAGCAAACGGATATAACCGCCACTCAAGTTAGAATTAGAAACAGTTGAGGAAACATTATTATCTTCCTTAAACTATTTAGTTTCTTGTAGTTCACGACATGGAAATTTCATGCATTGAAAGTTGAAACTTCAAGCGAGTAACACTTGCGACTTGCCTGTAGTAACGTGTATATGGATCCGGGTTTCTTGCATTAATAAAATCATACATTTACATATATTAAACAATCTCAATTATTGATTTAAGATCAAATGACTCACATTATATCTTTATAAAATTCACTTTATATATTATTTATTATTTTGCACTAACTGCGTGCAGTTACTGTATCAAATCCAAATCCCGTGTATATGGCTCTATGTATCAAAAGTTGAATTTAGGATGTCTTAATATTTGTCGGTGCTTGTCCTTTCAATCTCGCCAAGGAGGGAACAACAAGTGGGATCATCCCCTGGTTGTAGTTGTAGTTGAGACCGAAAGAAGATAAAGTGATATGAATTGAAAATTTTAAATAACCATTAGAAAAGTTATCCGTTTCTTGGGTCGGTTTACCTGCTCTCCCCTTCCCCACCAACTAAATATTTATTAAAAAATTAGGCCCGTTAGACCGCCAACTTTAATTGATATTCCAACCGAATTCAAATATAATTAAAAAAAAAACGTTCAAATTTGAAGGAATAAAATATAAGTAAATTTTAATTAATTCAACCGTATTTAATATCATTATTTCAAAAATATCCATAAATTAATTCAACTTTTATTTTTCAAGAAAATGATACGTTTTTTATGATTAATGATAGTTTAAGAAGTATAGTTCATTTTTTATATGAAATCAAGAAAATTAAATGAACTTAACTAACATTCTTAATAAACGTAAAATTAGGTATTTTTGTTTATATTTGAGTCTAGAGGGAGTATAGCATCAACTAACTACCAACATACGATTGGTCTGAATGATAACGAGCTTGTACCCCTTAAGGAAGTGGTCAGGATTTCAATCCCTGACTTTTGTGTATGAAAAAAATTTGGTTGGGAGAGATCCGTCCTTAAATATCGTCCAGTACCTCGTGGAATTAGTTTTTGCAGTTACGCGTGGAGGTACCTGAAAAACAAAAAGAATATAGCATCAACTAACTAAGTTATTGTTTGGTTAAGATTTTTGGTAATCAAAATGTGATTTTTGGTATAGTAAAAATAATCTTCCGATTTTGAAGATGTTTGTTGACAAAATTACATAAAAAAAATCGATTTTGAGTTAGGTAGAGTTGATTTTAAGAGGAAATTTTTTTTTAACTTTTCTGTTGAGTAGAATTGATTTAGGTGTACCATCTACAAAATTCTTTATATATATATATTTACACTTCAATAGTAATTTTACTTTATCATCTAAATAAAATCTATTCTTCTAAACTCACTTTTAAAATATTATTAACAATCACAAATCAATTTTTTTAATATCATTTTTTTAACATCAATTCTTTGGCAACCCATTTTATCCAAATCTAAAACTAACAGAATAACTAACCAAATTATTTAATAGAACATAATCTTGGACGGAACTAACTTTAATTGATAGAACAAATCTTCCCTTTAAAATCTTGAAAGGAAGCAACTTTTCTTTTTTATTCTTTATAAGCTACTAGTATATTTTCTACTCGTAATTAACTCTCCAACTTAAACTCCCCCCCTAAAAAGTTTCATCAAAAAAACTCCTCCCTAAAAATAGAACATTTTTAGATGTCAATGATATAACACCAGTCTCAAAGTAGTGTATGTATATTCACCAAAAACAAAACAGTAGTGTATGTATGGGAAACCCTTATTGATTATTAAAATGTATATTATTTTGTCATTTATGTAGATTAAATTGATTTAAATTATCAAAATTAAATATTTTATATTATTCTAATATACATTATGTTTTGTTTTCACTATTATATTTTTTGAATTTAGACCCATAAATTTTTTTTAATTTATTATTCTTAATTTTATGACAGATATGCGTTAAGTATTTTCTCTAATCATGTGTATTTGTAGTCACAAAATAAATTTTGGATCATAATATAATTAAATCCTATACTTTAGTGATTAATGAAATTGTGTATTATTTTATGCCAAATCTTTTAATTATATTGTCTCGTTATTATTAATATGCTCAGTTATAAAATATCATCAAGATAATTTTGTTGATCAATCCTTGAGGTAATTAAAAATTTTGTCATCCTTATAATCTATATGAATCATATTGATATATAATTAGAGTTTTACTTTTGAGCTGACAATCTGCAAGGTTTTATAATACTCTCATTATGTAAGTCATCAAAGCTCATAAGCTCTACAGACAAGGATGAATGACTCTATCTGAGGTTAGTTGCAAAATCTTTATTTTTTGACTTATTATATAATTGCATATTGTTGAGAAACTTAGAAGTAAGAAAGAAATTGTGAAATGCTTGAGTGCCTAAGCTACTCAGCTGATGTATATTTATATACACTTAGGGAATAAATACAATGTGTAATTTACAAGAACATTAATGAAGATCTAGTTCCTAAGTACATGCATGGAATTACCTGGATACATGAATATGTGACTAACTAGGTGCATTAATAACTATGACTTAATGTTACAACTACCCATACAATATGAGGTAATTCCAACACTCCCCCTCAAGCTGGAGCATACAAGTCAAATGCTCCAAGCTTGGAATAGATTTACTGAATTCTTGGCCCCCTTAGAGATTTTGTGAAGACGTCTGCTAGTTGATCATTTGAGGTGACAAACTCAGTGATGACTTCTTTAGAAAGAGTTTTCTCACGAACAAAATGACAATCAATTTCAATATGTTTAGTTCTCTCATGGAATACTGGATTGAAAGCTATATGTAGAGCTGCCTGATTATCACAACATAGTTTCATTTGTTGAGTATCTCCAAACTTCAACTCCTGAAGAAGTTGTTTAATCCATATGAGTTCACAAGTGACTGTAACCATAGCTCTATATTCAGCCTCTGCACTGGACCTTGCGACCACATTTTGCTTCTTACTCTTCCAAGAGACAAGATTTCCACCAATAGAAACAAAATACCCTGAAGTGGAACGTCTATCAATAGATGAACCTGCCCAATCTGCATCACAAAATCCAATAATTTGAGTGTCTCCTTTGTCTTCATAAAGTAGTCCTTATACTGGTGCCTTCTTAATGTACTTCAGAATTCTAGTCACCGCATCCCAATGATCATTATGAGGAGACTGCATGAATTGACTTACTACACCAACCGCAAAGGAAATATCAGGTCTTGTTATAGTGAGATAAATGAGCTTACCAACCAATCTCCGATATCTTTCCTGATCAGAATATGGCTCCCCTTGACTAGGAAGTAATTTTAGATTCGGATCCATGGGACTATCAACTGGTTTACAGTCCAACATACCAGTTTCTTTAAGTATGTCTAATGCATATTTTTTTCTGTGAGATGATAATTCCATTTTTTGACTGAGCAACTTCAATCCCAAGAAAATATTTAAGCTTCCCCAAATCCTTGGTTTGAAAATGGCTGTACAAATGTTCCTTCAACTGAGAAAATTTCTCCTGGTCGTTTCCTGTGATGACTATATCATTTACATAGACCACCAAGTAAACACATCTATTTGGAGAGGTATGCCAATAGAAGACCGAATGATCTACTTCACTACGTTTCATTCTGAATGCTTGAATAACTGTACTGAATTTCCCCAACCAAGCTCGTGGAGACTGTTTCAGCCCATAGAGAGATTGTTGTAGCCTGGAAACCAAACCAGACTCCCCCTGAGCAACAAATCCAGGAGGCTGCTCCATATAAATTTCTTCTTCAAGCTCACCATGAAGAAACGCATTTTTAATATCCAACTGATATAATGGCCAGTGACGTATAGTAGCCATGGCAAGAAAGAGTTGAACAAAAGTGATTTTGGCCACAGGGGAGAAAGTATCTCCATAATCAAGTCTATAAATTTGGGAATATCCTTTGGCTACAAGTCGGGCTTTGAGTCTATCAATCTGACCATCGGCCCCGACTTTAATAGCATATACCCATCGACAGACAACGGGTTTCTTTCCTGGAGGAAGAAGAGTTAAGTCCCAAGTACCATTATGCTCCAAAGCCTGCATTTCATCAATCATGGCTTGTCGCCATCCTGGATGATCAAGTGCCTCACAAACATTTTTAGGAATGGAAACAGAAGATATGGATGACACAAAAGAATAATAAGAAGGAGATAGACGATGGTAACTTAAGAAGTTATAAATAGGATGAGGATTGCGGGTAGACCGAGTACCTTTTCTAAGAGCAATGGGCAAGTCAGGGTTCTCATCATGGAGGTCCGTAGTAGGGCCATCTGTTGGAGTAGGACATGATTCAGTCGGTCTTTCAGTGCCTTCTATTTCTGTATTAGCAACACGAGGACGATGTCGATATATGATGGGTGATCTTTGAGGTTGCTTGAGTGGAGAATTGTCAGGAATATCTGCAGTTTCAACTGGTTCTGGCACAAGGGAAGGTGATGGAGCAAGATAAGGGATCGGAAAAACTTCTTGAATAGTATGAGACTCAACTATGGATGGTGAGAAGTAAAGTTTTTCTTCGAAGAACGTTACATTTGCAGAAATGTAGTAACGATTCTTCATAGGAGAGTAACACTTGTAACCTTTCTGTAACCTGGAATACCCCTGAAAAACACATTTGATAGCTCGGGCAGACAGCTTATCAAGACCTAGAGACATGTCATGAACAAAACATGTGCATCCAAATATTCGTGGAGCAACATGAAACAATGGTTCTTTAGTAAATAAAATGGAATGTGGTATTTTGTGATTAAGAGAAGAAAAAGGCATCCGATTAATCAAAAAACAGGCTGTCAAAACTGCATCACCCCATTGTCGGACAGGAACATGTGCATGAAGTAATAACGTCCGAGCAGTTTCAACAAGATGTCTATTCTTCCTTTCAGCTATGCCATTCTGTTGAGGGGTATGAGGACAACTGGATTGATGGAGAATGCCTTGTGATGACAAAAAGGATGAAAGAGCATAAGAAAAGTATTCTTTTGCATTATCACTTCTAAGGATTTTGATCGTCTTACCAAATTGGGTTTTAACCTCATTAACAAAAGTGGTGAGAATGTACAAAAGTTCAGATCGTTCTTTCATTAAGAAAACCCAAGTGCACCGGGAGATTTCATCAATAAAAGTGATGAAATATCGAAAGCCATTAGAAGACACACGACTTGGTCCCCATATATCTGAATGGATAACGGAAAAAGGAGAATCAACTCGGCTTTCAACTTTGCTAGGAAAAGAAGAGCGAACATGCTTTCCTAATTGACAAGACTCACAGTTTAATGATGACATCTTTGCAAGATTTGGAACCATTTGCTTCAATTTTGACAAATTTGGATGGCCCAATCGTTCATGAAGAAGATTTGGAGATTCAACCGCAGTACAGCTTACAGAAGGAGCTGATTTGAGGTAATATAGACTATGTGATTCATGTCCTACGCCAATCATCCGACCCATACTACGTTCCTATATAGTAAGAGAACCAGCATCAAAGGTTACTGAGCAATTTAGAGAGCGAGTAAGTTGACTAAGGGAGATCAAATTAAAAGGACAACCAGGTATAAACAAAACAGATTTTAAAGTTATAGAAGGAGTGACTGAAACATGACCGATTCCTTTGACGGCGACCTTGGAACCATCCGCAAGTGTTATGAAGTGTGGAAATTTAGGAGAAGATATGGAGGAGAATAAAGAACTATTACTAGCAATATGATCAGAGGCACCTGAATCAATTATCCAAAGATTTTGATCGTTACCAGATTGAGATATGAAGGCCGCGGAGTCACGAACACCAGTGGCAGTAGACCCATGAAAGTGACGGGCAGCTTTTAATTGAAGATATTCTTGGTACTCAGCTTCGGAAAATTTGTTGAACATTTCAACACTGTGAACACCCAATTTTGTCCGGGTTAACTAATTTGTCCGCTAAGTAATCAAAAAGGAAAGAAAAATTAAGTGGGCTTTGGCCCATAATCCCATTTTTGTTTAACCTACTTAAAAGCCCTTTTCTTGTTCAAAAAAAAAAAAAAAGAAAACGAAAATAAAAAAAATAATAACAGCAGACTCAATTCAAAAATGTGATGATACGTTGGTTTTGTTTTGGGTATTTCTGGAGGTCTTCTCCATCTTCTTTTTACCTTTCTTTTGTCTTCTTTCACTTTATTTCCTCTTTTCATTAAGCAACACCAGCAGCACCCAAGGACACACTGCCCTCCTCCCTGTTGCACCACCAAGCAGAGGGACAAAGCTGATTTGCTCCCTCTTGAGGTACCCACTTCCTGCAACAAGCTAATGACAAATTTTGGCATCATCCTCCTATCATTTTGCCTATAAATTCAACCTCTCACAGGGAGCCAAAGGGAATTTTTTTTTTCGGTGGGGGCAACGGGGAGGGAACCTGAAGGAGAAACAAATCAGAAACAAAAAAAATACATAAAGCTCACATTCCTCCTCAACCACAGCTTCATCCCCTTAACTACATTAGCATAAACTCAGAACTTAGCTCTACCCATACTGAAAGAAGAAGAAGAGAGTGAACAGTACCGCGAACCAGCACTCAGCTCCCCCGAGCCCACACCGCGCTCCCTCAACCACCGCGAACCAGCACTCAGCTCCACCGAGCCCACACCGCGCGCCTCCTCAACCATCGCGGGCCACGCCGTCGCTCCACCGACCCGCGTCGTCGCTGGAACCTCCGCGAAGCAGAGTCGTCGTGCTCCTGCCGTCCCAGTCGAGCCAGCTACCGCCGCAAGCCGGAACCGGACACGCCAGATCCGTCGCACTCCTCCACGCCGGTCCACCGGAGCTCCGTCGAAGCCAGCTGCTCCGGATCTCCTGCGCGTCCTCCCCAACGCCGCGAAGCCACCCAGCTCCGTTCGCTTGCGGGCCGCCGCTCGCCAGCCAGCCCACCGCCGTCGTCCGGTCCAGCTCGCCGCCGCCGTGGCCTTCTCACCGCAAGCCTTCTCCTCCACTCTCTGAGTGGGTCGCGGGAAGGAAGGGGGCAAAGCCCTTTCCTTTGCTTCTCTCAGCTTCTGATCCCTTTCTGTAATATAAGGTGTTAGTTTTTATTTGTGTATTTTTGTTAAGTAGGGAAATAGGTACTAGCTATGGATGAGAGTGTTTAATATTGGGTTGGGCTTGGTAAGAAGGATTAGCTTAGGTTGTTTTTTTTTTTTTTCTGATTTCCTTTTTCCTTTTTGGGCCAAGCTCATACTTTTGTGTGTGTCAGACTCTGTTTTTAAATAAAAAAAAAGGACGGAAAAAAATCTTTTAAAAAAATAAAAAATAAAAAATAAAAAAAAATAAAATAATAGTGGCATTCAAAAAATTCACGCAACAATCTACGACGTTGATGTATGAATTTTTCATCCTCAAGTGTCGCATGATTGGTAAGGGTTTATCGTATAGTTTTGCTATCTTTAACCCCGTGCAAGAGTGAATTCTTTTTTAAATAAAATCTTTTAAAATTCGCGCAACAATTTAGGACGTTGATGTATGGTCTCCCATCCTCAAGTGTCGTAAGAATTGTAAAGGTTTATCGTATAGCACTGCTATCTTTAACCTTGTGCCAAAGCGAACCAGTTTTGAAACAAAATCCTTTTTCGAAATCAAATCTTTTCCCAAAAAACTAAAATCAACCAACCAACCAAACTTTTTCTATTAAGAACTACGTGGCTTTGAGTTTTCCATCGTACCGGGGAATACGTAGGAGCAGAATAATCATTCTGTCAAGCCAAAATTTTATTTTTCTTCCTTTTGTATTTATTTCCTTTTTTGTTTTAAAAATGGGGTAAAATAATACTTTTAAAGGTTATTAAAAATTTTGCACGATTAACTTGGGGTACCGTTCTTAGAACGGGTGACGTAGGGTGCTAACACCTTCCCTACTCATAACCGACTCCCGAACTCAAATCTCTGTCTTTTTTTTAGGACCAGTTTTCCTTAAGTAATTGGGTTTTCCAAAGTTCTCCCAAATAAAAATTTTGGTGGCGGCTCCTCTGTTGTTTTTTTTGAACCCCTCTCTTTTTCGCGGCGCCCGGACGGGACGGTCGCGACAGCTGGCGACTCCACTGGGGACTTTGGAGGGTCAGGCCCATCATAGTTGATTGTGCAAATCTTTAATAACTTTTATTTATTTGTTTTACCCTTTTTTTTTTTACCTGGTACATTGTTTTGTTTTTTATTTTATCTATTTATTTATTTATTTATTTATTTATTTTTTTTCTTTTCTCTAATACTTTTTTGTATATATTCTTGCAACCTTAGGATAGCAAACCATTGTGTTGTGGGTTGATTCTTCTTGCAGGTTTGGGGAGTTTTTATTTGTATAGGATTTTGTACAGGTTTGTATGCTCTCAGCACACACCGCAATATCACTTGCTTCACACACTGTTGGGCTCTATACCCGAGTCCTGGAATGCCATAGGATTAGAAGGGGTTTCAGTGGAGTTATTGTGATGCTTTTGCATCCCTGGCAGTCACTGATTCTCCCGCTCAGATTGCTACCAGTACATGGACTGCCATATTGTGACTTATTTGTCCCTGTGGTGAGGTTCATAGATCCGGGTCCTTATCTTTTTAGATGAGGGTAATCTGGGGGCCTTTTAGGAGTCTAGATCTATGCCAAGAGTTCTGCACATAAGTTGCCAATAGAAGCCGTCCGAATTAGGGTTTTAACTTCAGAAATCCCAACCATAGGATGCAACCTGTGTAGGACAAAGAAGAGCACATTCCGCCTTTCTTTCTGCTGCATACGTATTCACATCTATCATGATTTCAAGCATATTACTCATTTCCTTTTTCATGCATCGTTGCGCCTAAGGTTAGGCTTGGATGACCGATGTCGTCCTTGACTTGAGCATTATGCTACGTTTCCATTGCACTTCGAAACGCAGTCAATTGCAAGGACAGTCATGCGCTAGTAATACATAGCGCACCCTAAGGGGTTCACACCCCTTTTATATGTACCAGCACCCTCATTCATTCATAAAGTGCATTCATTTTTCAATTTTTGCTAATAAAAATTTCCCTTTCACAGATTAATTTGGTGAGAGTTAACCCTTTCTTTGATAAACAAGAGATGGAAAAAGCCAGGCACACTAGCAAGAGCTCCAAGGTGATAATGAACTCGCTGGAGAACCTGAGGGAGTTAAGTCGGGCATTACCTCAAGAGAATCGAAGAAGCTTTGTCAAGAAGTATGGAGGGATTCTGGACCTTATCTTTATACCAGTTGAAACTGCCGTTTTGAGCACTCTGAGTCAGTATTGGAACCCGCAGCTCAGATGTTTTGAGTTGCCTCACATGGACATTACCCCTACCATCGAAGAATATGCTTGTCTGTTAAAGTTATCGATGCAGACCGAGCCTGTCATTTATTTCCATATGGGGCAATACCTGACCGTCACCAACATAGCAGGGTTGCTGGGGCTTCCTGAAAAAGACGTCCACTTGACCGGACACTCAAACTCGTGGGGATTGACTCGAAAATTCCTTGAAAATCTCTTGAAAAGGTTGAAAGATCAACGAGATTGGGGGACTTTTGAAAGGGTATTGGCACTTGTCATCTATGGGCTGGTTTTGTTTCCATCAGCACTGGATATGATCGACCAAGCTGCACTGGACGTATTCTTCACAGTAGAAAGGAAAAGGAATCCAGTGCCCGCGATATTAGCTGAGACGTTTCTGACTTTAGATTTTTGCCAACGCCATCAAAAGGGGAAGCTTCGATGTTGTGCACAACTGTTGTATGTATGGGTCATCACTCACATGTATGCGAAAGGCCACGTCAGCCGACATTCAGATCCACTGAGAGGCTTCCACAATATCCCAGTGAAACAGCAAAGTGAACAAGAGTGGAAGAACGAGTTTGACAAAGTGGATGGCAGCTCTTTCAAGTGGGTATGCCCATGGTACGAAGGTCAACAAGGGCAAGATATCATTTACAGTTGTGGCGAGTTCCCAAATGTGCCTTTAATGGGCCCGAGAGGATGCATATCTTACACGCCAACCATAGCCCTGCGACAGCTTTGCTGGACACAAACTGTACCGCGAGAAGAACAACTCGGTGGATGTTGTTTCCGATATGAAGACGGTGAAGATACCAAGTTGTCAGCAAAAAGGGTCAGAGATGCATGGAAAAATGTGAAGATGGCAGGGAGAGCCGAATTAGGCAGGCCGATCCTAATCATTGTCTCAGAGTATGAAACATGGAGAAGAGCAAGGAAGGTTCCCATCAGCACTCCGAAAAAGGATCAGAAGGACGATCATTCCATTTTGGTGACTCAGATGACAGAAAAATTAAAGATCATGGAGGCACAAATGAAAGCGGTGGAGTAAGAAAAACAAGATGCTGAGCTGAAGGCAGTCACCAATCAAAGGCGGTACGAGAAGTTGGCAAGAGAAAATGAGCACTTAAAAAACATGTGCGCCGACATCACCACAACCTCGGGTGTCAAAAGAACAACAGATAAGGTTCCAGCGAGCCTCATGGCCAGAATCCAGAACCTTGAAGGGAAAATGTTGACTTTGACAAAGGATAAGCTTCAACTAAAGGAGGAAGCACGCCAGTTAAAAGATGAAGTTAATCGGCGAGATGAGAGAGGCAAGGCATTAGAGGCAGAAATTAATCGACAGAGGGAGGCCAATGGCGATTTAAAAAACCAGATCTGTACACATAACAAGGTGGAGGCTGGATTGGCACAGAAGGTCGAGGACCTGAACGCCTTGCTGTTCGAAATCAAACAAAGTTGCGACCTAGGGTGGACGTCAGCCAAACGTTATCATGACCAGGTGACGCGAGCGGTGAATGCCATGAAATGGTGGAGGGGAGAAGCCAAAGAGCGAGGATTGGATGTCGACATATGGAGGAAGAGGTATATAAGTATGACTAATGAGCTAAGTCATTGCATCCCGACCTTTGTTCAACGCTTTGAGAAGGCTAACAAGCGGATTCGCGTGAACCCTATGCTACGTCTCCCTCCGGAGTTAGAAGATTTCATGCAGATGTGTGATGGGTTCACCCGAGGCCTAAAAAGGAAAAGATCAAAGTTGTTGACTTTAGGATAAAAGCGTTGTTGCGAATTTATGTTTTGATGTTATTTCAATCTATGTACTACCCTTGGAGGTTTCAATGAATGAAATGCACTCTCGCCTTTACTTTCTCTCGCTCTCCATCTCTTATACTTGATTCGTGACAACGCCTATCGTGGAGCGTAATCTCCCTTTAGTATGTTGCTAACTACGTCCTTGCCTTATAGGAGTTATCCTTCTGTGTAAAGCGTAGTTGTTACTTCCTCGACTCGGAATCAGCAACGCTAGTGTGCCTAAAGACGACATCTATTGTGGAAAGGATCCTCTCCCCTAGATTCGTTGTCAACCCCACGCCGTCTTATGGGCAAAATGCCCTCTGAATGGAGTGGAGGGACCATCTCTTGTCAATCGTTGGGGCGTTAACTCTCTGAAAAATAAAATTTAATAATTTCAAGCATCTCGAAAGGGTTAATAGTTTTCTGTGTTTTCTTATCCCTTTTTGTTTTATTCATTTTCTTTTTCGTTGTTGTAATTAAACAGTGATCTTTTGAACCATTGCTCCGCGACACCCTTACCGCACTCGTTCGCAAGCTAAAGTTATGGCTGATCTAGAACAAACCCAAGAGATGAGAGAAGAGGTAGACCAACTCAAGGAACAGATGGCAAAGATGTTGGAGTTGTTGCAAGCGATGCAAAAGGAGAAAAGCACAGATGAGAACCCTTCGGCCTCGAATGAAGAGCATCCGGCTACGCCTCTTCTCCCACCTGGTTTAACTCAGGTTCCTGTGCAAATGCAAGGATTCAACCAACAAGGAGTCATGGTGCCTTTCGCTATTTATCCAAACCACCAGACTCATTCCTCAGCTGCCAATCATCATGAGTCTACTGTAATGAACCATCCTCCATACGGTCTTCCTCCAGGTTATGTGCCGCCAACTGCTGCTGGCCCACAGGACAATAACCCTAACCACCAAGACACTGCCCAGGTCCCTCAAAATTCTGTCCTCACATTCCCAACACAGGGGGTCCCTCCGCCACAAAACCCTCCGGAAGGTAGTGCCCCGGCAGTGATACCTTCTCCTAATCCAAAGCTCCCACCATACGCTCTGCACTTTGGACCCAATGGGGCTCAAGCGGCACCAAACTTCACATCCGCCTACATGCCACAGTACCTTCCCCAGAACATGTACGGTGAAGCCCATGTGGATCGGTCAGGCGAGAACCCCCGGTCTAGGGAAAAGTTGGAGACACTAGAGGAAAGATTAAGGGTTATTGAAGGAGCAAGTAGTTATGGTCTCAGAGATGCCTCGGAGCTTTGCCTTGTGCCCAATGTCGTAATCCCACCGAAGTTCAAGGTCCCAGATTTCGACAAATACAGGGGAACCACTTGTCCCAAGAACCACTTAACCATGTATGTCCGAAAGATGGCATCATACGCGCACGATGATAAGTTGCTGATTCATTTCTTTCAGGACAGTTTGTCTGGGGCAGCTTCGAGTTGGTACACGCACCTGGAGAGGGCACATATCCGATCTTTCAGGGATTTGGCCGACGCCTTCTTGAAGCAATACAAGTACAATGTTGACATGGCGCCTGATCGGATGCAGCTGCAAAATATGTCTAAAAGAGACACAGAAACTTTCAAGGAATATGCGCAGCGTTGGAGGGAAGTGGCGGCCCAGGTAGAGCTCCCGTTGGCAGAAAAAGAGATTGTTGCGATGTTTATTGACACACTTCAGTCGCCCTTTTATGATAGGATAATTGGTAGTGTATCGTCAAATTTCTCAGATATGGTCGTTATCGGTGAGAGGATTGAAGGTGGAATGAGGAATGGCAAGATTGTCGAGACTTCAGTTGGGGCACCTGGCCCGAAGAAGCCCCCTTTTGTAAAGAAGAAGGAAGGAGAAGCACATGCTGTGGCTTTTGACCAGAATAAGTCTGGCCAGTGGAGACCAAACTTGATGCCTGTCCATCCTCAGCAATATTTCCAAACCCAGTATTACCCACAAACTCCATATCACCAAACTAACCATCCATATATTGCCGCCACCTCACAATTTCCACACCCCCAACCTCAGCATCCAATGACACCTTACCGGCCATCATACCCTACCCATCACCAAACACTTCCCGCCATACCATCCCAAACAGTTCAACCACCACATCACAACCCAAACACAAACCAGAGAAGGCCACCTCATGACCTGGAAAGAAAACCTGTACATTTTGATCCGATACCCATGACCTACACCGAGCTGCTACGCCAACTCGTGAAAAGCTCTATGCTAGCTCCTATCCCAACAAAACCAATGGAACCCCCATATCCAAAGTGGTTTGACCCGAATACAAAATGTGACTATCACTCAGGGGCATCAGGTCATTCCACCGAAAATTGTAGAGCTTTGAAGCTTAAGGTACAAGAGTTGATTAACGCCAAGTGGTTGAGCTTCGAGCAGCCTAATGTGGGGCAAGATCCTCTACCAAATCATGGGGGTCCTGGCGTCAATGCCATAGAGGATTTCATGGAGTATACTCTCATCAGTCAAGTCTCCAAGGTCAAGACCCCCATGAGAGTTATTTTCAGGGAGATGTGTAGGCATGGGATGATGCAAGCCCCGATTGAGGAGGAAAGTGACCTTGACAAAGGCGTAAGATGTGACTTTCATGGGGAGAAAGAGCATGCAATTGAAGATTGTGCAGAGTTCAAACAGGTTGTACAACGGTTATTAGATATGAAGATGATCCTGATTGGTTGCCAGTTGGATGAGGGAGGCATAAATGTGGTTTCTGAGTCTACAGTCTCCCCGATGCGGGTCAATGTAACTCCTTTGACCATCCGGGTCGATCCTCGGCCAGCTGTTGAAACAATCGTTCCAAAACCGCTGGTGATATACTATACCAAGGAGGTACCATCACCGATTTCAAGTGGGCCGAGGCCACTCGTCATCCAAGTTCCACGTCCTTTTCCTTACAAGGACACCAAAGCAGTACCATGGAAATATGACGTGCAGGTTCAACCACAATATTCTGAAGATACCACTGTAGTCACCAATGTCTCGGGAATCGGCGGGATGACTCGGAGCGGTCGTGTTTATACCCCGGAGGCGTTGCGAAAAGAAGATACAGAAAAGGAAGGAGGAAGTTGCAAGGGAAAAGAAAAAGAAACTCTTGTTGAGGAGGGCGCAAGAGGGAATGGATACAAAAAAGAAGTATCCGATGAAGAAGTATCCGAATTTCTGAAGTTCATCAAACAAAGTGAGTATAGGGTGGTGGACCAGTTGAATCGAACTCCGGCCAAAATATCTCTTTTGTCTCTGCTCATGAACTCTGAACCACATAGAAAGGTGTTGATGAAGGTTTTGAATCAAGCTCATGTTTCTCATGACATCACTGTTGATAAGTTTGATAACATTGTGGGCAACATCATCGCCGATAATTATGTAACCTTCACCGATGATGAAATACCTGTTGAGGGAATGGGGCATAACAAGGCGTTGCATATCTCCGTGAAGTGTCGGGATCATATTATGGCTAGAGTGCTCATTGACAATGGATCTTCTTTGAATGTGATGCCAAGGTCGACCTTGTCTAAGCTGCCTTTCGATGGGACACACATGAAGCCGAGCTCAATGATAGTAAGAGCATTTGACGGCACGCGAAGAGAGGTCATTGGTGAGATTGAATTACCTATTCAGGTTGGTCCTTGTACCTTTGAGGTCCTTTTTCAAGTAATGGATATCACACCGACCTACAGCTGCCTCCTTGGGAGACCTTGGATCCATTCTTCTGGAGCTGTACCCTCCACGCTGCACCAAAAGGTGAAGTTCATCATTGATAATAAATTGGTAATTATTTCTGGAGAAGAAGACATGCTGGTGAGTAAACCAACAACGACCCCTTACATTGAGGCAGCAGAAGAAGCCCTTGAGACCGCTTTCCAATCGCTGGAGATTGCCAACGCCACTTACGTAAGAGAAGGGGCTTTGCTTTCAAAACCGCGACCGTCAAAAGCATCTGTCATGATGGTGAGGGTTATGCTTAAAGGAGGATATCGACCTGGGAACGGATTGGGAAGAAGCAACCAAGGGGTTCCCGACTTCATAATGCTTACTGAGAACAAGGACAGGTTTGGGTTAGGATACAAACCCACCAAGGCAGATAAGAGGAGAGTTCTAGAACAGAGGAAAGAGAAGAGGTTGCTCGTTTGGAAAATCGTGAGTACGAGGCTGAAAGGGTTCCTATCTGTGACATACGACAAAGCTTCCGCAGTGCAGGGTTCGTGTTCCTTGACCAAGTAGCAGCCCTCGGAGATGATGATTCCACCAATCGCAGTGTCAATCTTGTTTATCCATGCTCTCCTGATACAGAGCTCAGCAATTGGGAGACCATTGAATTCCCGAGGACCATAGAATCTTTGTCAAAGTAATTCTGTAATGCTTATCCTTTAGCTCTGCCCAAGGCTTTAGGATGTCTTTTGTACCGGGCTTACTTATTTCTATTTCAGTATTAACCTATCAATAAATGCATGTGTTCGGTCCCTTTTATTCTTCCGCCCTTTGTTTTTTTCCCTAATAATTATCAATAATACAGTTTTCGCCTTTTCCCCTTATTTATTCACCTTTCCCTGATAATCATCAAAATGCAGATCTAAAAATGACTCTCTTGAAAATGACAGTGTTAGTGTTCCCCCATACAATTTCGATTATCCCATTAATCATGCTGACGAGGATATTGATGACAGTGAAGAAATTCCCCCTGAGCTAATGAGATTAGTGGAACAGGAAACCAAAGAAATTCGACCCCATGAAGAGCTGACTGAGGTGATCAACTTGGGAACAGAAGACGATAAAAAAGAGGTCAAGATTGGTATTTCCCTGAAAGAAAGTGAGCGACACAGACTGGTCAAGTTGCTACTTGATTTTAAAGATATTTTTGCATGGTCGTACCAGGACATGCCGGGGTTAGACCCTAGCATAGTAGAGCACAAGTTACCTCTAAAACCCGAATGTCCTCCGGTGAAGCAAAAGTTACGAAGGATGAAAGCAGAGATGTCGTTGAAGATCAAGGAAGAGGTCAAAAAGCAATTAGATGCAGGCTTCCTAGCAGTTGCGAAGTACCCTCAATGGGTTGCAAACGTTGTCCCAGTTCCAAAGAAGGATGGAAAAGTTCGGATGTGCGTCGATTACCGGGATCTGAACAGAGCTAGCCCGAAAGACGACTTCCCTCTCCCTCACATCGACGTTCTGGTGGATAATACCGCTCATCATGCTTTCTTCTCTTTCATGGATGGATTTTCGGGATACAATCAGATCAAAATGGCTCCGGAAGATATGGAAAAGACCACGTTTGTCACTCTGTGGGGTACCTTTTGCTACAAAGTTATGTCTTTTGGTTTGAAAAATGCAGGGGCGACATACCAGCGGGCCATGGTGACTCTATTCCATGACATGATGCATAAGGAGATAGAAGTTTATGTGGATGATATGATTGCAAAGTCCAAGTCTGAAGATGACCATGTTGACAATTTGAAAAAGCTTTTTGAACGGTTGAGAAAGTTTCAGCTTCGATTGAATCCGGCCAAATGCACTTTTGGAGTGAAATCGGGCAAGCTTTTGGGGTTCATAGTTAGCCAGAAAGGGATAGAGGTCGATCCTGATAAGGTGCGAGCGATCATCGATATGCCTGCACCTCGAACAGAGAAAGAAGTTCGTGGGTTTTTAGGGAGATTGAACTACATTGCCAGGTTCATCTCTCAGTTAACCGCGACATGTGAGCCAATCTTTAAGTTGCTGCGTAAAAATCAGGCGGTAAAATGGAATGAGGATTGCCAAAAGGCGTTTGAAAAGATCAAGCAGTACTTGCAAGAACCTCCGGTATTGGTACCCCCAGTCCCTGGAAGACCGCTCATCATGTATTTAACAGTGCTAGATGAATCTATGGGTTGTGTGCTGGGGCAGCATGATGAATCAGGAAGAAAGGAGCATGCCATCTATTATCTGAGTAAGAAATTCACGAGTTGTGAGGCTAACTATTCATTGCTGGAACACACATGTTGTGCTTTGGCATGGGCAGCTCGTCGTTTAAGGCATTATATGCTGAGCTATACTACCTGGTTGGTGTCCAAAATGGACCCGATCAAGTATATCTTTGATAAGCCTGCTCTGACTGGAAGGATTGCCCGCTGGCAAGTCCTGCTATCCGAGTACGACATCGTCTACGTCACACAGAAAGCAGTAAAAGGAAGCGCTCTCGCAGATTATTTAGCCAACCAGCCCGTAGAGGATTATGGGTCGATGCAATGTGACTTCCCAGATGAAGACATAATGGCGTTGCTTGAGCAGGGGCAGTCGTCAGAGGAAGAAAAATGGACCCTGTTGTTTGATGGAGCTTCTAATGCACTGGGGCATGGGATCGGAGCCATCTTGATTTCACCAGAAGGTAATTTTTTCCCAATCACCGCAAGACTTTGCTTCATTTGTACGAACAACATCGCCGAGTACGAGGCTTGCGCGCTAGGGATCCATGCAGCAATAGAATCAAAAGCAAAGGTGCTAGAGGTATATGGGGACTCTGCTTTGGTCATTCACCAACTAAGAGGGGATTGGGAGACTCGGGATGCCAAGTTAATCCCGTATCATGATTACATCAAGGGTTTGATTGAGAAGTTTGATGAAGTTACATTTCACCATATTCCCCGGGAGGATAACCAATTAGCCGATGCGCTATCTACCTTGTCCTCAATGTTCAAAGTAAGCGACGAGAGAGACTTGCCACTCATCAAGATGGAAAGTCGTGATCATCCTGCATATTGCCAAGTGGTAGAAGAAGAACCCGATGGGAAACCTTGGTACCACGATATCAAAAGTTTTATCCGAAAAAGAGAATACCCCTCAGGTGCTTCAGAGAATGACAAAAGGACTCTAAGAAGACTTGCAATGAGTTTCTATTTAGACGGGGATGTCCTCTACAAGAGAAATCATGATATGGTGCTTTTAAGATGTGTCGACGCAGAAGAAGCGAAATGGTTAATCAAGGATGTGCATGAAGGATCTTTTGGGACTCACGCGAGTGGACACGCCATGGCAAGAAAAATCTTGAGGTCTGGTTATTATAGGTTAACAATGGAGGGAGATTGTTTCTCTTATGCAAGGAAGTGCCACAAGTGTCAGACATACGCCGATCGGGTTCATGCGCCGCCAACATCCTTAAACGTCATAACATCACCTTGGCCATTTTCGATGTGGGGAATGGACGTCATTGGACCAATAGAACCAAAAGCCTCGAACGGGCATCGCTTCATTCTAGTCGCGATTGATTACTTCACAAAATGGGTTGAAGCTGCATCTTATGCTAGTGTGACTAGGAATGTGGTGATTAGATTTGTCAAAAGAGAGTTGATTTGTCGTTATGGGTTGCCGAGTGAAATCATCACTGATAACGCGACCAACTTCAACAATAAGATGATGACAGAGGTATGCGAAAGTTTCAAAATAAAGCATCATAATTCCTCCCCGTATCGTCCGAAGATGAATGGGGCAGTCGAGGCAGCTAATAAGAATATCAAGAAGATCGTTCAAAAGATGGTGGTGACGTATAAGGATTGGCACGAGATGTTGCCTTTTGCCTTGCACGGCTACCGCACTTCTATTCGTACTTCAACTGGGGCAACTCCATATTCCCTGGTTTATGGGATGGAAGCAGTACTCCCAATCGAGGTAGAGATCCCTTCACTAAGGGTGCTGATGGAAGCCGAGTTAGAAGAAGCTGAATGGGTACAAGCTCGACTCGACCAATTGAACCTCATTGAAGGAAAGAGATTAACCGCGTTGTGTCATGGCCAACTTTACCAAAAAAGGTTGATGAAAGCTTATGAGAAAAAGGTGCGCCCAAGACAGTTTCGGGAAGGGGACTTAGTGCTTAAAAAGATTCTACCCATCCAAAAGGATCACCGAGGGAAGTGGACTCCAAACTATGAGGGGCCTTACGTTGTGAAAAAGGCCTTCTCCGGAGGAGCTTTAATCCTGGCAAGGATAGATGGTGAGGATCTGCCACTCCCTATAAACTCAGATGCGGTCAAAAGGTACTATGCTTGAGCGCACTTCCAAAATAGCAAAAGAAAAGAAGAAAGAGAAAGAGAAAGAGAAAAGAGATGGCTCGCTAGGCTGAAAACCTGAAAAGGCGGTCTAGGCAAAAGTTAGAGCAACCCGCTAGACTGAAAACCTGAGGAGGCAGTCTAGGCAAAAGTTAGGGTTAAAATACGGAAAAATGCAAACGAAGGAAGTGTCATCGAGCTAGTAGCTGGGGCAATGTTCAGTCTTGACTGGGACAAATCATGTTCTTTGAAGTTTGATTAATGGGTGTTCGAGGTTAAATGCGGGATACTAGCTCTAGTCATTGTAGAAGGTGTCATTAAAGAGATGTGATTCCACACTACAATCTTGCTTGTTAAACTTGAGTTTCTTTGCGATTTGTGATATTTACCTTGTACACCTTTTCTTTTTCAATAAATGACATTTCCTTCCATTCCTGTTGTATACCTCTCACCTTTCATTATCAATTGTGTGCATTCATTATGATAAGCGTATACTGAACTAGAAACATGTAATCATAAAAGCATTTAGATCTCTTTGAAGGTTTTAAAGTTCGGGAAGAGCGTGGTGGTCTCCCGGCCAGGGATGCTGTGGAAAGGAAACAACGATTTCTCCCTCCATCAGTACAATCATCGCAGATGAAGCATGCCTTTAACAAACATGCCAAGAGTAATGGGCTTTGTTCTAGTTCATCCTCAAGCCCGCTGTGATCGAATCTTAAGGGTCGAGGATCAAGCAATGATTTGAAGAGACAAAATACCAAAAATAAAAAAAATTTAAAAAAAAAATTTAAAAAAAAAATCATCATGGTTTCATCAAAAGCATCTCTTGCATATCATACCATCTTTTTCAACAATCGCAAAAGTAGCTTTTACATCATGCATCACAACATCATTTCTTAGACCAATCATTGCATTGCATTTGTTAGCTTCAGCGGATACCCGACTCCGCAAGTTGTGGTGCCTTTCTTGTCGAACTTCTAATGGGCAATCCATCCCATAGGCTCTTTATCTTTTGTTCGAGCTTCTAACGGGCAATCCACCCCGTAGGCTCTTTTTGTTCCCATTCAAGCTTCTAATGGGCAATCCATCCCATAAGCTCTTTTTTTTTTGTTCGAGCTTCTAACGGGCAATCCACCCCGTAGGCTCTTGTTGTTTCTGTTCAAGCTTCTAATGGGCAATCCATCCCATAGGCTCTTATCTTTTGTTCGAGCTTCTAACTGGCAATCCACCCCGTAGGCTCTTTTGGTTTCTGTTCGAGCTTCTAATGGGCCATCCACCCCATAGGCTCCTTATCCTTTGTTCAAGCTTCTAACGGGCAATCCACCCCGTAGGCTCTTTTTTGTTTCCGTTCGAGCTTCTAATGGGCAACCCACCCCATAGGCTCCTTATCTTTGTTCAAGCTTCTAACGGGCAATCCACCCCGTAGGCTCTGTTTGTTTATGTTCAGGCTTCTAACGAGCGGTCCATCCCACAAGTTTTTTAGTTCGAGTCTCGGTAGGCAATCTGACCTTTGGGAATCTTATTCTCCCGGACAAAATCGAAGTTCAAGTCTTTACTCGTTTCTTATAACGATAAAAGGTAAACTACGGTTACACCTATTATCTAATAAGGACCTAGTAAAGAGGGGCAGCTGTGAACACCCAATTTTGTCCGGGTTAACTAATTTGTCCGCTAAGTAATCAAAAAGGAAAGAAAAATTAAGTGGGCTTTGGCCCATAATCCCATTTTTGTTTAACCTACTTAAAAGCCCTTTTCTTGTTCAAAAAAAAAAAAAGAAAACGAAAATAAAAAAAATAATAACAGCAGACTCAATTCAAAAATGTGATGATACGTTGGTTTTGTTTTGGGTATTTCTGGAGGTCTTCTCCATCTTCTTTTTACCTTTCTTTTGTCTTCTTTCACTTTATTTCCCCTTTTCATTAAGCAACACCAGCAGCACCCAAGGACACACTGCCCTCCTCCCTGTTGCACCACCAAGCAGAGGGACAAAGCTGATTTGCTCCCTCTTGAGGTACCCACTTCCTGCAACAAGCTAATGACAAATTTTGGCATCATCCTCCTATCATTTTGCCTATAAATTCAACCTCTCACAGGGAGCCAAAGGGAATTTTTTTTTCGGTGGGGGCAACGGGGAGGGAACCTGAAGGAGAAACAAATCAGAAACAAAAAAAATACATAAAGCTCACATTCCTCCTCAACCACAGCTTCATCCCCTTAACTACATTAGCATAAACTCAGAACTCAGCTCTACCCATACTGAAAGAAGAAGAAGAGAGTGAACAGTACCGCGAACCAGCACTCAGCTCCCCCGAGCCCACACCGCGCTCCCTCAACCACCGCGAACCAGCACTCAGCTCCACCGAGCCCACACCGCGCGCCTCCTCAACCATCGCGGGCCACGCCGTCGCTCCACCGACCCGCGTCGTCGCTGGAACCTCCGCGAAGCAGAGTCGTCGTGCTCCTGCCGTCCCAGTCGAGCCAGCTACCGCCGCAAGCCGGAACCGGACACGCCAGATCCGTCGCACTCCTCCACGCCGGTCCACCGGAGCTCCGTCGAAGCCAGCTGCTCCGGATCTCCTGCGCGTCCTCCCCAACGCCGCGAAGCCACCCAGCTCCGTTCGCTTGCGGGCCGCCGCTCGCCAGCCAGCCCGCCGTCGTCGTCCGGTCCAGCTCGCCGCCGCCGTGGCCTTCTCACCGCAAGCCTTCTCCTCCACTCTCTGAGTGGGTCGCGGGAAGGAAGGGGGCAAAGCCCTTTCCTTTGCTTCTCTCAGCTTCTGATCCCTTTCTGTAATATAAGGTGTTAGTTTTTATTTGTGTATTTTTGTTAAGTAGGGAAATAGGTACTAGCTATGGATGAGAGTGTTTAATATTGGGTTGGGCTTGGTAAGAAGGATTAGCTTGGGTTGTTTTTTTTTTTTTCTGATTTCCTTTTTCCTTTTTGGGCCAAGCTCATACTTTTGTGTGTGTCAGACTCTGTTTTTAAATATAAAAAAAGGACGGAAAAAAATCTTTTAAAAAAAAATAAAAAATAAAAATAAAAATAAAAAAATAATAGTGGCATTCAAAAAATTAACGCAACAATCTACGACGTTGATGTATGAATTTTTCATCCTCAAGTGTCGCATGATTGGTAAGGGTTTATCGTATAGTTTTGCTATCTTTAACCCCGTGCAAGAGTGAATTCTTTTTTAAATAAAATCTTTTAAAATTCGCGCAACAATTTAGGACGTTGATGTATGGTCTCCCATCCTCAAGTGTCGTAAGAATTGTAAAGGTTTATCGTATAGCACTGCTATCTTTAACCTTGTGCCAAAGCGAACCAGTTTTGAAACAAAATCCTTTTTCGAAATCAAATCTTTTCCCAAAAAACTAAAATCAACCAACCAACCAAACTTTTTCTATTAAGAACTACGTGGCTTTGAGTTTTCCATCGCACCGGGGAATACGTAGGAGCAGAATAATCATTCTGTCAAGCCAAAATTTTATTTTTCTTCCTTTTGTATTTATTTCCTTTTTTGTTTTAAAAATGGGGTAAAATAATACTTTTAAAGGTTATTAAAAATTTTGCACGATTAACTTGGGGTACCGTTCTTAGAACGGGTGACGTAGGGTGCTAACACCTTCCCTACTCATAACCGACTCCCGAACTCAAATCTCTGTCTTTTTTTTAGGACCAGTTTTCCTTAAGTAATTGGGTTTTCCAAAGTTCTCCCAAATAAAAATTTTGGTGGCGGCTCCTCTGTTGTTTTTTTTGAACCCCTCTCTTTTTCGCTGCGCCCGGACGGGACGGTCGCGACAAACACTAGATATATTTATTGATTTTCCAGAAAAACCATGAAGAGAGTAACAAGTCTTTTGAGTGTGACCCATTCTCTTGCAATATGTGCATTGAGGACGACCCATTCTAATAAAAAACCACACAGAGGAGAGTCCGAACTAACACCTGAGATTGTATGGAGACGAGCAAGCAAATAGCAGTAACAAAACAACCGTAACAGCAACAATAAAAAAAATAGGAGGCTAAGAAGACAAGGACCAACTTCCAAACAACTGGAAAAGTGGGTTTTGACCAGCTAGATAGACAGAGGAGGCTTAGGCGAACCTTTCTGGGCGGTCGCGGCAAGATTCTGGTGGTGGGAAGGCGGCGCGTGACTCACACGCGCCGAGGTCGTGATAGCGACTGGGTTTCACTCGCCGTCAAGAAAGTGTGACGGCGCGTGACGGTTGTTCTGGTGGCGGTGCTTGGTGGAAAGGATCGTCGAAGGTTGCTAAGTAGGTTTCCGGCGATAGTAGACTGTAGGTTGGCCGGAAATAGTGCGTTTTGGACCTGACACTGGCTGTTTGGGTATTCCAAAGGACAAGACTTTAGGGATTTCAAGGTTCTGCTGGACCAGAGGCATAATCCTTCAAAATGGGAACGAACCTGCTCTGATACCATGTTGAGAGACTTAGAAGTAAGAAAGAAATTGTGAAATGCTTGAGTGCCTAAGCTACTCAGCTGATGTATATTTATATACACTTAGGGAATAAATACAATGTGTAATTTACAAGAACATTAATGAAGATCTAGTTCCTAAGTACATGCATGGGATTACCTGGATACATGAATATGTGACTAACTAGGTGCATTAATAACTATGACTTAATGTTACAACTACCCATACAATATGAGGTAATTCCAACAAAAGGAGAAAATTGTTTATAAGATATTATTCTCCTTTTGTGGTTATTTTCATTCTAAAACTATGCAATTGTATGTGAATGTGCTTGTTTCCCAGAATATTATGAAATTACATAACTCTACTATCAACTCATTGATTGCTCGTTATAATACTCCCTTTTGAAATTATATTGCTATTTATAGTGGGAGTATAATTTAAAGGTATGATAACACATCTTGTTATTTTTTGAGAGTTCTATTCTGGGATACATATAAAATTGATTTATGCACTTTTATATGCTTGACTCAGTCAAATGATAAAGAATAACTTTTGTTATTGTACTCTTTTATATTAAAGTGTTGAGATCATAAAATTAATGTCATGATCCTTATGTGGATAAAGTCATGTTTATTTCATGTTTATACTAGTGTACATGTCTTGAATTTGTTTGAACATGACTACTTGTTGAATATCTTTTTAAATGGGAATTTTGGTTAATACAATGTAAAACATTTCTTACTTATTATGATTCGGGACCCTTAGGCGGGATCATGATAAAGTAAATTTTTTTTGTGAAGGGCGTTTTGTCTTTGTATATGGAATCATTTAATCTTCTATTTATACGATAAATGTTTCCTTGTTATTAGCCCATTGTTTACATTGTATTATTAAATTTCTTATTTATTGTAATTCGGGACCCTTAGGCGGGATTGCAGTAGATAAGAAATTCTCTTTTAAATGATATCATTGGCTGTAAATGAGGATAATTTAATTCTCTTTTTCGTGCATATTAAATGTGTTCCCTTGTTGTCTTTGATATTAGCCCTCTTGCCTAACTCTGTCAGAACTGTAAATGCTACTTGTATATTATTATGTGAAATTTGACATGTGAGTTAATCGGGCATAACCCTTTTGTAATTGAATATTATGTTAACCTTTTTTTTTTCTATCGCAATGCAAATTTGTGTTAATGTTTTTTTTTTTTTTACTCGAATGCGTTGCGATTATTATGGGATTAATTTTCTAATTATGTGATAGAGAAAAATAGTTGAATATTCTCTTGAACCCTTTTTGTTAATATTCTTTTATTATTAGTTCAACTATTTTCTCTATCAAGTGGGATAGTATTAGATACTGTAATTAAGATCCCATAAGTGGGATTATAGTGATACATTGATTTTACCTTGATTTATTGTCCAATTAACTTGCATGATTTTCTCTTCACATATTGTTTTTTGTTGTTTTGTTGTATTGACCTATATATTGAGGATATTATAGTCTTTTTGAGAATATTAAAATACATTGAACTCCCTATTCTTGTTAAGAAAATATAATAAAATCCCAAATTAATCTACAATGTTCGTTGAGAATATTTTCTCTATTATATGTCATTGTTCTATACCATTATAATTGGTATATTTGGGATATATATCGAGCAATATTTTTTTATTGTTTTCCTTTGAGATACTTTATATTATTGCCTAATATTAATACTTGTGAGAGTTACAGACTATTTGTTGTTATATTCTCAATTACAGTTAAGCATAGGTCCCATTTACTGTCGCTGCCGGTAACCTGATTTTCTGCTCAAGTGCGTGTGATTATGATTTAACACTTGAGCTTTGAGTGAGTTATTGAAAACTTGCAAGTAATCTCATATTCTTTTTAAAATACTAGGGATTTTGGTCTCACTCACACGATGATAAGTCATTCAATGATCTTCATACTCTATAATATAAAGATTACCTTATCTATAAAATTCTTTTTAGAATTTATGTTTGGTAATGATTCGAGGAGATTCTTTGTTATAAAGTATCAAGCGAACATTTATAATCTCCTTAATTCTGTATGCAGAATATGTGGTTAATTATGAAACCCAAATTTTGTAAAGATCTGCCATTAATAAATTGTCTGTTGAGTTTCATATTATTATCATGTAACCACTGCTCGTGATAATTCTACGCTAATTTGTCTCTCTGTAATTTATAAACACATTCTTAAAGAGAGAAAGATGTTGAGTTTTGGACTCACTTTGGAAATTATATTGCAGAGTTAAGATCCACTGTTAAATATTATACCATTAAAAGTATTTTAATACTAGTGGGCTCTAATGAAAATCCTAATTTTGTTTAAATTCTAATTTTGATTAGGTATACTGGATTAGTGGGAGTATGTACACACTATTGTTGTGTCTCGAGACTTATTAATCTTATATTGTCATATATTTGTGCGCCCATTTTTTGATCATATGGCGTATTCTAAAAGGATATTGTTATTTAGTCATGTCCTATTGTACTGAGAGATATATATATAAAATCTGTTGAATCTCAGTAGGCATCTTGAGTACATGCCAAGGCCATTTGTTAGGAATTGCACATTAATCTTTTTAGCATGCAATTATATGGTGCTTTTCTTTTACCCAAATACCACATTCTGATAGGTCATAGATATATAAGTTCTTCGCAGGTATAATGTTAGTACTCCTATCGAGTATGATGTTCTGCATTGTTGGAGTACTTGTAAATCTTATGTTTGAACCAATAGTCTTAAGTGCTTGCTCATTATTGACATTCTTGTGGTCACATTAATCTATAATATCATTCTATTTGAAGTAAGTGTTTATGTCTTCCATGTAGGGGATTCTTGAATTTCCGAATTGTTTTTGGAATCGCATTGTCACTTGTTTAGTAGAATTTGGATTAATTGAATGACAAATATTATAGAGCATTTGTTGCTTTAGCCCATATATAATTACTCTCATCACTGGGCTATTGTGAGCACTTAGATACGTATGGATTATATTTTCTGGCATTAACAAATTTTAGACTTGAATTGAGCATATTGTGAGAGAAAAACATGCTTGGACAACCGTTAACCAAAGACTTAACTATTGGAGTTTATCGAAATATCGCAACTCATGTTGTTGTTAAAGTCTTATGGTGTTTTGGGTTAGTGGGAGTCTGAAATTATTTTATATGAGATATGTATGAGATGACATCTCTTTGATATATCATATCTCTTATAGTATTTTCAGATGCTTGGACCATACTTGGATTGCATATTACTCTTAGCATAATTATGCTTTTCCAAATACATCATTCTTTATATGAAATGTAAGTCTTTAACATGTATGATTTGTTTCCCTATCCGATACCATTTCTGCAGCATTGAAGCATGTTTCTTAGACTATTGATTGATATGTGCTTTAACCATAATTGATATTCTAGTCACAAAATTCTTGTTCTTCTGATAGTTGATTAATGCTATCCAAGTTGGAGAATGTTAGATTAATTATTGCAATTAATCAAAATTATGGATTAGCATTAATTAATTATCTGGAATTATAATTAATATGTTAATTATGGTGAATATCATTTTATCAATATAATGAATAGTATTGGGCTTATATTCTGAATAGTCCGTGATGGATTGGGCTATTAAATTGATGCCCAATGAGAGGTCCCTGCCCTCATACAATAAGTTACTTAATCGTTATCCCATTAGATAGTTAATATACAACCTGATGAACCAATCGTGATTGAGATGAGTCTACTCTCATTCCAATGCTCAACCAGATGATTCACTTTCACACGAACAATGGATCTCGGAATCAGGTAAACATTCATTAATCTATCTATCTCTTGAATGTAATGTATTAATATGTTATATTCTTGTATCTATTATTGATCGGAATATATAGAATTCTCAAAATTAAGAATAATAAATTTAAAAAAAATCATGGGTCTATATTCAAAGAGTATAGTAGGGAAAACAAAACATAATGTATATTAGAATATTATAAGATATTTAATTTTGGTAATTTAAATCAATTTAATATACATAAATGACAAAATAATATACATTTTAATAATCAAAAATTCACTACATATGGTTATATAATAAAAAGGAATAGGCTTAACCTATAATGACCCAAAATTTAATTTTGTGACTAAAATTAATCATTAGAGAGTGTCTAAGGTATATATTTGTCACACACAAAAAAAAACTAGAAAATTTTGGATTTAAATACTGAAAACACCATAGTGAAAATGCAATATATAAAGAATATTAAATTATGCCAAAAGAATAATCATACTTGACAGTTTAAGATTAATTGCAAAAACATAGCATTTTTAATGAGTGCAGTACACAAAAGTATAATTGGCACAGAGGGATTTTTCACAAAAATATACATTGCACAAATTTTATATAACCAAAAAATTCTAATACCGATAGGGTACTCAAAAAATTATTAATATAAGTATAAAATAAATAGTACATTGTTTAATAACAAATTTTATTAATAACAACATGCCGATATGGTTTAATTATTATTATTAATATAATACAAAATATAATTAAAAGAAATCTTAATTATTTAACCCACATAAAATTTGCATAAAAGTACCCACGATAGGTGAGATTACAGTTATACAAATTAAAAATAATTATGCTTCAAAGAATATGATAATTTCATATCATGCATAAATATAAAATAAACAAGTTACAGAAGGCCTAAAATTAATCCAATAATTATGATGACACATTAATAGGGAGAGTATCAAAGTGTCACTAGCAAAATAAGGAATAGTCACACAAAAATTTAGGCCCAAATTCCGAGAGTACAATATTTTAAATTCCAGATTATTCTCGGATTTAATAATATTAAATATATAGGGATATCCAAACAATTCGCAAATTCACAGAATATTACATAAATAATTTTTGGCATGGAAAAAAAAAATTGGGCCTTGGAACTGGACCCACACGCTCACACGCGCTAGGCCCGAGAGTGGGCGTCCTGGAGATGCTCATCTTCTTCGCTCGTCAAGTAGAAACGGGTCGCAATGACCCGCGATTTTGACTCGGTTTGATTTCGCGATCCAGGTAACTAAAGACCCTGATTTTTCAGTATGTTATTCGAATAGCACCGATATGTGGAAGCCCCAACTTAATTTTGAGATTCATTCACCCAGATGGAAGAAATTTCAGATCGAAAAAAGGTAGGGTTCTTCGTGAAAATGGACCATAAACCGTCTATTTCTCATGCTTCATTTGATGAAAATGCATGATTTTTGGATATGTTGTTTGCATAACACCGATCTATGGAATCCCCAACTCAATTTCTGGCATTACAGCTTCGATCGAGTGAAAATCGGACCTAAATATTTTGGGGTTTGCGCGCAATAAAGGGGCCACGGTATTCTGGAAATTTCTCTCTATTTTCTTGACGAAAACGTGTGATATTTGAGGGGTTTTGATCGCAATGATCAGATTAAGAAAAACCCTCAATCAATTTCGCAAATCATTGAACTATTTCTATGAAATCGAATTCCAAAACATTAGGGTTCATAGATTGCAAAAATGTGATTTACTTATGGAAACATGACAAATAATAATAGCCATAATCTATATCTATTTGGCTCTGATACCAATTGAAGAATTATTTGAGAATTCTATATATTCAGATCAATAATGCATACAAGAAAATATCATATTAATACATTACATTCAAGAGATAGATAGATTAATGAACGTGTACGTGATTCCGAGATCCATTGTTCGTGTGAAAGTGAATCATCTGGTTGAGCACTGGAATGAGAGTAAACTCCCCTCAATCATGATTGGTTCATCAGGTTGTATATTAACCGTCTAATAGGATAACGATTAAGTAACCTATCGAATGAGGGCAGAGACCTTTCATAAGGCATCAATTGAATAGCCCAATCCATCACGGGCTATTCAAAACATAAGCCCAATACTATTCATTATATTGATAAAATGATATTAACCATAATTAACATATTAATTATAATTCTAGATAATTAATTAATACTAATCCATAATTTTGATCAATTGAAATAATTAATCTAACAACTCACGCCCTAGATCATGGCATAGTATCTCATGAACAAGGAAAGTTTAAAACTTAAACCTTTCACCAAGCGTTTGGAATGGTTTATAAGAAGTTTATTTGGATTTGTTTTATTATATACGCACTTAAGTAGGAAATAGTTTATAGAAAATAGCTTATGACATTTTTTTAAGCTCTTCTCAACTTATTTTAATAAGCTTGTTAGATAAATTTATGAAATAATAAGTTAAAAATAATTTATACAAAGATCATAAGCCTGCGCTTAATTAATTATATAAATAGTTTATCCAAACGCATCTATAAGGTGCTTCAGTCTTGTGTAAAAGAAGGTAAATTGGAGCGGATATTCTGGCAGCTCTACTATTTTAGGCCAGGACATATGTATTGTTGATAGGAAGGTTGCATTAGTATATGTTGGAATATTTCTTATAAAATATTAACTAGATTGTGCATTCATGCAATGCACGGACGTATTTTGTGTGAATATTTTACCGTAGTGTGTATTTTTAAATTTTGAAAATAAAAATTCAAAAGAACAACAAATAAGTATTTGTGTAGTATTTGAATTGAGAAAACATCGCATGATTTTTTTCTTTGGGACTTCTAAATTTGAAAACACCGGTACATTAAAATTTGTGCAATGCACAGACGTACTATGTGTGATTATTTGACACTGTTTTATTTGTTAAATGTTGAAATTAACAAATTAAAAGAGCAATGAATAAGTATTTGTGTATTATTTGAAATGAAAAAGCATCACATAATTTATTTTTTTGTTTGGGACTTCTAAATGTGAAACACTGATATGATTAAAACTTTCAAAATTTTATATTGCGTCTACCATTCAAATATTTATCATATATATAGATATAATAGATGTCCATAAACAAACTTTAGTATCAAACTACAGCATCATCTTGATTTGGTTATTGTATTTTTGAATCCATCTTAACTAACATGTAAAGCACATAAACTCCATAGCGACTAAATGCACAATGAAAGTTCAAGAATTACATTTGGCTTAATTGCACTTTTGGTCCCTCAGGTATCACGATTATGCAATTTTGGTCCCCCAGGTTTTAATTGCGCCAATTGGGTCCTCCAAGTGTCATGATTGTGCAATTTTGGTCCCCTAAGTTTCAATGGCGCCAATTGGGTCCCCCACGTATCATGATTGTGCAATTTTGATCCCCAAGTATCACGATTGTGCAATTTTGGTCCTCCAAGTATCACTATTGTACAACTTTTAACATCAATAGCCTACGAAGCACATGTGCGACTGATTTGGCACTTAATGAAACTAGTTTGGCAGCTTACGTGTCATTCTTATGTGACACTTAATGACGTGCATTTGACCATTAAATTGTGTGGTATGGCAATGATGTCTTATAAGAATGTCCTGTAAACTATCAAGTTGACTTCATTAAGTGTCAAATTAGTCCCACGTGTCCTATGTAGGCTACTAACATTAAAAATTGCACAATCGTGATAATTAGGGGACCAAAATTGCACAATCATGATATGTGGGGGACCCAATTGGCGCAATTGAAACTTGGGGGACCAAAATTGCACAATCGTGATACTTGGAGGACCCAATTGGCGCAATTAAAACCCGGGGACCAAAATTGCACAATCGTGATACCTGGGGGACCAAAAGTGTAATTAAGCCATTACATTTTTTTCCTTGTTAGAAGATTCACATAATTACATAAGAGAGCTCTAATAGTTTCCAATGTTTGTTAAAATTTTGACAAATGTAAGTTCTCAACTTGCATCAAATCTGGAGCATACAAATGCATTTGCATTAGCATCAGAGTTCTTGGTCCACTGTTGATCAAGACATATGATAACTGCATGGATCATTTGGTAATTCTAAAAATACTTTCAGTTCAAAGAAAATTGAAAATACTGCAAAAAGCAGACATTAGAAAGAAATGACATAAATAGTTTAGAGTTATTGTTGAATTGAAATTATGTAAATTCCTAAATTACATAAAAAAAATATTTAAGAATTTATTAGAAACACAAATAGTCCAGAGTAATTTGTAACTTAATGATCCCCAAAGTACGCTCAGTGCGTCCTAGAGGTATTAATAAAACAAAAATTGAGTAAATCCATGTGGAAAATGTTTAGGGGGTTTAAATTGCATGATTATGCTATAAGCTCACTCATATATGGCATGTGGTAGTAATTATGCACTCTAATTTTTAAAAGCATTGCAAACGGGTTGTCCACTGTAAGTTAATCCCTATAGCCGCTGTTGAGCATTAAACAAAAAATATTCAATCATTAAAATGTATCATGATTGAGACAATTTTGAGGAACCTACACCCTAGTAGGTTGGTTAAATATATAGAATAAAATGAGGTTAAGTATTGGTTATGAGTAGACTGTCAGTATTACTAAACACAGACATGTATGAAGCACATAAATCAAATTAAAAAACTTATGCTTGTGTACACTAACAGCGGAATCGAACAATTGTACTGAACACAGGCATGTATGAAGCATATAAATCAAATATAGCTGCCACATTTATTCTTCCATTGATATCATGTGAATACCAACATAGTGGAGTATTTTAACTTTCAACCACTTACATTGAAAGAAAATACTCAAATTCCCCCACCCGACTTCTCTATATTATTATATCAAAGACAAAAAGAATTTTCAATTCATGATAAAAAATGATAACGATAAGGAAAGTAGGAAATTGTCAATTTGTTCAATTATAACACTGCCTTTTTTTCCGAAAAAAGAAGAAGCTACTATACAATCAAGAACAATGTCATGTTTGAGTTTTCCTCCATGATTTTAGGTTATAGTTGAAGCTTCAATTTGTTTCTTTGGGAATGATGAGAGATAATGTCAGCATGTCCTCTTCTTAATCCTCTCACTTCCAATGGAATTTGATTTCTCACCATCCAATCCATTACTTGTAGCCGCAAAGCTTTTTGATTCCTTATTTTTCTTCTTCAAAGGAACTGTATAACTTATCCTGATAGGTCTCCCAGACACTGATTAATAACTTCCATCTCTAAATTTACTTCATGTTCATATAAACATGGATGAAAAAAAATCTGTTAGCCCAAAACCAATATCTGAAATTTTCCAAGTTTTTAAAGTAAGGTGCAAAGTATTCTGATAAATATTGAAATAGACAGATGCAAACACTAGAAGGGGGTTGAATGGTGTTTGACAAATTTATATGGAATTTAGAAGCTTTTTCGCAAGCACAGACGGGTTATGATAGACGAGTAAACACAGACAGGTCAATCAGACTGATAACTAGTCTGAAGGTTTTCACAGAACACACAATCATGCAAAATAAAAAAAGGTTTGATAAACACAATTATAAACCCCTTTAGTTAGATGATAGTTAAGACAAATAATCAAACTAAAGAGTTAAGGGAAAGAGAGATCACTCGGCAGGTTTTATCCTGGTTCACCCCTTAACAATGAGGCTACGTCCAGTCCTTGGCAGAACCAAGTTTTCTCACTATAACTGATTTAGGTTACAGGACAGACAAGTATTATTTTCACACCTAGCCTCTTCAGGCTCCAGACGAGTATTGTTTTCACACCTAGCCTCTCCAGGCTCCAGACAAGTATTGTTTGCACACTTAGCCTCTTCAGGCTCAGACGGGTTTGTTTGAGAGAAGTTGTAAAAAGATTACAATTTGCAAGTTTTTCACAAGCACTCAGACGAGTGTATTAAATGTGAAGATCTAAAAGACTGCATAATAACTTCAAATGATTGAAGAATAAATAATGAAAGAATGAAGATATAAATGCACAGAGTAATTGCTCTTGATTGCTTTTATAACTTCAAATGATTGAAGAATAAATAATGAAAGAATGAAGATATAAATGCACAGAGTAATTGCTCTTGATTGCTTTTATAACTTCAAATGATTGAAGAATAAATAATGAAAGAATGAAGATATAAATGCACAGAGTAATTGCTCTTGATTGCTTTGATCGTTCTCTTGTCTACTTGGATCTTCGAAGTCTTCTTCATTAAATAGGTTTCAAGATTTTAAAGCCGTTAGACACAAAGTCGGAAGGCTTGGCTTCTTGCAGATCTTCAATAAATGCAATAGAGTCGTTCTGATCAGCCATTAAAGCATAGGGAACTTCGCTTGTTCTCTTTCATCAGAGTGATACAGACTTCTGATATACCTTTGGTCTCAGCAGGTCTGTATACGTGTTTTTTGTTTGCAGAGGGAAGACTTTCCCTTTTGGTGTAAGATGCAGTTGTGTTCAGGCAAAGCACTTTGTTGAAGTTCCTTATCAGAGTCGAGACAGCTTTCATCCAATGTATTCTTTAAAGTTAGCCATTAGACGGATGAGTGACTTCATTAGACGGGTTGACTCTTTAACACAGAGATGACGTCAGTTGCAAAGTCTTTTAGACGGGTGAGTCTTCCTTTGATCAGACGGTTGAAGACTTCATTAGACGGGTGAACTTCTCTTAGTTCAGACGAGTGAACTTATCTCAGTTCAGACGAGTGAACTTTTAGTAAGTTCAGACGTGTGAACTTAAGTTAGTTCAGACGGGTGAACTTATCTAAGTTCAGAAGTGTGAACAGTTCATATTGACACTTAATGTTATAATCTGTACACTAAGTAGACGAGTTAAATACCACAAACGGGTTCAATTAAATCATTGAATAACTGTTTTAATCTCATCAAAACTAAGGTAAATGCACATCAGACATTTGGAGACTCAACAATCTCCCCCCTTTTGATGATGACAAAACATGTTAAATGATTTAATGAACTTACGAAAATTCACATAAATCAGTCATGTATATGATCAGACAGATTAAAAATATTGTTCCATAATTATAACATACTCAGACAGATAAGCATTTAACTTTTTATCTTAGTCTTTTCTCCCCCTTTTGATATTATCAAAAGCAATAGAATATAGACAGAGAGAAAAGAAAAGATACATCATATTTAAAGATAAACATTTGTTCATATCAGACAGCTGTAACATTAAGACATTTTTCATTTAACTTTCTCCCCTTTTTGTCATAATCAAAAAAGAGAAACAGAGGAGTTAATTTGTATTTGACCATCATTGGCTGTGTACAAGGTACTTTTGAAAAAAAAAATTACAAGAAAGGTACTAAGAGAACAAAAAGAGAGTTAAAAGCAAGTTTGTCCTTTGGTTTTGCCTAAAGGCTTCTTCAACTGCTCCCCCTGAGCAGATGCATCTTCTTTGATGGTTTTAAAAACGAAGAGAAAAAGATTTGAAAACGTAAGAACGAAATACCTTTTAAAAATAAAATTTCCCTTTTAAAAACTAAAGACAGTTGTAATTTTAAATGAAAAAAAAACGGAGGTTTTAAAAAAAATTGATTTAAAATAAAAACAGCCATGTACACATATTGCCTCAGATAAAGAAATGGCATTAAAGATAATAACCATTTAAAGGAAAATATTTCAAATAAATAGTATGATTCAAAGAGTCAGACGGTTAAACATAAACGGATATCATAAACACTCATCAGACAGGTTATTCAGCAAAACAATGTATATTCAAGTTGTCTCTTATAAACTTAAAATCTTCAACTAAAGGTTTTGTAAAGATATCAGCCCATCGATTTTCAGTTTTAACAAACTTAACATCAAATACACCTTTTTGAACATAATCTCTTATGAAGTGATGTTTGATTTCTATGTGCTTAGCCTTAGAATGTTGTATGGGATTCTTGGTTAAGCAAATAGCACTAGAATTATCACACCAGACAGGTATATTATGCTCAAATATAGAGTAATCTTCTAGTTGATGTTTTACCCATAATAGCTGTGAGCAGCAACTTGCAGCAGAGACATATTCTGCTTCTGCAGTTGAGAGTGCAATAGTCGTCTGTTTTTTGCTTGACCAGGAGACTAAGTTTGCTCCAATGAAGTGACATCCTCCACTGGTGCTTTTCCTTTCAATTCTATCTCCAGCAAAGTCAGCATCACAAAAACCAAATAATCTGTAATCTTGTGTTCTCAAATACATTAAACCAAGATTAGTGGTTCCAAGCAAATATCTAAAGATTCTTTTAACAGCCTTAAGATGAGATTCTTTGGGATCAGATTGGAATCTAGCACACATACAGACACTAAATTGAATATCAAGTCTGCTAGATGTTAAGTAAAGAAGAGATCCAATCATACCTCTGTAGACAGTTTGGTCTACTTTTTTACCTTCATCATCTTTGCTTAGATTAGCATTAGTTTGCATTGGAGTTTTCATGATCTTTGAGCTATCCATTTTGTACTTCTTTAGAATCTCCTTGATGTACTTTTGTTGATGGATGTAGATTCCATCACACGTCTACTTGATTTGCAGTCCAAGGAAGAACTTCAATTCTCCCATCATGCTCATTTCAAATTCTGCTTGCATCAACTTAGAGAATTCTTTGCATAATTTTTCATTAGTAGCTCCAAAAATAATATCATCAACATATATTTGAACTACTATGAAGTTATCTTTTGAGCATTTCTTAAGCAAAGTTTTATCAACTTTTCCTCTTATAAAACCATTAGTCATAAGAAAAGAACTAAGTCTATCATACCATGCTCTAGGCGCTTGTTTTAAACCATATCAAGCCTTTTTAAGTTTGAAAACATAATATGGTTTTTCATTATCTTCAAAAACTAGGAGGTTGTTTAACATAAACTTCTTCTTCAATTATTCCATTTAAAAAAGTAATTTTGACATCCATTTGAAATAAAGTAATTTGATATTGTGCAGCATATGACATGAGTATGCGAATGGCTTCTATTCTAGCTACAGGTGCAAAAGTCTCAGTATAGTCAATACCTTCTTGTTGGTTGTAGCCTTGAGCTACTAACCTTGCTTTGTTTTTGACAACTTTGCCATCTTCATCTAGCTTGTTTCTGAAAACCCATCTTGTTCCAATAACAGACTTGTTTGTTGGTTTGGAGACAAGTTTCCAGACATCAATCCTTTTGAACTGATTAAGTTCCTCTTGCATAGCAAGAATCCAACTTTCATCTTCAAGAGCTTCCTCAATATGCTTTGGTTCAATTTCAGATAAAAAAGCCATATTGCTTGACTCTCTTAAGATAGATCTGGTTCTAACACCTTCAGAGGGACTTCCAATGATAAGATCTTCAGGATGATGAGCTTTGAATTTCCAGTCTCTTCTGAGATCATCATTCTGATGTTGACTTGACTGATGACTCGTCGGCTCCACTTGTCTAACAGATTCCTCAGCAGACTCAATTTTTGATACGTCTGGCTGTTGACTAGTCTGCTGGGTAAGATCAAGTCCTGCAAGATCATCTTCTAGATCTGATAGTTCCCTATCAGTCTTTAGATTATCATTGAATTTTACATCAATGGATTCCTCAACAACAGAGGTTCTAGAGTTAAAGACTCTATATGCTTTAGATACTTCAGAATATTCAATGAAGATACCTTTATCTACCTTGGAATCAAACTTTCCAAGTTGATCCTTTGTATTTAAGATGAAGCATTCACATCCAAATGCATGGAAATAAGATATGTTGGGTTTTCTACCTTTCCACAATTCATAAGGAGTCTTCTTTAGGATAGACCTTAGAAGTATTCTATTTTGCACATAACATGCAGTGTTTACTGCTTCAGCCCAGAAGTACTTAGGGAGATTATTTTCATTGAGCATTGATCTAACCATCTCTTGCAGAGATCTGTTCTTTCTCTCAACCACTCCATTTTGCTGTGGAGTTCTTGGTGCAGAGAAATTGTGAGAGATTTCATTCTCTTCACAGAACAGTTCGAATTGCTCATTTTCAAATTCTCCCCCATGATCACTTCTAAAGGTAGAAACCTTGCTCATTTTGTACTTTCTTACAGAATACAGAGAAGGCCTTAAAAGACTCATCCTTGTGGGTTAAGAAAAGTACCCAAGTAAATCTAGAATAGTCATCAACAATGACAAATCCATATTTCCTTCCAGCTAAACTGGCAACACTAACTGGTCCGAACAGATCAATGTGTAACAACTGAAGAGGTCTAGAGGTTGATACAAGGTTTTTTGATTTGAAACTTGATTTTACTTGTTTACCTCTCTGACATGCATCACATAAAACATCTTTCTTGAAACTAATATCAGGCAATCCTCTCACAAGGTTATCCTTTTTCAATTTCGAAATAAGTTTCATACTAGCATGCCCTAGTTTCTTATGCCATAACCATCTTTCATCCTCTTTAGACATCAGACAAGTTACACTTTGATCTAAGAGTTCAGTTAGCTCAATCTTATAAAGATTTTACTGTCTATTAGCTGAAAAGAGGGTCTTGCCACTCTTGTCTTTGACTATGCATTCGTTCTTAGTGAAGGAGACATTAAATCCACTATCACATAATTGACTTATGCTAAGTAAATTGTGTCTTAGTCCTTCAACCATAAGTACATTTGAGATAGAGGGAAGAGGGGGTTTACCACCAATTGTACCAACACCAATTACTCTTCCTTTTTGATTGCCTCCAAAGGCAACAAATCCACCATTCTTAGACTGGAGGTCTTGGAACATAGACCTTTCTCCTGTCATATGTCGCGAGCAACCACTGTCCAGGTACCAGCAGAGGCGTCTGCTTTGTCCTATTAAGGATGTCTGCAACAGAAATTATCTTATCTTTAGGTACCCATATTTTTCTGAGTCCTTTTCTGTTAGTTCTAGGAGCCTGTGAAGACTTCCTCTTCTTCTTGTGAAAACACTTAGACATAACATGTCCAGCTTTTCCACAGAAGTTACAGACGGGTCTAAGTCTAACTGGAATGGGTTTAACATAGACAGTTGAAAATTTTGTTGATACTTTATGATCAGCTTGATGATCATATCCAATGCCTTCTTTGTTAAGAGAGTGTCTCTGACATCTCAGCAGTTTTGTCAGATTATCTCTGCCATTAACAAATCTAGCAAGATCAGAAGTGAGCTACTTCATTTTCTGTTGAAGTGTGACCACTTCTTCAGAATGTGATGTTTCACTTGAGATCGAAGCTTCATCAGACTTTTCAGTCCTCAGCTGGCTATTCTCTTTGGCCAACATCTCACATTCTTGAGATTTTTGTTTATGCTCACTGAGGGGCTTAACATAATCTCTCTTGAGGGATTTGACGGCCTTAGATAAGCCTTTGGATTCCTCTACCAGCTCATCATAAGCATCATGCAATTCCTCAAGTTCAGAATGTACCTCAGTTTCAGGTTCTGAATCTATATTGGCCATCAGACAGAGATTGGCTTCCTCTTCTGTCTCTTCTCCTTCAGAAGATGAGCATTCAAGATCTTCCCATGTGGCTATCATTCCTTTCTTCTTCTTTCTGAAGAACTTCTTTTTGGAAGCTTTCTTCAAAAGAGGGCATTCAGGTTTGATGTGACCAGGCTTCTTGCACTCATAGCAGACAACTGGACTCTTGTCTGTTGATGTGGATTCTTTGTGGGATTTTCTGAAAGGCTTCTCCTTTCTGAGCTTCTTCTTTTCTCCAGAGCTTTTTCATCTTTCTGGTCATGAGAGAAGTTTCTTCATCATCATCAGAATCCTCATCATCAGACTCGTCTATGTCACAGTCAGACTCGTCTGCTTTTGAAGCTTTTAAGGCTTTAGCTGCCTTTAGATCAACTTTTAGAGCAATGGCTTTGCTCTTTTTGATTGACACATCTTCATTGAGCTCTTGCTCATGAACAGTGAGTGTGCCAAGAAGTTCATCCATAGTAAAGGAGGTGAGATCCTTAGCTTGAGAAATAGCAGTGACAAGAGGTCTCCACTGCCTTGGAAGACTTCTGAGAACCTTAGCAACTTTCTCAGCATTTGTATATGTTTTAGCAAGAGATTTCAAACCATTAGTAATAGTTTGGAATCTACCAATCATTTGAGCAACAGATTCACCTTCATCCATGGTGAACAATTCGTATTTTCTAACAAGAATAGAAATTTTAGATTCTTTTTACCTTTGTAGTTCCTTCATGTGTGATAGATAAGGAGTCCTACATTTCTTTAGCAGAATCACAAGCACATACCTTTTCAAACTCTTCTGGACTGAGAGCACAGATTATAGCATATCTGGCTTTATGGTTTAGATCCCATCTTGTCTTTTTTGTAGGTGTCCACTGAGCCTTAGGCTTGTCTGAGCCATCATTATTTTGAGGAGTGTAAGGACCATAAATAATGACATCCCATACATTAGAATTTGTTGACAAGATGAATCAGTGAAACATTTCTTTCCAGTAGTTATAATTTGAACCACTGAAAAAGGGAGGTCTGGTCATAGAGCCTCCTTCAGGTTGGGGATTCCCACTTGAGCTTGCTCCAGAATTCATTGTCTATTCTTCAGGATCTTTTCTCTACACTGTTAGGTGCTCAACCCAGAGGCTGAGCTCTGATACCAACTGAAATAGACAGATGCAAACACTAGAAGGGGGTTGAATAGTGTTTGACAAATTTATGCGGACAACAATAAAGGTTGAATCCTAAGCATTGGAAGTGTTGGTGGAAGTCCAGCATCATCAATAGATAATGTGCTTTATGTAGACGGATTAAAGCATAATCTTCTAAGCATAAGTCAACTGTGTGACAAAGGTAACAAGATTAGCTTTGATTCTAAGTCTTGTGTAGTTCAAAATATGCATGATAAAAATAAGAAATAAATTGGAGATAAGATTAATAACATATACATCATAGACTTGATCATATCTCTTCAAATAATGCATGTTGTCTTATCTCTAGAGAAGAAGATAGTTATCTTTGGCATCGTAGGATTGCACACATTTACTTGGGCACTTAAATAAACTTGTTTCAAAAGAACTTGTAATTGGTTTGCCAAATTTGAAATTTAAAAAGATGGTTTATGTGATGCATATCAAAAAGACAAATTGATGAAAACCTCTTTTAAACAAAAAAATGTTGTGTCAACAAATAGACCTTTACAACCTTTTCACATTGATTTATTCGGTCTATTTAGGACTAAAATTTTTGGGGGAATTATTATGTCTTAGTAATCTTTGATGATTTCTTAAGATTTACATGGACCTTATTTCTTGCTCATAAAAGTGAAACCTTTAAAGCTTTTAAGAAATTAGCAAAAATAATTCAAAATGAAAAGGACTTAAAAATTGTGTCCATAAGAAGTGACTATGGTGGGGAATTTGAAAGTGAAAGTTTTGAAATTTTGTGATAAAAATGGAATTCAACATAATTTTTCTGCATCTAACTCTTTAACAAAATGGGTCAGTAGAAAGGAAAAACAGGTCACTAGAGGAATGGCTAGAAAAATTCTCAATGATGCAAGTCTCCCTAAATATTTTTGGCCAGATGCTGTAAGCACTGCATGCTATGTTTTGAATAGAGTTTTGGTTAGACCCATATTAAAGAAAACTCCTTATGAATTTTACAAAGGAAGAAACCCAAATGTGTCCCACTTTCGGGATTTTGGATGCAAATGTTTTGTTTTGAATATTGGTAAAAATAGCTTAGGAAGTTTGATGCCAAAGCTGATGAAGTGATATTTTTAGGTTACATCCACTAGTAAGGCATTTAGAATTTATAATAAAAGAACATTAACCATTGAAGAATATGTGCATGTTTCTTTTGATGAGACTAACCCCAAAAGGCTGGGAAAAGAAATTACCGATGACCTTGCAGATTCTTTTAAAAGTGTCTACTTGGATGATGAAAAAAAGATGAATCTATTGAGAAAGAAGAAGCAATCAAAGAGGTAGCTATTCAACAAAAGCATGAAGCACACATTGGTCTACCAAGGAATGGAGAAATCGAGAGATCATACTTTAGACAACATCATAGGTGATATATCTAAAGGTGTTCGAAACTCCCTAAAAAATGTTTGCAATCATATGGCATTTGTTTCTCAAGTAGAACCTAAGACCATCAATGAAGCTATATATGATGAATTTTGGTTATTAGCCATGCAAGATGAATTGAACCAATTTAAAAGAAATGAGGTTTGGGAACTTATTCCTAGACCAGCTAATAATCAAATAATTGGCACTAAGTGGGTCTGTAGGAATAAGCTTGACGAAAATGAAATTACAGTTAGAAACAAAGCACACCTAGTAGTTAAGAGATATAATTAAGAAGAATGCATAGACTATGAGGAGACGTATGCACCCATAGCTAGACTTGAGGCAATTCGTATGTTGCTTGCATTTGCATGTATCACGAACTTTAAGTTATATCAAATGGACGTGAAGAGTGTATTTTTAATTGGGTATATAAGAGAAGAGGTATATGTAAATCAACCACCTGGTTTTGAAAATTATGAGCTTCCAAATCATGTATTAAATTAAAAAAGACACTCTATGATGCAAACCAAGGATGTTCAACTTTGAAGAGAAGAACCAAGCCAATTATAGAATAAGAAGAACCAAATCGAAATTTGTTGAAAACTTTATTTTCGTTGTTGATGACCTGTCTGTCTTGTTTTGGCTGTATCTTGAGATCTAGATATCTGATGGATGCGTTCTTTGATGCATTAGAAAGCTAAGATAATTATCTACAAATCATATTACCAACTTTTTGACCAGATTCGGCTTCTAACATGGTGAAAACTGGGATACAAGTTTAGGACGAAATTTTGGGCGGGATTTTTCTTGTATTTTGGACTTTCTTTGTATTGGGCTTTTGTTTTGTGCAAGATAGACTCCTTATGCCGAAATAGGCATTACTTAGGTAAAGATTAGGGTTAGCCGTCACCTTCTTAGAATAAAAATTCTATAAATAGGACTTGTATTACCTCATTTCTTAACTTTGAATGAAATTAGAATTTATCCTATTTGGGTATTTTTGTAAGTTGAGCATTGGCTCCTCCTCTTCAAGTTCTTGGATTAGAACTTGTTTGATTCTTATCAAAGAGTTCTATCTCTTTGTGGCGAATCCTCCTTGGCTTATCAATCTTCCAATTCTATGGATGATTGTGGCGCCTTCCCCTTCATCTTCTTCCTCTTCCATTTTCTTAATTTATTTCATGTTCTTCTTTACATTTGCGCCATTTACATTCTTTTTTAGTTGTTGCACTTTAATTCTTTGTTTGGTTAAGTTTCTTGTTTAGTTATTTCCATTCTTTAGTTGCTTCCTTTTGTTAATCATATTCGGTTGACAACCGCACCTTCTTCTTCCCCCAATTCTTTTCGTCTTTTTAAAATAAGAACTAAGAACAAGCTCTTGGATAGATCCTTCAAATTTGATGATTCTAACTTGGATCATATCATGTGGTATCTAAAGCTAGCTTCCTTGAGCTTAATTTCTTTTTAGTTTAGGTTTTGCTAGTTGGATTGTCTTGAAATGTTTGCAATTTTTTAGCTATTTTTTTAACCTTGAAACCTATGCCCAACCCATATTTTAATCATCAATTTTGACCATTTGTGGTGTTGTAATGAGTTGTTAGACCATTGGGGTTTGTAATTCATAACATCTAAAAGATGTTTCATAGCTCAAGTTGCTTCCTTTCCTCATATTCCATGCTTTAGATTTTTGAATTTTTTTTTGAATTCTTCATCTTGTTCTTGGAGTTTGAACTACTTTGATCTTGATGAATTTCACGAAATGGTGTTAAAGTGTTAATCTACACCTTGATTGAAAGGTCTTTACAAGTGGAATCAAGTATACCAATCAATTTTTCAGCTTAAAGCATGAACTAGACATCAATTTGAGAGGAATTTAATTTTTGGGCACACTTCCCAAGAACAACCCCATATTCATGCTTCAAAAGGCTATTTGATCTTTGTGATTCAATTAAATTCTGTTTGGGGCGTTCTTTTCTGTAATTTTCAGAAAAATTTTGTGGCCAAAGTTATTTTGCAAAAGTAAGGATCCCAAAAAGTAAAAAAAAAAATCCGGATACAGAAAAATACAAAGGGACCAATCTGCAATTATAAAAAGTAAAAAAAAAATTTGGCAGAATTCAAATTAGGTCACAAAACCCCTATTCTAAGTGTTTCTAGCTATGAACACCTAATTTTGTCCTTCCTTTTTTTCTAATTTATATTTATTTTTTATTTTTCAGGAATAAAAAATAAGTGAAGAAACAAAAAAAAAAAGGAGAAATGAAGAAATAGAAGAAAAGATAAAGAAGGAAAAGGTTTGGGCTCCATTCCCAGCCCAATCCCACCAGAAAAATAAAAAATCCGAAAAGGGACGAGATTGAAGGAGATCCGAAAAGGGGAATAGGTTTTCAATCTTCTATTTCTTTTGAATCTTAGGTTTTTCACTTCTGTAATATAGGTCTCAAAAATCCTTCTACGTTTTTCCCTTGTATAAGTTAATCTATCATCTTTTTTTTTTTTTTCTGTAATTAAGGACAGAAAAAAATTGGAAGAAAGTTTCAGATTCATGTTTTCTCTGTATTTTGGGATTCCCTCTCTGTAATTTTAAGATCCGAAAATTTACTGAGTTTTTCTTTACATATGCATTTCATGCTTTCTCTTCCTTTGGTATGCTGTAATTTGTGGCTTTTGTAATCTTGGGAGCCTTGGATTTGTAAGTATAAGGAGGGAACCCATGAATTAAGAGGAAGGCAGTAAAGAACACTGCTTTGCCTCACATATTTATAAAGATACCTCCAAATTGGTATGTTGTCCATTTTTTTATATACTGAATTTTTAGCATTACTGTTTTTTTTTTGTTTTGTTAATTGGATTTTAGTTTGATGTTTCATGAATTTCTGTGTTGTTGGTGTCTTTATTTTGTTGCATTTTTTTTATATAACAGAATGCTAAATCCACTATTTCCTCAGTATGATGTTTGTTTTTGCACCAAAGTTGTTTGAAAGAATACTTGAACCTATTCTTCCCTGTGTGCATATTTCATCTTCAGATCCAATAAGTTAAACTGCTGTTAAAAATTATCTCTTCATCTTGTTGACAATTGTGTTTTTTGTGTTAATGAAATGATACTTGAAAGTTTGATGCTATAATTTTGATAAAACTGAAGTTATGATGAGCAAAGCTACTCTTTGAGGCACTCATCCATATATTTTGAAGATACGGCAGATAATATGCTTTTATGTTTGCTTGATTTGGTTTCAGTATTTGGAAGGGATAAAGATACCAAGAGTTCAAAGCAATATCCGGTCATTAATATGCATGATCACGTCCTATATTAAAAATAGTCAAGTCTTTATGTTCTTTTATTCACCTTAAAATTAATAAGATCAAACAAAAATAAAATTAAAAAAATCATCAATAAAAAATATCAGAGGTCTTCTTTTCTTTCAATCTCATTTTATCCTTATAGGAACTATATAAAAAAATTTGATTTGGTATCTCCTTCACAAATGGTAAGTTATAATACTTTCTCATAATTTTAGAGATGTCTCTTACATACGTTGAGCTTCACTTGCGTGCAATAAAAAAGAAGATCAATTTAATCGCAACGATTTGTTGGTTTCTTTTTCCATAAGGGCAACTATTTTCCTTTTTTTTTTTTTAAAAAATATATAATTATTATGGAATTCAATAAATTAAAATCTCTAACTTTTTTTACTTTAAAATAAGAGATCTTTCAATATAAAAATAAATTAATTTAGTTGTACAACTTATTGATTCTTTAATCATTTGGATAATATTTAAACTTACACAATTTGATCATTCAAAATTTTCTTCTTTAAAAGAAAAGTATATAACAAATAAGTAAAAATCTTTTTACACTAAAAATAGCAACTTTTGAAATCCTTTTCAATTGATTTGATTCTCAAGAATAAAAATCCTTTCAATAAAAAATAAATGGGAATTAATTAAGTTGCACGACTTATTAATTTCATTTTTTCTAAAATTAGGTGTGACAAGAAAAATAATTTTCCTCGCAAAAATATAAATATTTTCAATGAAAACAAAGAAAGGGAATTAATTTAATTGTACAATTGGTTAATTTTCTGTTTCTCAAAAGCTTTTAAAAATAAATTCCTTCTCTTTATATTAAGGAAATATAAAAACCTTCATACATAAAATAACAAAAAAGGCATCAATTTATTGGCAAAAGATCAAAGCTCGAGTCATTTTTAATCGGAACGGTTTGATAACTCATTTTAATAAAGAAATAAAGAAATAAATAGAAATTTCAAAACAAAATCTTTTTAAAGAAAAAGGGGTTAAAATAATAATTTGCACAATCCAAAGGGTAATCATCGTCATAGATGGATGCTTTAGGGTGCCGTGGGAATAAATTCTCATGTCTTCCCTAGATATAATCGACTCCCGAACCCTATCATTCACTGTTCCAAAAAGACCGGTTTTGCTTTTCAACGTAGAAAGGGTTTTCCAACGTTTTCCCTCAAATAAAAACTTTGGTGGCGACTCCTCTGATCTTTATCGTCTTCCTAGTGGTGCCCGAACGAGACGGTTGCGACACTAGCCTTAAAATTGATATTACTTGATGTTTTGGACATATTTTTGGCTCAAATTCTATTCTTAAACACTTTCCCTAGAGTCTTGTCACCTAAATTCCAATTAGAGTGTGCTTTTCTTGCTTGTTTTTCTTGTTTGTCTTCTGAATACTCTTAGTTTTGTCTTTGTAGTTTTCTTCTTTTTGAAATTCTTGATTGATACCTTGTGTGGATTTTCACAAAGATTTGATACTTGTTTACATTCTTGAATTAGTATAGTTCTTTTCCAAGGATATTGAAAGAGGACTTTGAGTGGTAAAAGGCAAGAGTGAACATTACATAAAAGCCTTGTTTTGAGTGAAACAAGAGTGCAAATCTAAGAGTTAAACACTTGGGTGTGTGGGGAGGTCCTTAACACTATTTCTTTTTCTTCTAACTTGTTTGATTTGCAACAAGATGACATTTGGTTCTAAAGACTTGGACTATGAGCGTAGATGTGTTGCAAAATCACTTGAGAAGTATAAGGTTAGTAATTGGACCCAAATGATGCATGAGAGGTATGAAAAGAAGTTGAGGGAAAAAGATAGAATGAGTCATGAACAAGAGAGGCGTAGAGACAAGGAGAGAAGATATAAAGTTCATGATAGGGAGGATAAGAGGTTTGAAAAAGAAAGAAGACATAGAAGCTATGAAAAGGAGGACAAGGAGTATGAAAGAAAGGTGAGAATGAAAAGAAATATTTCCAATTTTGAAGAGAAAATTCAAAAGAAAGAGGGAGAAAAAGAAAAACAAGAAAGTGAGATCAAAATTGACAATAGAAAAAAGAGTAAGGGAAATGAAAAAGAAAGTAAAACAAAAGAAGGAGAGGCAAAAGAAAGTGAGGTGGAGGAAACAAATTTGTCAAAACAACCTACTTTCAATTTCTTATACATCGATACTTATTTTAATGCTAATACTAACCTTTTGTCAAGTTGTGTTGACTCCCTTTTGCAGAAATTTGAAGATGAAATTCCAAAGGAGGAATGCAAGGCATCAATCAAAGTTGAATTAGAGCTTTCAGAGACACAAGTCCCCCACGACTTGAAGGAGATTGGTGGACTTTCCATGACCTTGAATTCGAAGTTGAAGACTTTCAAGACCTATCAAGGTTCTAAAGGATTGCAAGAGGAAACGGAAGAATTGAAGACAACTAGAGAATGGCTAAACCCTAAAGCCGAGAACGAGTCCTCAAAAACACTTGGGAAGTCATGGAGTTCTACTACACTAGTACCTTCTTCTAAGTTGGTTTGTGGCTTCAAGTGTTGGGATTCTTCTATTTCTGTTCCGTTATCTTACATTTATTCCCTAGGTCATAAAGAGAAGAAAGTGAATGAAGGAAAATTCCCTCAAGCAATGGTTAGCCTTCATGAAGAAGACAAGTTGGACATGAAGTTTCAATTTGCAAAGAAACTTGATGGGGTGTTGGACCAATTTGCGGATAAAAGCAACAATAGGGAGGAGAAATCCTTAACTTACACTACTCCTAGATTTTATGATTTGTTGAATTTGCAAGAACATACTTCAATTCATGATTTGCCGAAATCGCATGAACTTGTTTTAAATAATTATGATAAATCTTTGAGATTTGAGTGTGTTGTTTTACCCCTTATTAGCCTTGGTCGAATTGAAAAGTTTTAAATGAATGATGAAATTGTTTCTAATGTGGATATTACGTATGATGGATTCTTTAGGCTTGTTTTTGACCCCGGAGGTTGGTTTTGTAGGCACATGAAGAATAAGAACTTGGTTTCATTCAAAGGAAATCAAGTCTCCATAGAAATAGACTTTTTCTTAATGCAAATTTCAATAAAACTTATACATGCCTTTTTTTTTTTGTAGGTTTGGGAGCTATAAATTCGAGGTTGAATTCTCTTGAAGAGGGAGGGAATGATGCAAACCAAGGATGTTCAACTTTGAAGATAAGAACCAAGCCAATTATGGAACAAGAAGAACCAAATCGAAATTTGTTGAAAACTTAATTTTCGTTGTTGATGACCTGTCTATCTTGTTTTGGCTGTATCTTGAGATCCAGATATCCGATGGATGCTTTCTTTGATGCGTTAGAAAGCTAAGCTAATTATCTACAAATCATATTACTAACGTTTTGACCAGATTCGGCTTCTAACATGGTGAAAACTGGGATACAAATTCAGGACGAAATTCTGGGCGGGATTTTTCTTGTATTTTGGGCTTTCTTTGTATTGGGTTTTTGTTTTCTGCAAGATAGACTCTTTATGCTGAAGTAGGCATTACTTAGGTGAAGATTAGAGTTAGCCGTCACTTTCTTAGAATAAAAATTCTATAAATAGGACTTGTATTACCTCATTTCTTAACTTTGAATGAAATTAGAATTTATCCTATTTGGGTATTTTTGTGAGTTGAGCATTGGCTCCTCCTCTTCAAGTTCCTGGATTAGAACTTGCTTGATTCTTATCAAAGAGTTCTATCTCTTTATAGCGAATCCTCCTTGGCTTATCAATTTTCCAATTCTATGGATGATTGTGGCGTCTTCCCGTTCATCTTCTTCCTCTTCCATTTTCTTAATTTATTTTATGTTCTTCTTTACATTTGCGCCATTTACATTCTGTTTTTAGTTGTTGCACTTTAATTCTTTGTTTGGTTAAGTTTCTTGTTTAGTTATTTCCATTCTTTAGTTGCTTCCTTTTGTTAATCATATTCTGGTGACAACCGCACCTTCTTCTTCCCCCAATTCTTTTCGTCTTTTTAAAATAAGAACTAAGAACAAGCTCTTGGATAGATCCTTCAAATTTGATGATTCTAACTTGGATCATATCACTCTATGGGTTAAAACAAATGCCTAGAGCTTGGTACGAACGCTTAAGCAAATTTTTATTAGAAAAAGGCTTCTGTAGGGGTAAGAATGATACTACTCTTTTTATAAAAAGAAAATCCCATGACATTCTTCTTATGCAAATTTATGTAGACGATATAATTTTTTGTGCAACTAACGAATTTCTATGCAAAGAGTTTGCTAGTGATATGCAGAATGAATTCGAGATGTCCATGATGGGAGAATTAAACTTCTTTCTCGGATTGCAAATCAAGCAAAGAAAGGAGGGCATTTTCATCAATTAGGCCAAGTACTGCAAGGAACTTCTAAAAAGATTTGGGATGGAAAGTGTCAAAGAGATCTCAACCCCGATGAGCACCTCGTGCTACTTGGACAAGGACGAAAATGCTAAGCCTATAGAAATAACCAAATATAGAGCTATGATATACTCCCTTTTATATCTTACTGCAAGTAGGCCATACTTTATGTTCACTGTATGCATGTGTACTAGATTTCAGGTTAGTCCTAAAGAGTCTCACCTTACTATTGTTAAAAGAATAATGAGATACCTAGGACGTACGAAAGACATAGGTTTGTGGTATACCAAAGGAACCACATGTAGTCTAGTTGGATATTCTGATTTTGCAGGAAGCAAAACATATAGGAAAAGTACTAGTGGCGATTTGAGATTTAAGAGCTGCTCTAGGTATCAGATCTACTCTTTCTTCCTACATCTCTGTTTTTTAGCGCGATAGCTTGAGTTTTTGTCTTCGCTTGCTCTTGCTCTCTCTCGTGGCTAGGGTTTTGATTTTTTGTTTTTTTGGTTCTTATTCTGGTTTTTCATTATCTTGTGTTAGAAATTTTATGGAGAAGGATTTTGTATTATCGGTTGTTTCAATGGATTTGAATCTTGTTTCTGCTTTGATTTTATGCTACCTGAAAGTGTTCTTTTGTTATTTTTGTTTGATATTTCAAATGGGTATGCTATTGAATCTCGTGTTTGTTTGTTTATGCTAAATAGGGTAGCGTTTCAATCTTGATTCCTTTGCTGTGTATTTGTGTATATCTCTTTTTCTTCTAGTTGTGCTTGTCCTTGTCGGGCAACAAAATGTATTTGTGTATTTATGCTATTGAATTTTTGGTTCATGGATGTGGCTAATTTTAATCATTCATATGCTACGTTGTATAGGTACGGTACCGACACCCGGTACGGATATGGGTACGGGATACGACAATTTTTAAAAAACCAAGGTACGGATACGTCAATGTAAATTATTTAAAAAATGATATATATATATATAATATAATATAATATAATATAAAATGTTACATGATTAAACATGACAAAATCGTATCAAATATAAGCATAAATACAACAACAACAACAACAACAACAACAATAATAATAATAATAATAATAATAATAATAATCGTGTTGAAGATGATGATATAAAGTTCACAGATACAACAAAAATGCAGATTTGGAAGGAAAAAGAACTTGAATCACATGAATAGGAGAATAGAACTGGTACTGAATTGCTTGATAGATTACATCTCAATCACTTGAATTTATAGCAATAATCTTTGTACAAAATAAATCTCTTGATTATAGAGATTGATGATCTAATTACTTTTTTTATAAGCCAAGAATTTTTATTAAAAAACTTTCTAATTGTAACACAAGGTGTGCTACAAATAAGAGAATAAAAGCACAATGTACAACTTGAAGGATACAACCAAAACCAAAGCTACAAAAAAAAAAAAAAACACATACCGGAAATATAAAGGCAAATAAGGAAGGGAATACTTATACAAGGGAAAATAGGAAAAGATTATTTATATAACAAAAAATAGGAAAACAATCCACTATGAAATAGGGAAAATATCAACATTATAAAAAAAAAGGAATAGAAAAATCTTTTTTTTTTTTACTAAACAACAATGTTATTTTATTTATCATAGTATGTGTATGGGAGCCTTTACATATCTAAAAAGTATCACGTATACTTAAATCGGATATCCAAATTTTTATTTGAATTTTTTTTTCACGTACATGCTTGGTACATACCCACGAGTACCGGGTACGGATGCAATACCCGGCACCGCTACTACATTGATTTTGGAGCACCCATGCTTCTTAGTTCATATGCAAGATCTTATAGCTTCGAGAGCTAAAGGAGTAGTATTCTTCTAATGAACTACTGTTTCGATATGAAACTGAACATCTCTTGAAGGCCATGCTCTGCAGCTATGTACAACATTAAGCAAAACATATGATTTTTTGGGGGGGTGGGGTGGGTCCAGATGGGTGAGCTTCAGTTTGCACCTGTCTGATAGTAACAACCTTATAGACCAAAATTAGTTGATATCTACATAGTTTCACAGAGAATTAAGCTATCACTACCCTTAAAAGTAAAAGGTAAACAAAGGAATATCATAGTTAATTAAGTTAGAGGCTAGCCAGCTAAAGTGGTCAGTCCACTCAGATAGGTAGTTATTCTAATCAGCTAAGTAGTTAATGTATCAGTTAGATTAGTTACATGAGTTTTACTACTGTAAATACAATGTACTGGAGAATTGGTACTCCAATTAGTTTGTATATATAAACCCAGTGATAACTTAATGAAGATCAGTTGGTGATTGCTGACATTAACAGCATTAGTTAAAGAGGGGATAGAGTAGAGACCTAAAAAACAAAGAACATGGTTGATATAGGAGCGGACCTCAAGGGAATCAAGACCAAGGGCAATAATGTTAAAATCAAGCAAGAGTCATAGCTTTCTCTGAACAGTTCTAAATTGCTCTAGATTGGAAACCTTCTTTTGATTCCTTGGAGTAGTCAAAGCCTTGGTCATAGCAAGCGTTTGCCTCACCTTAGCATTTGGAGTTGCAAAAGCAACCTTCTTAGAAATAGGTTTAACTTTGTGGTCACTGATCTAGTGTGACAATGAGGAAATCAAGGCCATTCTTGACACTTGGCTTTGGAGGAGCACTAAAGGGGCACTTCAAATTTGCACTAACAAACAACAAAATTGACAAATCTCATTACTTGAAAAGTTCCATTATTAACCTAAAAAATAGCTATTGAGTAGAGTGTTATTGGTTGGGTACCTACCTACCTTATTTCTCTTGTATTCAATGCCTTTCTAAGGCGTACATTGGGACTTCTGGCTGCCATAACCTGAAAATGCAATACAATATCATTGAATCATTGATCATTACTGAAATGAAGCAAGTTGAAGAAGTGGGTGGTGAAACTAGAGCTAGCGAATTACCCGAAGAACAAAATTCTTGTAAATGGCTTCATGGTCCAATTCTTGTTCATGCTTTTGGTCACATCCTGAGTTATTTATAGTTAATTATTTGGAGTGTTGTTTATTGTAATGTTTTACACAGGATTTAATATTAGGTGGCACATTTGCTTATAACCGTTGTGCTCTGGTGGTTTATGAAAAAGTTAAATTTGTTTTGGGTGGTCTTCCATTTTTTTTTTTTTTTTTTTTGTAAATACTGGACTCCAATCGATTTGAGTCTTTGGAATATTCTGGCTAGATTAAAGGTTCTGTCCAGTTTCCTTTGACACTGATGTTTTCTCATAAAAAATTGGTTAAATTACTCTTTTGGTCCCTCGTTTGTTTTAATTTGGTCCCTTTATTTTAAAAATATTCAAGTTGGTCCTTTACTTGCCAAATGTTAAGCAATTTGGTCATTTCTGTTAAGTTTCATCGTTAAGTTGAATAAATTAAGTTTTCATTGTTAAGTTGAATAAAATATAGAGACCAACTTGAATAAACTAAAACAACTAAGGGATCAAAAGAGTAATTTAGCCAGAACTTAACGGTGAAACTTAATGGAAAGGACCAAATTGCTTAAAGTTTGACAAGTAAGGGAGCAAATTGAAGATTTTTAAAATAGAGGGACCAACTTGAATAAATTAAAATAAATGGGGGATCAAAAGAGTAATTTAGCCTACAAAATTTCTTTTTTTTGCTTAATGTTCATGTAGTTTTATTGTTTGCTAGCTTGTTTGATTGAAATCTTATTTGTCCACAGTTAATGAGTGTATCCTGCATAAACATGAATTTAGTAAAATATTTTGCAAAGGAATTTCATAGATTTTAAGTGGCTTTGGTGCTAGCTGGTCTGCTTATCGAAAGATTGATAATTCCTGCATGTACCAACGAGGGGGGATGTGCTATCTTTTGACTTGCTAGATGTTTTGCTCGGAAGTGATGAGAATATGATGTATTTTAGGAATAATGAAATTGTTGAAATGCTTTTGCCTGCATGATTATTCTTCTTGCAATTCATTCTGCTGGTCGAAAATTAAAGTTGGTGATATGCATTGTCTTAGATGTTTTGCTTGCTTAATCGTGTTTGTTGGCATGGTTTGATCAGCCTTCTTCAAACAAATAGGTTCAGTCCAGTGTATGTCGAGTAACAGGAAAAACTATTGGTTACTTGTTTTAATATGTTATATATGTCGAGTAAGAAATTTCTAAATTCTAAATTTCTAAATTTTCTGCCATATCCTCCATCAAATTTTATCTCTTCATGATTGAAATTTTGTTCATAATTTGATGTTATGTTATATGTTGTGGATAGTGAAGAAATGGATACTAGTATAGTCAATGGCGGATTCAGGATCCTCAGCCAGTAGGACAATCTATTTCCAAAATAATTAATAATAATTATCATCATAATATGAAAATAAAGACAAGAACATTAAAATCATAAAATATTATACTAACATTATATCAAAATTAAACTCTTTAAAATTATTCATCTACATTATATTTCACTCATATCTATATATAATATATGAATTTTAACTTTATTTATGATTTATTTTAATATTTAATCACATTTATATCGAATACAATATTTCATGTAAATAGATATAAACAAATATTTTCCAAAAATAAATGGAGTTGTCATAAAAAACAAAAGAAAATTAAAAGGTGTACATATATAACATAATAAACCATTTTCTTCTCTTATTAAAACTAAGTGGGACATATCCTAACATTTTTAACAGGTTTCAGAACACCAAAGTATAACTAAGTGGGTCAACGTTCAGCAAGAAGGTAAAACTACTTGCTGTAAAATATAAAATATTACAGATGAAAAAGAAAGAGTGGTCTCATGTGTGAAGGTGAGATGAAGAAAGAGTGAAGTGAAGAATGAGTGATATGGATGCAAATAAATCTTTATATATAAAAGGAGAGTAGTGGCTGGGGCAATGTTGTAAAATCACTTGGAAGCAATCCACTGAGGGCAAAATTGTAATTTCACATTTGTAAAAAAAAATATTTTTGTTAAATTTATTAGAAAAAAAAAGAGTTCCTTTCGTGTGATTTCGTTGAATCTTTTGAAAAACCCTTCTTGCAAAAACGGTGGAGAAGCGTTTCTCTCTCAGATATCTGTTGCAAAAACGTTATTGGCTGGCTTCGAAGCGTTTGCTAGAAACCATAACGGAATTTGAGATAAGGGGTTCTGCGGTGGTTGTGGTGGTGGAAGGGGTGCGGTCGATAAAGACGAAGAGAGAGAGAGGTCTAGGGCTTTAAATTAGAGGCGAGGGGAATAGGCCGAGTTGCGAGCGCAGGAGCAAGCGCCACGATTGAGGGAGGAAGAAGGGAGAAAGAGGAGGGCAGAGACGTCGTGAATAGAGATTATTCGGACATGAGCACGACAGTTGGGGACAACGACAGCAATGGTTTCGTCGAGGACGAGGGAAGCGTCTTGGGTTAAGCATTGCCATGGAAAGTGAGTGAGTTTTTCTCAGATTTGTGTTGGAAATCACATTAATCTTCAACAACTTTGGTTTTTCTCTCTCATCTTTCATGCAATCAGAAGCTTTGGTTTTTCTCCCTCCGTCTCCAATGTGCCTGTTCAAGAGAAAGAGGCTGATGCATTGATTGTTTACTGATGGTAACGACGAGAGGTGGAAATTGGATAGTTTTTTTTTTTTTTTTTTTTTTTTATAAATTTCGTTGTCGCCGGCTTTCATAGTTGCATGCTTTTATTTAGATTTTCTGATAAAAGACTTACTGTTGTGGTGTGAGTTTGAATTTTGGTGTAGGTAAGGAAAGGAAGTTTGCGATGCACCCATGGCCAAATGTTTTACTGGAACGACAAAGACGGTGGAGAAGGCTCAGGCACCGTGCTTCAAGCATCAAGTTTTCCCACGCCTCAGCCACTGCCAGCTCTCACTCATTTCCATCTTCATGTTCGTCGGCAATGGTACGCATGTGGCCTTATATTTTTCTTTCAGCTGAACTTCGAATTTGTATGCATTTGCTTTTTTTGTTTTAGGAAATATCTGCACTCTTTGTTTTCTTTCAAAGGATCTTTGCTAAGATTCTCTATGGCGGGGTTAATTTGATGGGATTACTCTTAGGTATGTTTCTGGTTAATTTGTTGCTCTTGAAGTCTTCTTGGGTGCTCTTTCTTCTTCTATTCCTTCTAGAGCCATATATAGCTGCAGGGTGTGAACTAGAGCAAAGGGTTATAGGGAGTTTCTTTTTCTCCATTGGATAAGTAGATTAAATTACATACCTTGTATATTTTTGGTGCATTTCTTATTCTCTTTCATTTTTTATTTTAATTTTGGATTTTCTCTGCTTCATTTGGAGTTCAATTTTCATAGGTAGGATTCTAGATTGATAATTTTGGGTTCAATAATTTAGATGAAGCTGAAAGGATTTTGATTGTCTTTTATATATACTCTTTCTGTAGTAATCTAGATTATGACCAAATCAGTTTTTTTTTTTTTTATTGAGGTTTGACATTTTGGGTTGACGATATTCTTTGCTTGACTACTACCTGCAATGGTCTTTGTTTATGCTTTTTGATTATTGAGGTATCCCTAAACAAAATCGGCTTATTTTTATTGCAGTTATGATATGGTGAAGGTCTTTCTTATTACAGTTTATTTTGTTTTTAATTATTTTATTATATGGTGATGGTATCAAACTGCAAGTTTGTTCTTCGAATAGTAATGCATGATACTCTCAACAATATTACAGCAACTGCAAGCTAATACACTTTATTCATGTGCCCTTCTCTCTTTCTTTTTGCTATAGATAGTACATTTTTAGGTAAACCCAAATTTTAGCCTGAGTGATCTATATGTTCATAATATATAGCGAGTTATTTGAATACTTTCAGCTTATTATATCTGGGCTGCTTGGATAAGATTTTTGGATATTCTCGATTATGCAAAACCTTCCCAAAAACATCATAGAATACAATGTGTGCCTTGGTTTCTGATACATGGTGGTTTCTGATTAAGTAGCTGTGTTCATGATTATTTCTTTCCCTATTGTCGCAATTCTATTTTCAATGTGTCTTGCTTATGTACTATTACTTTCTATGTTTGTACTGCGTTTTAAAAATTACCATCCTCTAAACATTTTAAAAACTTTTATATAGAAGGAGTTGTTCCATTTTAAGCAGTTGTTGCATTTGTTGGCCCCTACTTTCAGTCTTGCTTATATGTTTATTCTTAAGTTTGTCTAATTTTGTTATGCTGGATATATTGTTTGTAAGATGGCTGATTGTTTTTTAACTTTGTCCATAGTTAGCTGTCATTTATGTATTTTCGTAGTTTTTCCAATAATATGCAGTATAAAACTTATAGACCTTTGTCTATTAGCGATGATGTGTTGCAACTTGCGACCACCATTACCAACTATGGTTGACAGCTTATATTGTTTTAATGCTTTCACTGCTTGGTTGTTGTCCATTTGCTATTATAAATATTTCGCAATTATTTGTTGGTCCTGTCTTACAAATTCTCAACCTGCCTTCAATTATTTTGCCATTTTATAAACTATGTTGTATAGATTTCTCCTCTAGAAACTGGATTACCTTCGTGTCTCCTTTTACTAAAATGTAGTTCTTTTGTGTAGTGGTGTCATCTTTCTACCTATTGCTTATCATCTGACAACATGAGGAGATAGGCATGCTATGTGAGGAACTTAATAGATGGTTTCTTAAAGAAAGAGTTGAGTTAAGTGTTCAAATTTTCAAATTTTTACTAGGCCAAAATTCATTTAACATTTTTGATAGGCCATGGCGCTGCGACAGAGAGGCAAGTGTTATTTCTGCCCAAAATCTGAAGCTTCTTGCTGTTATGGAGTATGTATGGTTTCTTTCTAAAGTAATATTTTGATCATATTACTTCTAATTCTGATTTTAGGAAATCTCATTGATTATGAGAATCTGAGATCCATTTCAATTGGCATTGTGGGATACTGGGACCGGAGTTGCATAACTAATGCCCATGCCTCAATTCTGTTTCATTCAATAAGATCTGTTTTGAATGTTTATATGTTGATATATATATATATATATATATATATATATATATATATATGTATATAATGATTGCTGATGCTAAGTAGAAAGGACTCATTAGCCTGCACAAAGTTAGTTTTTGTTTTTAATCATCCTTTCATTCTATATATTTGAATTCATAATGTACTTTCAATTCACATTGCATTAAAGTTTCCTTCTACTTATTCTTTTGACCAACTTTTATAGCTGCATTATGAGTAATGTTTTTTTAATATTTATTAGATTGATATTCTATCACTCTCAAATTTTAAATGTTTACATAAATTAGTTCTATGACTTAGTTCTGACAATGTTTATTTCATAAAAAAAGGACTCCCAATGTTTATATTCTTCAGCAGTTTAAAAATCCATCAAACCCGATGGTCTTAATTGTGTCAATATGTTTTTTTAGAATCAGTTGGTTGAAGAGAATTCATTAACATACTCTCTTCCTCCTATTTTTAGATCCATTATGGGACCACTGGACAATAGATCTGGAATGGCTCTAGTTTTTTTATTGTTTGACAGTGCGACTGCTAAGGCTAACATAATAAAGCCAATTTCACAAATGAGGGGCACAAATGGTAAATTTTAAGAATACAATTAAAAAAACATGATAAACACATCCTAAAATTAAGATATTAAAGCTTCACCATGATGTTAGTGCAGAATAGGAAGAAATGGATGAAGCTAAAGAGGGTAAAAAAGAACACCAATGACGTACATGTTTGAATGCACAAGGATGTAAATTGTGAACAGTGTTTTTTTACATATGTGATTTTTATGTCCATTCACACTAATAGTTGGAATACCAGCATAACAGTGAACATTAATGTCTTACAAGGCCGGCAATGACATAGCCGATTCATTAGCCAAGGAAGGTTCCCAAATGGAAGGGAGGTGGATTATGTGGATATAAAAAAGGTTTTAAGGAACAGGGGTCACACTGTATTATATATTTGTCTGGTTGACTGTTTTGCTTTCCTGTAGTTTATTTTATGCTTTTCAGGTGATACTAAAGTGGATGAAAATAGTAAGGAAGAGGAGCATTACTACTAGGGGAATGATGGTTAAAATGAATTTATGACGTTTCAAGGGCTAGAATACTGGTGTTGTCTATGAAAGGTGTATGCAAAAGCCAAAATTCTTTGGCAATTGACGCGCAAAAAGGAGTGAAAAGTTATGGAAGAAATGTTGCAGATGGACAGGATATGCGTTTAGTCCGGTCTTGGTGTATCTTTGTGTATTGATTTGGTTCCTGTTGTATTTGTTTTTTGGGTGCTGTACCACATGAACAGATTTGATTTTGGTTTTGATGTCCTGGGATTGGGTGTATTGTTCAAATGTGGCTTTTTGGTATATGATAGAGTGAGTTCTCTACAACCCTTCCTAGAAGGTGGGTAGAACTCTTCGCTGTGATGTTGAAGCCGCATTTGTGGGCATTTGTAATAGGGGTACTCTTTTTCCTTCTGGCTGATTTTTCCCCAAAGTAGGTTTTGCTCCAGAAGGTTTTAATGAGGCTCCTACACTTTTGCCTGGGGAAGGGAGTTTTGTGGTAAGCACATTTTGACTTGTACTTTGTTATCATCCTAACTTTGTTAGGATTTCTTAATGAAAGAAAAACTTATCGAAAAAATGGCCGACAAGCCTTCAAAATAATGTTTTGCTGGTGATTTCAACTTAGTGTGAATGGACAAAACCACGAGTGTCAAATAGTGTTCACTTTTGTTAGCATGATGCTTAAGGCGGGTGTGAAATACATTGATTTTAAGTTTATTTTTCCTTTTACACGCTTATATTTTGTCTCAGTTTTTATAATATAGGATCTCTTAGGAAATTATTTAGTTGCGGTGAGATTAAATAGCTTTTGAGTGCCATTAAGAACCTCCCAAATGATTATTTCCTGGTAAAATTTAAAACCTACTCTTGAAATATAAAATTTGTTTTTCTAGAGTTGTGTTTTTTCCTCTTTCAAACTCTTAGCGCTGTTTAAATTTTTCTTTGATTTCTTTATGCTGGTTCTTTAAGGAGGTGGAGGGTTAAATTACAAGCTTTTGAGGGACATCAAGAACCTCAACCTCTCCAGTGAATAATCTCCTGGTAAGATTTAGAACTTGCTCTTGAAATATATAATTTGTTTTCCTTGAGTTGTGTGTTGTTTTTCTCTTTCAAACTTTTAGCAATGTTTAATTTTTTCTTTGACTTATGGGCGAACAATATTTGTTCAAGGTATTATTTATATATATTGTTATAAACTGTTGAGCATAATCATTAACTTTTAGTTGGTTTGGCCTTGGTTTTGATGCTTTTGATGAAGAAATGTATGTCGTTATCATCACGGCTAATGTAATTATGAATTGGTTATCTTGATGCTTGACAATTAGCTATACTGCTTAGTAACTGTAAGTGTGGTGGTGAATAATACCAATAGGAACTATACCGCTTAGTAACTATACTTCAAATCATCAAGGCAACTCTCCCTGTCTCTATCTCACTCACTCATAGGTCTATTCAATTTTTTGTCTTTTGTTTTAAATATATTTGGTGTTTGCCTGCAGAATGATGTTTCTGCATAACATGGTTTTGGGTGCTTGCAGGTTAAATTATTCATGGGTTTCTTTTTCTTTCATGTAAATTGATTGATGAAAATTTGGCAACTTTAAATTCCAGATTTAAAAATTGTGTAGAGAAAAGATGATGCCACAAGTTCCTTTATGGTGTTTTAATGAACCAATTTGTTTCCTTTTTGTGTCTCAACAACCAAAGCAATTTTCAGCCCAAATGGTGGGACCCCATATATATAATTTAGTTTTTGATTATGTGTGGAGTGTTTTAGTTTCTCAACAACCGAAGCATTAGTTTCTCGGAGGTTGGGCACTTTTCAAAGTTGCTTCATTCTCTTTTTGAGGGCATTCTATAACTATTTAGTGTGTATATAGGGTAAACGCACTCATAGAGCACTTTAGTGTTTTTTCTAATTATACACAAAACAAACTTAATCATATAAACTACGAAAAGGAGAAAATTATTATATGAAAGATTTATTGTTTGCACATAGCATTTGATAGAACATATATTTTGCCTTTAGTTGTCTGCGTTTGTTGTTGTGAAATTGATACGAGATTTACCATTTGTCATAATTCCTATTAAATTTTTTTCTTTGAGAAATTAATCTTTGTCTACAGAGCCAACGCACAGCAGCAAAAGCTTTTTTGTTGGAATGATTCTCATCCTTATCTTGCTAAAGCTCTTGCTGTTTATGGCCTTATTGTTGGTATTATCCTGTCTTCTCCTGTTAGCTGGTCTAGAGTTGATTAAGAAAGGAGTTGTGGTATGAAAAACTCTTTCACCACCCATCTGTTTTGACCTTACTATTAAGAGGGTTTGGGTGAGGGGAGTAAATTTTTAGTTGAGTTAGTTATGCTCGCACGACACTTCCAGGCTTTAACAATTACTTATGTTAAAGTGATTGCTTCACCAGCCATAAGCTTTTGTTGCACCTGATTTTAGCCTATCCTCTTGCTTTCCATCCACATTTTCGCTTTGGTACTCTAAGTAGGACTAAAGATTAGTACATTGATTGTTGTATAATCTCATGCTTCATCTGGAAATAACCCGTTTGACATCTTCGGCTATTTCTTCAATTGGAGTAAATATTTATCCATAAATATTCATCTAGGTTGATTCCTTGAATATGGTTTTTGTTTTGAAAACCATTTTATTCTTCATATATCTTAAGGAAATTGATAATTTCATGCTTCATCTGGAAATAACCCGTTTGACATCTTCGGCTATTTCTTCAATTGGAGTAAATATTTATCCATAAATATTCATCTAGGTTGATTCCTTGAATATGGTTTTTGTTTTGAAAACCATTTTATTCTTGATATATCTTAAGGAAATTGATAATAAAAAATGAAAACAAATAGTAAATTGCCACTGCCATGTCTCTTCAGTTGGAAAGCATGTTGGCAATATAGGATGGTGGGATGTTAAAGACAAAAAAAATTCGAAAGGTTATATAAACATTCTATACCAGAAATCAAAATTTATAAACTTTTTGTGTTTTTGAACATTACTTGGATTTTGATTTTGTATTTTTGCAATTGGCTATGCTTGGTTTTTTTAATATTGTGCTTTGCATCATTATATTTTCTTTTTTTATGCCCTCACTATCACTGTTATTTGTGAAATAAATCAGAAAATTTTGAAGGAAGATGTGCTTGAGTTAGGAAAGAAAGGACAATTTATTGATGTGAGGGCTGCATTTTACAGAAACTATCTGCTTCTCATTGGAAAGGCCCTGATTGTCACTCCTTAGTTGCTCAAGTATTGTACAATTGGTCCATCTAGATTCTAGACCCTCCATAAGGCGTGTCTGTTTTTGGAAAGATATTATATTGATAGATTAGTTGTGAAGGCTATGATATTGAGAGTGCGTGACTTTCTTTTCTTAATAAAGCTTCTTAAACTTCCTCTTTTTTTTTTCCTTATGAAATGTATTGTGAGATATAATTCTTTTCTTTTTGTTTCTGAAACTGATGTAATGATTTGGTTACAATGTAATTATATGCATTAATGGGGTTTTTCATATTGGATATTGGTAGGCGCCTAAACGCTGCTTTGTATGCTTTAAGAAGTAGTGTAATAGATCTTCTCACCAAGAGAATGACAATTTAAGCCGTGGTCTGATTATAAATTCATGTTATTTTAAGTCATTTGAGTAAATAAAGTAAGCTTGGAGATGGTTAGTTACTCCATAGTCATTTGAGTAAGCTTGGAAATTTATATACTTGGCTGTTGTTGTAGACTGTGGTTGGGGTTAGTCCCTGTGAAGCTTAAGGACCGGCTCTAATTTTGCCCCAATGTAGATGCATGTATTACAATGAATAATTCAAATCAGGCCTTTTTGGAATACCCGTTGAAGTTTTGTACTTTTCTTTGCACTGAATAGATGGTTGAATGAATAGAAATAGGGAACTAAGGTTAATTCTTATCATTCTTGCTTTTAGTTTTCTTTGTATAAAAAAACAAACATGACTTAGAAACTATTGCTCATGTATGTCAAGAACGTTTCAGTTTCGTTGGGAGATAGAAGAACTTGTATGAACCTGAATCTTATGGGGTGTGGACATGAAAATATTCTTGGATATATTTCAATAGTTTATCTCTGAAATAAAAATTTGATATATTTGGGAAAAATTAATTTTTCCCATTTTATCGTTTTTTTGGCTAAAATGTTGTTTTATGCATAATCTATCATGTTTGGCAATTAGTTTAAATTTATAAAAAAAAAAGCTTTTTTATTTTTTATTTTTTTAGCTTAAGATTATTGTGATTTGATTATTTTTCATTCTCAAAACTTTCTTTCCTATTTACCCCAACAAAACTAACTCAAACAAATATTATTAAATTATATAAATGACTTCATACTCTTTTTTCGTAATTTATTATATAAAAGTGATTTTTATACACAACCCAAACGAAATAGATTATCTTAAATTCCCATTTCACTAAACATATCTAAACAAAAACATTTTGATTATAAACAATAATCGATTATATTACGATAATCGATTATACATAATTTATTTTTTGTTGATTTCCCAAACACACTCTTGAGGGATAATTTAATGAGCATCTAAGTGAATGAAAATTTGTCATTATTTGTTGCTCTACCATTCTGATTATGTATAGTACTTTACAAATTTATGTTCTTCAAGTGTTAACGATATCATACCACTCAAAGAAATAGGATGTATACTCCACCAAGAAGCTACTTGTGGAATGTCTTGGAGTTCTCATCACAAATATCACGTCCCAATCACATGAGGAGAAGTATATCTTATATACATGTACACCAAATCATAATACCCCTTAAGAGTTGTTCACTAAAGTCCTTTTCCCCAACGATTTTACTTTCATATCTCGGAAATACCACCTACTCTGGTTCTGTACATCAACATCCATCCTGAATTTCCAGGTGGTTAACAAAGGGTGCTGAACTCTTCAAATACCTGCACAAATGGTTATTCGTTAATTTTTTAATGTATTAGTTTCTACATTTTTAAAAAAATATTCAAACAAAAAAATATACAAAAACATGATACATCCGTGCATCGTACGGGTATCAGATCTAGTTAACAATGATGGCAAAGTAAAATATATAAGATAATCATATTTTTAGTTATTTAAAAATGAATGGGCACATGTGCCCACACACGCATACACATGCTTCCACCCCAAAGTGCAGTTGATACTTCAATTACTTCACTAACACATAATAGAAATAAAGAGGAGGCAAAATTTGAGGAGAAAATAAAATTCATTATTGTTAGTGCTGCTATGCTTATGGGTGCAGTAGCTTGGTATTCTGAATTTAGAGTAATGACCTATGTACTTAATTACATTCCCATATTTCCAGCTCATTAGTTAAAACACTTCCAATCCTTGTAATTGTTTCACAATGATTTAGATGGTGCACATGCCTAACATAGTTTGTGCTTTTTTTCTTTTTCCGGGCTGGGTATGTGATTTGTAATTTTATATAGCACGTTTTTCCTGTAGACATGGCAGTGCTCTGCTGGGAAGAATGCTGCATGGGATCTCCTGTTAATGGTTGTTATTACTTATGGCAGCCGGCTTGAATATTTATATGGACTATAGTGGTTGGTGTAATTTTTTTTTTTTTATTTTCTGGTCTTTTACTTCAGAATTGGGATATCTTGTATTTTTTAACAAAATGTCTAATATAGGTACTAGATACTTTTCATACAACTTACCAAAACATAGTTCTGAATTATCCCAGTTGATTATGCAATATAACTAGCTTGATCAACTCTTGTTTTATGTTTCTGAACATTGATGATTATCATGAGATGTCATGCTTAATATGTTTTATAATCTTATATTTTGAATATTTTTAGATTTGGGTTGATTTTTATGACACCGCTAATCTAGTAATGAGGAGGAATCTAGTGTCACTAATCGTATTTACTTTTTTTATCAGCGGTATTTTTGTAATCACAAATTAGAATTCCAAGTAATTAATCATTTAATTTTTTGCAAAATTGTCTAATTTTAAAAAAAAATTACATGAATTTTAAATTGGTATTATTTAAAAATTGGCTAATGTTTATTTATTTGCAACCTTTTATATTGAAATCCCAATTATTTAAATAAATATTCAAAAACAAAATTTTATAAATGAAGGCAATTAAATTGCTTTACCGAAAGAAGGAATTTGAATTGTATTATTCTATTTAAACAAAATATTTCCAAAATGAAAGGAATTCAGTTGAAACAATTCAATTGTCTTATATTTTAAATCGAGTTAATTACTTTGAAGGTCCCCAAACTAGTTGAGAATTTTTAAATAGATCCTCGAACTAAACAAATTTGTAATTGGGTCTGCGAACTTCTAAATACTTTGTAATTGGATCCCTATATTTTAAACGTTTGTAATTTGGTCCCTGAACTTGTAAATAATTTGTAATTAGGTCTCCCTGGTAAGAGACATTTTAAAAAATATTTGTTATTGTGAGTGATGCAGTGATTCTATTAACCTATAAGATAAACAAAAATTCTGGAAGGAGACTTATAGAGTGTTCTAATTACAACGTTATTCTCCTACCTAGGACCTAATTACAAATTATTTACAAGTTTAGGGATCCGATTATTAAGATTTAAAATGTAGAGACCTAATTAGAAAATATTTAGAAATTCGAGGACCCAATTACAAACTTTTTTAACTCAAAAACCTATTTAAAATTTTTTAAATTGTTTGAGGATCACTATAATAATTAAATTTTTCCATTTCTTGGAATGAAAAGAGAGACGCTTAGTTTAATTTGTCAAAAACGAAGAATACAGTATTTAATATTTATATAGAAAAGGCAGGTAAAGTTGAAACAGAAGTGATAATAACACGTTGTTCAACATTTTTTTAATTAATATATGTTTTTTTATTGATTAAAATTTATGTTAGTTTCATTAATTTATATATATCCCACTTTAATTTTTTTAGAATACACGTAAATTTGAATTAATAGGAATTAGTATGTTGAAAAAACGAGTATTTTTCCACTTGAAATCACTGGAAGTTTCAAACTCATCGTTATTATACTAATTAAATTAAATAAAAAAAAAATAAGCAGCCAGACTGCAGAGCACGGAGAACATCCTCAACGGTAAGGTTTTCAGCTTCGACATAGCTCGCTTCTGCCGCAACAGCAGTCTCTGTTGTTCTTTTGATTCCCATTTCCCATAGCTATTTATTTATTTATTTATTTATTTTAGTTTGCCCTTTATTCAGCATCTTCCACATCACGATTGTCTTATTTATTTTGTAGTTTGTATTTGTATCAAAAAAACAATAGTTGCAATGGAAGAAGAGGATATGGAAAAACTAACAGTAACAGAGACGATGATGAATGAAGAACGATTAGAAACTGAACAACTCATTAGCACTTCCTTCCCACAGTTACAATCATACTCGTTGCAACTTCTGGAGCTTTTGCGGAACCCTCAGAATCAGAAGCATTCTTCTGTAATCCCTGATCTGCTTTGCTTCCTTCAAAATTCTTCGCACTCTACTTTACAGCCTTTCTTCGAGTAACCTCTATTCTCTCTCTCTCTCTTTATATATTTCTTTACTAAATAAATGTTATTTCACTTATTTGCCATCATCATGATGATAAACAGAAAAATTGACATTTTCGATTAACCGCTACATGTAGCATAAAAAGCCTTAAATTAAAAACAAGTCTTTATCCTTTGAATAGATTTAGGGGCGTTTGGAAGAGTATGCTGACCGGACTGTAGGTCCGATTTCCGATCGAACTAGTCGGTCCAGTCTGGGTTTAATGACACTAGTTAAAATAGCCTGTGATCTTTCTATAAACTCTTTTTAGCTTATTTCAATAAGTTTAACAGAGAAACTTATTGAATAACCGTTTAATTAAGATCTTTACCCAAACGTGTCCTTAATCTATCTGTCTAAAGTAATTTGAATGAAAAGAAACTAGAATATATCCAAACATTACTTGCACTATAATTTAGCTATAATTTTCCCCCTTTGTCTTGTGTTACTATTTTGGTTACTCTGTTGTGATGTAGAATTTCATTATTTGATTTCTGAATTTTATCGGATTGCTTCTTATGATTTTGTGATGCCTACTTAAGTCTTACATTGTAATTTTTTTTCGTCTTTCAGCTACACTTTGTTCCCGTTACTTTTGCTCCTCGATGCAGCAATTCAATGCAGATCTACACATAAAGTTGATTCTCAAGAAAATTTTAGTGTGTCTGATGTTCCGAAAATGCCTTTTAAAGTGAGTGATAGTGTGGCTGAAGGTGTTGTTAGTTGTTTGGAGGAACTTCTAAGGAAGTGTCATTTGAAATCTGTGGATCAGGTGGGCTGATTTTGCCTTTAACATTTGGCCTGGATTCTGTACAAATTATGAATTATTGCTTCGGGATTTTATTTACTTGCTAGTTGATAGGTAGTTGAATAAAATTAAAACTAGGATTCTATACTGCTTTCAACATTACGAAAAGATGGACAAAAGAATTCAATAAAAATGAAAAAGAATCTTGGGCATGTGGAAATGTGGATCCTGGACTGAATGCACAGAAACAGAGAATTCATAAAACTATTCTATTTTAACAATTGGAAATTCAACCCCCGAACCTGAAGCACCATCTCATTGTATTCCTGCCATAAGGGCCAAAATAGAAGATAGAGGACTGCCCTCTAAACATGTTCTGCTTGTGCAATATTATTGATGCCATTATACATGGTGAGCTCATGTTCATCTTGCCTCCCTTTGTCTTTAATGTAATAACCTAATGGGATTAAACTTGCAGTGACTAAACTTACTGGCTCTGAATAATTTGGTGTCACAGCAAAATAGTATCTAGAGGAAAGTGCCATTACCATTTAGTCTTTGAATAAACGGGTGCTTGGAACTGTGTTTTGTTGTGTTTTATTCTTTTTTTTGGTTTGCTATCGTTGTGCATGCTTTTATTGTAAGCCAAAGTATATTTCTAATGCCATTGACTTTTATATACCATGATTTAATTAAATCATGACTGTGCTATTATTATAGTACTTAATTACCCCTCATTAGCCATGAGCAGCTGTTTAAACTGAAGTGTGTTGTCATTTTGTACAAGACAAATATAACTGATAATGAACTGTTATGTTCTTCAACAGATGGTTGTGCTACTAAAGAAGTTAACATATGGGGCTTTGCTGTCCCCGTCCGAGGCTTCAGAGGAGTTTCGTGAAGGAATTTTATTGTGTTTCAGGGCACTGCTTTTGAGTTTACATGCTTGTTCCGATGTGTCTTGTTCATGTAAACAAATGCCTGGTTTGCCTGCACTTTCGGATAACATGTATGATACACTTCTTCATAAATCTTTCAAATATGGTTCAGAATCAGAAGAATGTCTACTTGGATTTCTCCGATCTCAAACTGCATCAGCTGCTGTTGGACACTGGCTATCACTTCTTCTCAAAGTATGTTGATTTTTTGCTGTTGAATTTTATTGGCGAAATTCAAGTTCAGTTCTTTTAATAATTGGTTTTTAATCACAATTTATAACAGAATAACCAAAATTTATTTAAGTATATAAGCACTTTCTTAGCGGAAGATAACTTCAAGTAATCAAGTCAGAGATTTTTCGTTAAAAGAGGCCTAAATGGAATTCTCTTGTTTTCTTTTCTTCTCAAGAGTCTGTTATCTTGTATTATGTAAGTTTATAATACCATTTTGATCTTAAGAAAAGGCTGCAGATACAGAGGCTGCAAGGGGACATCGAGGCTCCGCAAGACTTCGAATTGAAGCCTTCAAAACTCTGCGGGTGCTGGTTGCTAAGGTATTGTAATGAACAAGTTCTTTGAAAAGGCTGTAGTGGTTATTTTTTATTTATTTTTTGCAAACAAAGAAATATTTATAGAGCTGAAAGGTCAAGGCACAAGTAGAAAGGAGGGTAAGATATTCTCCTCATAAAAGACAGTAAAGGGGAAAAAACACAAGCAAGTTCATCAGTGCAATAAATCTTTCCAGTATCCTTGCTTATTTGATAAGAAGGGTCCAATGAAGAAGCTATGAGAAGAGGACCAAAGAGAAGTCATAAAAATTATTCTATCCCATTTCAACAGTAAGGATAATGAAACACTCTGGAAAAGTTGAGCATTCCATTACAACAAAATACATCAAAGAAATGCAAACCATAAAGTTTTGCCTTTCTTGCATCTTTGAAATCCTCTTAAGTTAATTTGTTTGCAAGCTAGCAGCCTAGCACCACATAAAATACACATCTGTAGAGGGAGCTTTATATGGTCTATGAACCACTAGCAGTCTGAATCCTATAAAGTACCCATCTTCAAACAAGGGAAAAGAAAAATAAAAAACTAATTGATATTGTAAAGAATATTTTCTTTGTTATCCATAGCAGTTTCTATACTTAGCTCATTTTATTCTTATTGTGTAAGAAGCTTTTTCCCAATTAAAAGATTTGGAAACATTTCGCCAAAAGGAAAAAGTGCATTCCGAGTTTCTGAATTTACATCAAAGGCACCCCATAACCAAATCTCTATGAATTTTCATCATTTAAGACTTGTGATGTTGTATGGGATTGAATGTTGTGCGGTAAAAAGCCAAGCAGAGAATAAATTCAATATAGAAGAGATGAGAATGTTGCATTGGATGAGTAAACACATTAGACAAGATAGGATTAAGAATGAGTGCATTGGAGAGAAAGTTAAGGTAGCGCCTATCATAGAAAAGATGGTAGAATCTTGCCATAGGTGGTTCAGGCATGTGTGGAGAAGACCTGAAGAAGCCCTAGTAAGGAGAGTAGATCAAATGGAGGGTAGCTCAATCGCTAGAGATAGAAGCAGACCAAGAACCATAGGCGAAGCCATTAAGAAGGATTTAGAGGTTAATGGTTTGTCTATAGACATGATTTATGATAGAACATTATGGCGTTGTTTGAGCCATGTAGCTGACTCCACCTAGTAGGAAAAAACTTGGTTGTTGTTGTCGTACTTGCCTTAAGCATAGCTGGTTTTGTGTCACGACCTTTTTATCTTTTACTTTACTAGCTTGTACTTTTCCAAAGTTTCTTGACTTCTACATCCATTGGGTAGTCAATAGCGTCCGTAGCGGACGCTATAGCGACGGAGCGGCCATGGGCCGCTATGGAATTGCATGTTGCAGAGCGGTTTCACATAGCGGCCGCGAGTAGCGGAAAATCGCGGCCAAATAGCGGCCTGCAGCGGCACTATGGTGAAGCCTAGGCGAAATGTCAATTTTGCCCTAAAAAGTAGCCTTTCCTGCCCTTTTTTGGGACATTTTGGTCATTTTGTTGTGGTATTTTTCATTTAGACATTGGGTCGAACCTTTTTCTCTTTTACGTTTTAAGCAAAAACGAAAACAAGGTTTCCACTTTCTCTTTTCCAGCGCCGTTCCTACCCTCTTCTCCGGCGAGCTTGCACTCTCGGGTGACTGAAAGGACTTCTTTGCTGCTGCATCTTCTTCTTTGCGTCTTCCCCTGTTTCTTTGTTGTTGCATCTTCTGCAACTGATAGGACCTTTTCCCTTTTGCTTCTTCTTCTTCAACTGATAACATGGCTTCATCCCAACCACCTATTCCACCAACTCCCCAACCAGTGTCTTTAATTTTGAGTATTTTCCTATTTTTTAGAATTTATATGTGTATGGTATAAATTCCTTGTATTGTTTCCCTAAACATTGGTGTAGCGGCCATCCCGCTATAGCGTTTTGGGGGTTGGCCGCTCCGTTCCGCTATCCGCTATTGATTACATAGATCCACATTGGATAGTGATATGGCCTGAATAGTGTTTATAAGTGGGGAGCAATCCTCACCCCATGAGCTAGGTTTTGGGGTTGAAAAATCCACGTTGCTCTGAATAGTCGTTATAAGTGGCGGGCAACCCTCACCTCATGAGCTAGCTTTTGGGGTTGAGTTAGGCCGAAATTCTAAGATGGTATCAGAGTCTATCCGAGATCCGTTTGGGCACCCGCAGATGTCCAGTCCTTCAAACTTCACGCTTTGGATGTCCCGTCCTGGGCATGAAAGAGGTGTGTTGAGAGTCTCACATTGGATAGTGATATCGTCTGAATAGTGTTTATAAGTGGGGGGCAACCCTCACCTCATGAGCTAGCTTTTGGGGTTGAGTTAGGTCCAAAAATCCAACACTTTATTATAAGCTATTTCTTCTTTTAACTTATCCCATGCCTGCCATGCTCTTTTCTTTTCTTTTTCTTAAAGAAGGGGACCAAAAAGACATGCTGGCAAACTACTTAGAAGGATTTTGGTTACATAGGGCTTCATGAATCTCTTATACAAGATCAAGCGCAATAGTGCACCACAACCATGTAGCCAACCCCATTTAGTGGGAAGAGGCTCAGTTGTTCTTGCTGTACCGTTCGTGATTGGAAGATCATAAAAATGCCAAAGGGATGAATGTTAAACTGTTATCTTAAACTGTGTTTCTCAGAGCTTCCATTGTGCCAGTTCTGTTTTCTTACTCTCTTTCTAATAAAATATTTACCTTAAGCTTTAACATAAGATGTGAGTTGAGCAGAGTCTTGAAATATTGTTTTTACAAGTTCTTACTCTCGCTCGGCTCCTATCAATTCATCACAAGAGCTTAAGTTTGTAGAAGATAAATTGAAAATCGAAAATATTGAGTTCATTGGTATTTTGGTGTGAAGAAATGGAGGTTTTGCCAGTGGTGAATTTCGTGGATAGGTCAGCTGGTGATGGAGTGTTGTCTATGGCGTGGCAGAGCACAAATGCTTCTCTTATGAATGAATTTGTGGAACAGTCTTTTAAAGGAAGAGATTAGCAGTAGGTAGAAATCTGGATTTAGATAGACAGTGTAAAAAGGGGGATGCTAACCCAATTCCCTTGGGAGTACGTAGCTGTATAGCAAAAGAGTTTGATTAAAATGCAAGCACGGGACGTGGTAGGATTATCAAGGTCCCAGATCTATTGCTATTGAAGTTACTAATTTTTCGAGTCTATCTCTAATATGGAGAGACAATTTAAGTATGTAAGGGGAGCTGCTTGAGATTTATGCAAGGAAACAGGTACTCTAAAGGACTTCATTGTGGATTTTCCTAAAACTGCTGAGAGGTTATGAGAAGTGATATTATGGAAGACTATTTTTTTTTTTTTTTTTTTGAGTTCTTTCGTGATGGAAAAATAGGCTTCTTTGTTGTTTCATTATGAAAAAATAGGATTGAGCATGAAATTTTTACTAGAGTATGAGAAGTGATATTATGAAAGACATTTTTTTTTTTTTGACTTCTTTCGTGATGGAAAAATAGGCTCCATAGTTGATTCATTATGGAAAAATAGGATTGAGCATGAAATTTATACTGGAGTATGCAAAATATGTTCACTGGAGGCTCAGAATGCTGTCTTTAGACTGCTATTTATACTGGAGGTACGCATACCAAATGCTACTTATGGGATATTTTTAAAATTGAAGATCTGTTATAGGGCCAAGGCCACATGCCGCTTTATTTCTTGACACTTGTGGAGTGTGTTTTGAGAATTCAAAGGCTAGCACTCATGTCCTTTTTGCTTAAGAACGTTTTTTGGTACACTTTTTTATTTGCTTTTAGATTAACGAAAACAAAGAGAGCAGGGCCTTGTATCTTCTGCGTGGATTTGTTGCAGTCAAAGTCAATATAAGTGTATGCCAGAATTTCCAACTGGCTATTCCTATCCATATGTGTTTAAGAATACACTTATGCCTTTATTAAATCTCTCCTGAGTTTATTTCTGCGAGGCGGGGTAGGTGGTTTATTTTCTTGATTAGAGATTGGGGTGTTGTTTTGAGATATTTGTTTATCCATTTTGTTAGCTTTTTTTAATTACATTTTATCCTCCATCTCTGTGATTTTCTCTTTCGTTTATGAATTATTAAAAAGGAACTGAATCAACTGATTTGTGTTGGCTTATTTTTGCAGGCTGGTTCTGCAGATGCACTAGCCTTCTTTTTACCTGGCGTTGTTAGTCAATTTGCTAAAGTTTTGCATGGTGCAAAAACAATGATAAGTGGGGCTGCTGGGAGTGTGGAATCTATTGACCAAGCAATTAGAGGTTTGGCAGAGTTTCTTATGATAGTCCTCGAGGACAATGCTAATGCAGCTGCCCTGGATATTGAAGCAACTTCAAACTTTGATTCAAATGAGTGCAAGTCCACACTCTCTCTTCTGGAGGAGCTTCGTCAATTGCCTGTCAAAGCAAATGTTGTTGGAGACAGAAGTGTTGAGTCAGGAAAAATCTCTTGTTCCCAAACTGAACTCCAAGAAATGGGGAGTACTGATCCTGACAGACAGAACTTATCTTTGCATGTGAAGCGAACAAAACATTGGATGCAGAAAACATCCGCGCATGTAAATAAGCTGTTGAGTGCAACTTTTCCGCATGTATGTTCTCAATGATAGTTTAATGACATTAGTTTCCTTGGCTTTTTTATAGTCATCAGAATTGATTAGAACTTTAATGCTTTGAGCATATTTTTATACTGTAAAGGAATGTTTTATGTGATTAGTGAAACCATTGATTTTCAGATCTGTATTCACCCTTCACAAAAGGTGAGAAAGGGACTTGTTGATGCCATGAAAGGACTCTTATTGGAGTGCCGCTACACACTAGGAGAGAGTAGACTGATGCTTTTGGTGAGCTCTGAACTGGTTAACTGAAACTAATGTTTGTTAGGTTTATGTCATCTTCATGTTTTCCTCTGGCGACATAATATTAATGAAAAATTGCTCATGGCTTTGTAGCTTTGTGAAACCTAGTGTTGGAAAGCCGCCTTAATTGCGGTCCGTCCCTAGCCGCCTTAATTGCGGCAACTTTGAGTTGCCTTCATTGCAGCCTCCAACACCTTCATTGTTCTTGGTGTGAGGGGTGTGTTTAGTCCCACATCGCCTAGAGATATGGCCTAAGTAGTGCTATAAGGCTTGGGCAGTTCTCACCTTACAAGCCGGTTATGTGGGGTTGAGTTAGATCCAAGCCCAAACTCTAAGACCTAGCTAACTTAGCAAGCACTTGATGCTGTATTTGATCCCTAGAGAGTCTTAGTAATCACACCCTGCCCTTCCTCCTCCCCTAACCAGCTCTTCGGGCCTCCCTTGTAACTAAAAAATGAAAAATATGGACAAGATATTTTTAAATGCTAGCCTACTAGAATGCTTGTTGGGTCCAAGAGCATCTCTCTCAACACAGAAAACAATTGAGTATAATACAGCTCTTATAATATGTGAATTGAGTAATTTATTATAGAGGCAGTTCCCTATAATAAACTGAAAGGAAGACTTTTGGAACTGTTGAATTGGAGGGTTTTAGGCATGGAAGGAGGAAAAGAGAGAATAGAGGCTCCGGTTAATATAAGATTGTTATCAATACTAATCTGATGATAATGTGATTATATGATCTGCTAAAAAAGACAAGTTAAGAGTCCAATTTACACTAATAGTAGAATCATAGTCCTAATTAAATTAAATATGGAAACAAACCAGGGAATAATACATAGGAAATAAATCTTAAGAGATGATCTAGGATATTCTAAATATTCTAAGATACAATAAAGATATTATGAGATATTTTTCAAATATTCTAACAAGAACAATCTTCCTAGATAAATTATAAGGTTTATATAGAATAGTTCTTCTAGTGTCTCATGACCGGCAAAGAATGGAGAGGATGGAATTGTTCTTTTCATTTGTTGTTTTTTCTTTTGTACTTCTTTCTGTTAAGGAAAATTCTTTATACTGTTTTCACGATCTAAATGGCCTAGTAGGGTGAGGCTGGGTTGTTGTTGCCACTGTTCTTGTTCTTATAAGAATTCAAAGTAAATTATTCACATTTTATTGATAGAAAATGAAGATTATATTACAATTTACAAAAGAAAATGAGGGTAAGGAGGGACAACACGGTAATAAGTTATACTCCAAAATAACCAAATGACAGATTGAAAAAGTAGTTCATTCCCTTTGTAAAACAGATAAAAACAATTAGCATTTATCCATAGATATGCCAAAAACGGAATCTGTCCAACAGTATATTTAATGAACTGAAGATGTTGTTTAAAGCCGCTTGTAGTATGCTCCACTCAAAGACACCAAATACCAATGAAATGTGCACTGTCGTGTAGAGCATTTTATCCTTTCCTGTCCCAATGCCTTGATAATGGGCAGAGAAAGCCCCCAAAGTGCATGGGAAACCCCAAAGGTCCCCAGAAACAGCAAATAGTTCGTTCTCAAAAAGCCAAGCGGTAGAGGAATTTGGCTCCACCAGGAAATGATTGGTATTTAGTTGCATTTTTCTGGTCCAATGAAATGGGGAATGCACATTTTAATATTTTTACCTGATCTTGTCGAGATTTCTTCTTTCAGTCGATTACCTTTTTTTTTTCCTACCCTATTTTCCTCTTTGGTTATGATGTGAAACACATTGATCAACAATTACAATATTTTTGTTGGTTTTGACTTAATGTTCCATTATCAGGTTAGCATCTATCAAAAAGGCTTAAATCATAATATCTGTTTTTATTTCTCTGTTTAAAAGATATTTAGTTTGGAGGCAATATTGGTTATTCTTTGTTAGTTAATAGGTGTATTTATGGAAATTAAATTTTATAAAAATTTTCATGAGATATTTTACTGTATTTCACTGGTTTTTCTGTTCCATTTTATTTTATTTACTTTGGCTTTTAGAATATATATTTAGCCTCCATCATGTAATCTTCTCTTTTTAATTGCTTTTTATGTTTTTTTAATTCATTTCGCTAATGATTCAGGAGTGCTTATGTGCTTCGGTTTTTGATGACTCTGATGATGTGTCTTTAACTGCGCAAGATTTCCTTGAGTATTTGTTCTCACAGAATTGGAAACCTCTTATAGAACGTGATGCTGCTGAGATATTTATCAGGTTCATCTTTTTATTTGGACACAAATTACTCGTTGGGATTGTTTTGCCTTTATCTTTTTCCTTAATCAGAAATACATCCTCTTTCTTAATCAGGCATCTTGAAAAGCTTCCCAAAGTGGTGCTTGGCAATGACGAGTCACTCGCTGTGTCACATGCTCAGCAGCTACTTACAGTAATATTTTATTCTGGTCCTCGTCTAGTGGTGGATCACCTTCAGTCTCCTGTATGTGCTTTTATATTAATGTCACATGTTCTGCTATACATTATTACATATCTGTTTCCTTAGATATGTATATCTTGGTATGGAATAATGGAAGAAACCAATAACAATCTTATGTGATACAAATTGGAGTATATTGTAAGTTCAACTTGATATTAGTGCTAACAGAAATTGCATTTCAATGACTGGACATCTTCTATACATTATATGGAGTAGCATGATTGATACCTTTGTCTTTGAGATTTCTATGATACTTCTTATTTGGAAGAACGGGTTTTAGGGATTACTATAACTTTTAGCACTTTCCTACTTGAAATTGAGTTTTCAGTCTTAATTAAATGTCTTTTATGAGTAATCTCTTCTTTGGAAGATCCAAAGGACATAATACCTTCCACTACTTTAGGCTCAGGAGGGCTATTCTGAGTATTTTTGTTTTGTTTAAGGAGGATCTCTTGTACTCTTCTCTATTCATTTGTTTTTATCAAACTTTTATGCCAAAAATAAATTATACAAGTAACTTTTTATATGAAAGTTCATCTTCTTTCTTCACATTTATTAGATTCATCCACTTTCTATTATCCTTTGTGAATAAACTTACTTCCCTATGCTGTTACATTTTTTTTTCCTCTTCAGTATCTACCAAAGTAATAAATTGAATGTAAAACAAATAAAGTGTAATGAGTTAGTTTAATAAAATGATGGTTCTATGGAGACTAAAACAACACCCACGTGTTTGTTGATTAATCCAGGTTATCTGGGATTTATCCTTTAAATTATTGCTTCTCACATTATCATAGTTGAACATAAGTTGGATGTAACTTGTCTCCTTTATTTTTGTATTTTACACTTAGTGAGTAATAGTAACAGTGAACTCTTTTCCCATTTCTTTTTTATGGACATCAATTCTTATGCTTGAAAATGATTAGGTTGGAACTGCTAGATTCCTGGATGTGTTTGCTGCATGCCTAAGCCATAATTCAGTATTCTCTGGTTCACTTGGAAAAATCATTTCAACAAGTCGATCATCAACACTGGGATACCTTCCCTCCATTGCTGAGTTGAAATCTGGAGCTAATTTCTTCAATTATGGCCTACCTCTTATTAATTCTGGTTTATGTGAAGCCCCGAAGTGCAGGCTTATCGAGGAGAAAAGTATACAAGAATCTGTGAAAACTGCACAAAAGAGTTATGAGCTTCCTCGTATGCCACCTTGGTTTGGTTATGTTGGTAGTCTTAAACTATACCAGCCTCTTGCAGGGATTCTACGACTTGTGGGTTTATCTTTAGTGGCAGGTGGTCTCAAATTCAATGTTTTTTTCTTGTAGCTAGTATTTGTCTTCATCCTGTAATTTTATTTTTTGTATATAATCCTTGTTAACTAGTATTAACTCTTGCTAACTTTGTTCGTCTGCTAGATCGCAGAAGTGAAGGGCTTCTGTCACATGTGATTGAGACTCTACTTGGTTACTTTCGTAAATTGGTTTCTGAACTCCGTTTGAAAGAATACAATAAAGAAAGCTGGCAGTCTTGGTATGACAGGACTGGTTCGGGACGGTTATTGCGACAAGCAAGCACTGCTGCTTGCATGCTAAATGAGATGATATTTGGTCTCTCAGATCAAGCAATTAATGATTTTTCTAGAATGTTTCATAGGTCTGCTATAAGAAAAGGAGTTGAGGTTCATTCTTATGAACTTGTTTGTGTATTTCATGAATCTTTCTGGAAGATGTCGAAGAACAAAGGTGTAAGGAGTCATATAGTGGATTGTATTGGTGGGATCTTACACGAGTATTTATCTGCTGAGGTGTGGAATGTTCCAGTTGAGCACAGAATTGCTGACCTGCAGTTTAATGTTGCAGTTGAAGATATTAGTCTATACTTTTTCCAAGATGCTGCAATGCTACATGAGGAAAGACACTTCTTCTCTAAGCTGACATGGCTGTTTAAGCTGACATGGCTGTTTATTCTGCGTAATCTAAGCTGACATGGCTGTTTATTTTTGTTTTCACATTTGAGTATTCTGAATAGCAGATTGATGTAACATTGACAATGGCTTCCTATTTAATTTTATAGTTTTTATTAAAAATTGAAATAAAGAAATAAAAATACATTTTAAAAAATAAAAATTGAAAATGAAAATAGGAAATGTTTTCCCAATCAAAGAGGCCTTTATATTTCTGTTTATTTTGCTTCTACGGCTTGTGGATTGTTTACAACCTACTTGTTGAACAGGTTATTATTGATGGAGTAGGAATCTTTAATCTGTGCCTTGGAGGAGATTTTGTTTCAAGTGGATTCCTTCATTCTTCTCTTTATTTGTTGCTGGAGAGTCTCAGTTCTCCAAATTTCAAAGTTAGAAATGCTGCAGATTCTGTCTTGCATATACTATCCACCACATCTGGCTATCCAACGGTTAGTTTGTCAGTCATGATCTTCATTTATTTCTTAATTTGCCTTGTGAGACTATTGATTATCATATATGCATTCATGTAGGTTGGGCAGTTAGTTTTGGAATATGCAGACTATGTGATTGATTCAGTATGTCGACAACTGCGTCATTTAGACCTTAATCATCATGTGCCAAATGTGCTAGCATCCATGCTGTCCTACATTGGAGTGGCTCACAAGATATTGCCTCTACTGGAGGAACCAGTATGACCATGTCCTCGTAATGCTGTTTTAAGGCAACAAACTTCCTTAATTTTATGGTTTGGTGTGATAATTTTTTTTTACTGGCCTTTAGTAGTTTGTGGTGTATGTGGCAAGTCTCTGATGTTTTCATGTAGTATTCTTTTCTCTTTAATTACCAAAAAAAGTTTGATTCTCATAACAATGCTCAACTTATATTGCGAATTGTCTGTTTATAGTTGCATTTAGTTCGTAATTCTCTGAACTCTATTGCCTTGTATTACAAATCACATTGTTTTGTTCCTTTTGTGTACAAACAAAGTAAAGAATTACCTTCCAAACATGTGTAGACTTTATTAGTAAAAATCTTGTAGTCTAATAACGCACAATTGAACAGATGCGCTCTGTGTCAATGGAACTCGAAATACTGGGTAGACATCAGCACCCTGATTTAACTATTCCATTCTTAAAGGTTTGTCACTAGCTAACCCCCTTCTCTCTCTCTCTCTCTCTCTCTCTCTCTCTCTCTCTCTCTCTCTCTCTCTCTCTCTCTCTCTCTCTCTCTCTCTCTCTCTCTCTCTGGGTCTATATGTGTACGAAGACTTTTTTTCCCTCTTAATGTAAAATTGTGTTCTCGTTTTCTTATTTAGTAGATTTTATTTAGATACCCACCTCATTCTTCACCCCTTTCTCTATGGGGGTGGGACCTTTGATGAATATTCTTGTTAGGAAGTACCGCAATTGTAGATATGTATGCAACATGCTTTGGTTACAGTAGTAGATTTTGAATATGTCATGTTATTCTGAGTTTACACAGAAGATAACAATGGATAGGAAATCCGAATCATAATATATTTCTATAGACTATTGTTGGTTGTGCTCAAATTGCCTGCCATAATGCTGGATATTGGGGAGAAGAAAAAAGATTGGGTAAGAATAATTTTGTTTTGTTTGGTTGTTTCTTTCTCTTATTTGAGACCAACTTCAGTTACTGGAATTGATAGGGAGGTTAGGGTAACTGTGTTTAAAAGGTTGCCTTTCTTTAATAAAGAAGCTTCATGAGCTTAGGGCAACCCTGACCAAAGGGTTGTGTTTTTATATAAAAAAGCTTTAGTTATTGTTATTTAGAGGGAGGTTTGGGAAACCATGTTAGAAGGGTGTTTTTTAAACAAAAAAAGCTTTGATTACCATAATTGATGGGGAGATTATGGCAACCACATTCAAAGGTTTTTTTTTTGGTTTAAATAAATGTGGAATTAGAGAGAAGTAAGTATAAGTGGAAAAGAGGATAAGAAAGAATATAGCAGAAACACGCAAGCTCTTTATCTGACAAGGACATCCCCTGTAAAAAACCATGGGTATAGCACTAAAGAGCCATTAAAAGTGATCTCGTCCTGTCTCAGCTCTCAAACCATGTTAAAATGGTTATTTTCTAATTACCTACATCAGATGGTCCTATTAGGGTTAAAAAGAGTGAGGATAGTAATTATAATTAAATTATTTAAACCAAGGAAAAAAAAGAATAACTTTAATTAAATGGTTACCTCTCTGCTTAAAAGAATGTCAATATTTCCAGTAACGAATCCAAGCTGTGTAGCCTATGCATCCAATGCAAAAAGTTAAGAAGTAAAATGAAATATTGTACTGAGTCCTATTCTAGCATTGGAAAGTCAAAACATGGTAATGACTGAGGTTACTACTTCCCATCATCTTAATTAACCTTTATCCACTTGGAAGCTGCAACTCTCTTAATATAACAGCCATGAGCACAATGCCGAAGAGAAGCCACAGACATTATTCTATCCCTGTATCCCATGTCAAGTTGGCGAAGAGACTCTTACAGATGCAGGCATTCCTTTCCAGCCAGATGCACAAAAATTGCATAAACTTCACAGTATTAAAATTTTGATGCATCTTTCTTGTTACCAAACCTTTGTGGTAAAGCATTAAAAACTTCTCTGAAGCATAAGGGTACACTCATTGGCCACTTTGGCCACCAAGTATCTATAAAAGGTTGTTCCATAAGAAAGTAGATACTTTACAATGCAAGAATCAGTGGCCTACTGTTTCTTAGCTCGATGTGCTCATAGTACACATTCAGAGAAAGAGCACTGTGAGGCCTATGAATCTGCGACGTTAATGATTTTCAGACAAAAACAGTGCAAGTAATGGGCTCCTCATCTCTCGGTATAGTGTTGAAGTTTGTTTATTTATTTATTGAACATGAAGTAATGTTAAAAAGAAGAGAAAAGGTGCAATAGGGTGAAATAAGGTATCCTCAAAAGATGAGAAAAGAACATAACAATACAAAACAAAATTATGGAAATTCTTGGTCTCCCAGTTTATTTGGTTTGTCGTCGTCAGTGTAAAGTCTTGACATGGTTATTGTCCCTCCATCTCATTATGCTGTATGAAATTTCTTTTTAAGGGACATGTACGTATTTAGGGAAATTCTTAAGGAATTAGGAGAGTTCTTGTTGGAATAGGATTACTTGAGCATCAAAATAGGATGCTCAAGTAGAGTTTAGGTAAATCCGATCAGTTGCAAAGGGAGATTCAGAGTATTGTTGGTGATTTGTATTTGTCGAAGTTGTATTAGTATTTTTGTTGAAATTATAGGGTTTATGGAAAGAAGGACGAGAGAAACACGGGTGTGAATAATAGTATACTGAATATGTGTTTGACAAGTGTAATGTGATATAATACCCGAACCTTATACTCCTATTTTTCTATACTAATAATCATGTCAAGTACTGGTACTACTAGACTACTAGTACAGGCTCAAACCTACTAACACTAAGGCTTATAACCCTTATATTCTAACAGCTTTTGATTAAGAAAAATCCATCTGTCTCTCTTTATATTATAATTCTTCATCTGGAAATAGCCATCCTCTAAATGCGGTCACTGAAGCAACATTTAGGGCAGCGCTTACAAAACATTCACAACTTGAACTTATCTACATATTTATTGCTTTAGAAATACCTATGGCTTTTCCTTTTGTAATTCATTTTTATTTCTTTAGCATGCATCTTTGAATGCCTTTAGTATTAAACAAAATATACTTGACTCTTATTCCAATTAGTTGTCTGTAAATTGGTTGATTTCAGGCAGTAGCAGAAATTTCCAAGGCATCAAAACGAGAAGCTTGCCTGTTGCCCACTCAAGCAGAGTCATTTGCAGTACATGTCAGATCTATAATCTCCAATTCAGAAGAATCAACACAAGGTTCAGAATCACAATCCATCGAAACATAGTTTATTTTTTTTGTAGTTCTCTTAGAAACTGGACATTGAATCTTGCATTGTTGACTTGAATACAAATTGCTTCCTTCAATTAGTAGCAGCCACTAGCAGAATTCAACTTTGAGTCCCTTCAATTACATGTAATGATAAGCTTCCTTCTCCCATGGTGGCTTCCTCCTAAAACAACATAGCTTTTCAGGTTCATGGATACACCATTAGGCTCATGATCACAAAATTTATGCTTCCTTCTTCAAAATGAGTCTAGTTTTAAGTTTGACATTAGTTGCAGTGCAGATCGGCGTTCCTTAGGCTGTATACATACTTGAGATCTCCTTCCCCTGTGGAATTTGGACAATAAGAGAATGCCTTCAAGTGTGCTCTAGATTTTGGAATTAAGTTCCACCATAAGAATTAGAAGTGTTCGAGACACTTGCAGAATTAGCTAACCTTCTTTCATAAGACCTACATGGCTACATTGCAGCTTCCACAAAGTGCCTACAAACATAGTACTTTTGTGACATTATTAATGTAAAATTTGGATGAGCAGAATTTAAGTTTGTTAGGATCAGTTAAAAGTTAGAAGGGGTCAGTTAAATAAATAGGGGAAAAGGGTAGAAGGGAGGATGACTATTGAGATCTTTGTAAAGAGAGCTTCTACTCAGTTGTGAAAGGGGAAACCCTTGGAGGAGATCACTCTCCTTTTACTTTTCTGTTTCTGTTCAAGCAGTCAATAAAATCCATTCTTTTCTTTCTCTATTTCTCATCCTTGTTTGTGGGTTTGTAACAAGTGGTTCGACCTGTCGGATCCACTGATCGGAGAAATGGAGACTAGGGGGAAGCATTGGAGCATTGGGTGGAATTCTTGAAGGAGGGGACCAGCGATCATGAAGATCAATTGTCGGAAATCAAGAAGAGACCATGGACTCACAGGTATGACGAAAAATGGAAGGGTAATGGTTCTGAGTGTGGCAGTAAATATTCACAATCCTGGGCAAAGAGTCTTGAAGGGATTGGAGAGGTCAAGCGGATGCTAGGCCTGTCGATGAAGAAACAGGGAATTTATTGTGAGAAAGAAGAGGCGGAGACACACCTCTCTCGGGAGATTGCGTTGTCGCAATTGGACAAGCAATGCGAGGGGGATTTTGATGGAGAGGGTTTCGATTTCGGCAATGAAGAACCCCGTTCTTGGGCAAAGAGGGATGAATTGCCAAATTTCGGTGACAGTAATCTAGCGGGCAGGATTGCTAGGGCAGAAAAGTCCTTTGAGGTTCTACAGATGAAACACCCTGAGAAAGTGAGACTAAAACAAAACCCGGATGGGATGTAGAGACCAAAACAGAGGATAACCCAACAGTAGGGATGATTGAGGTCGAGGTAGAAGATGAAGGTGGTGTGGTAGCAGTTGGTCCTCGATGGCAGAAACCACTCCAATCCTGGCCTTGTATTGGAGACGACGTAGGGGCGGAAGTGGAGAACATTTTGTATATGGCAGTCGATCAAATGCGGAAGTACTTCTCGATGGCTAGGAAACTTTGGATCTTGAAAAATCCAGTTAGGCCGTTGCTGCTGTCGGGAACTCGGGATCGCCGGATCAAAATCGTCGAAATGGAAATGCTGCCAATTAAGTTCATTTTTGGACCTAATGGGCCAAGCCCAAGTCTGTGGAGATCAACACTGCAATTGTAAAATAAGAAATAGGCCTTATTTGATTCTCAAGCAGATGGGTGGAGTTGCCTTCCAGTTTCACTTTCATGCCTCCCAGCTGAAGAATACGCCTGAATTCATTCCTATTTTCCTGATTTCAACCTTGAGGACAAGGCTGGAGTTCGGGTGGAGGGGGTATTGCTAGGATCAGAAGGGAAGCTAGTTTTGTTAGTTAGTTAGTTAGAAGGGGTTGAGATAGTTAGTTGGTGTCTAAGAAGTCCAGATACTTAGTACGATACGACATCGATACGGAGATACGAGGAATTGTTTGAAACTCAAGATACGATATGGTCTAGATACATCAAAACAAATTTAAAAGATATTTTATATATAGATGCAAAATATTTGTAAAGAGACATTGATCATTTCTCATCAATACATAACCATGATGATCACAATTTACAAAATGATACTTGTGATCATAACAAAAAAAACCAGTTGTTGCCCATATCATAATATATTATTTCCCCTATGTCAAAATGTCAACAAAAGCATCTTTAGTACAACTCAAAAGAACTAGGCGGCCACGCGAGATGGGTGCAGGGGGGAGAGAACTAGAACAACCGTCTGTATTCTGAGTCGAGCATGCCACAGAGAAGAGGGGTTAGGTCAAGTCTCAGGTGTGAACAAAAGACATTTAAAAAGTGGTATTGTATGATTAGGTCAATTGAAAAAGGGTATCATATTATAGGGGTGAGAAACACATTAAAAAAAAGGGCAAACGTATCTCCCATATCTAAGTTGTATCTGAAACATATCAGATAATTTTTTTTTAAAAGAAACAAAAAAAAAATATGGGATACTTCTTAGCTACGTAGCGTAAGTATTGTATGCGTATCAGTGTTGGATACATACGGATAAAACACCTATACTTTCCTATTTTTGGAGTATATGGGCTTCATAGGTTACAATGAAGGGGTCGGTTAAATAAAAAGGGGGGAAGGGTAGAAGGGAGGATGACTATTGAGATCTTTGTAAAATTTAATAATTGAATAAGTACCTATGAATATCCGCAAATATTTAATAATTTTAAATTAAAAAAAGTCACCCAAAAGAATATTGAAATATTGATATGGTTATTATATATCTGAGTTTGTTTTTTATGCATTACCAATGTAGAATTTTTTACGCTATCAACCAATCATACATTATTACATGTGTGACTTTTGAAGTGATTATTGTGAGAGTCAAATATTTTCAAATAATGTGACAATATGATTAGTCCATTGTATAAAAAACTTGTAGAGCATATAAATTAAATGCATCCTTATTTTTATGCTATTGTCTTTTTTTGATGAAAGGGAAAGAAAACAACGACAACAACAAAAATTAAATCCTGATATATCCTATTCCCATAGCATCAGCTAACAGGAAGGTAGAAACAGCAGGAGGACATGAGTGCCAAACTTTAAACCCATAATCCATCGTTGCTCCGAATTTGGCTAGCCAGTCAGCGCAAGAATTCCCTTCACGAAGAGAGTGAGCAAACACCAAATCCCAAGAATTATGAGAGAGGGATTTAATATGGGAAACAATAGGAGCATAAGGATGAGTATCATGCACTCCCTGATCAATCAACATAAGAGCAGTCTTAGAATCAGATTCACATACAACCGCCCTATAGCCTTCATTCCAAGCAAAATGTAGGCCTTTAGCAATGGCTTGAAGCTCAGCGTTCAAATTAGTAGTAGTGCCACAACTACCAGAAAAACCAATAAGCCAAGCACCTTCGTGATTTCGGATCAGACCACCATAGCCACTGCGCCCGGGATTACCAAGAGAGCTGCCATCCACATTGATTTTGACAAAATTATCAAGAGGAGGAGACCATCTAACCAGTCTAGGATCACGACTAGAAGGAGCCGCACCCAAGAACTTAGCAGAATCAATAGTAAGCCTTTTGACATTATTCAAAATTCTCCAAGTTTCCCATTTTGTGTCATTAAACACCTCATCATTCCTAGCCTTCCAAAGGAACCAACAACAGCAAATAAAGAGGGTACCATGATCACCAAGCGCATGATATTTAAACCAAAGTAAGGGATCATTACTTGCGGAGGCCGAAGCAACATTAAATTTCATAAGTACCCATATACTACGAGCCCGAGAACAATCACGCAGAACATGAAGAATAGTCTCTTCAGTAACACCACATAAATGACAAGATGCATCCTGAGTGATATGCCTATGGAACCTGAAACAATTAGTAGGGAGGCTGTTGTGCATGATAAGCCACACAAAGTGTCTAAGATTCTCGGGTACCCTCAACTTCCAAATCCAAGACCAGCTATCAAAATTATCATTAGCCAGGTTCAAACTGAAAGGGCCGTCAGGTCGAGTGAGCCATGCATAGGCACACTTAGTAGAGTAAGATCCGGAAGCAGATGGATCCCAAATGTGAACATCTGAAACATTCGGATTAAGAAAAACACTTTGGATTTCAAGTTGCACATCCAAAGGAAGTTGAGTATACAAGATATCAAAATTCCAACGACCATCCACATATATATCACTGACCAAGAGTTGAGTGTCATGGATTTGAACAAAAGGAACCGTATCACATAATCGCCCCTTGTGTAACCACTTCTCATACCAAAGAGATATGCTACCTTTACCAACTATGTATATATAACCATACTTTAAATAATCAACAGCTTTAATCAGTGATTGCCAGGTATAAGATGCACCACTATAATTGGATTCACCAAGAATATGAGAGTTAGGAAGATAAATAGCAGACAACAGCTTCACCCACAACTTGTTTGGATTATGAATCAACTCCCATATATGTTTCCCAAGCATTGCAATGTTAGCTGGCCTAGAACGATGCAAACCCAGGTTACCTCTACTCCTTGGAGTGCTGGTTATAGCCCACTTAACCCAATGACAAGTCTTCCCACCCCAAATAAACTGTTTCATAGCCGAGTCTAAGCTATCACAAATACCTTCCGGGATCCAAAGGTTATGCATAGTATATATTGGCATAGAACTAAGAACAGACTTTGCCAAAGTGACTCTGCCTGCTCTACTTAGCAACTTCCCTTTCCAACCAGCCAATCTACTATTAACTTTATCAATAATGAAAGAAAAGCAAGAGTTCGTCACTCTACCTGACAAAAGAGGAAAACCCAAGTAGCGCCCAATATTGTAAGTATGTTGAAACTCCAACATCCCTTCAAACTTAAGAACCTTGGCTCTAGGTACATTCTTGGAAGGAAGAAACCTAGATTTGTGGACATTAATATTCATCCCCGAAGCTAAACAGAAAGAATGAAGAACCTCTCTAACAAGGTGCACCTGGGAAGACTTTGCACTGGTGAAAAGTAAGCAATCATCTGCAAAGAAAAGATGAGAGATAGCTGGACCATTCTCACAGATTCTAATAGGCAACCATTGCTGATTTTCAACTTTAGATTGAATAAGAAGGGCAAGCTTCTCCATACAGAGCAAGAACAAATAAGGAGACAAAGGGTCCCCTTGACAAAGACCCCTAGTAGGAGAGAAGCTATCGAGCTTTTCACTGTTCCATTTCAAGGCCATATTAGAGGAAGTGACACCACTCATAATCAAATTAATAGTGTGAGGAGGAAAACCAAAGTCAGAGAGGGTGAGCCGCAGAAAATTCCAATCCACACTATCATATGCTTTTTCAAAATCAATTTTAAACATCAGAAACCCAGCCTTCCCTTTCTTTCTGTGCATAAAGTGGACAAGCTCTTGAGCAATCATAGCATTATCAGTTGTGCCTCTATTAGGAATGAAACTACCTTGCAAAGGGCCAATGAAATCATCCAAAAATGGCCTCATTCTCCTAACAAGAATCTTCGAGATGAGCTTTAGCAGGACATTACAAAGACTAATGGATCTAAAGTCTCTCAAAGTTTTGGGATCATCCACCTTAGGAATAGGAACAATAAGAGTCTCGGTGAGGTAATCATCGATAACTCCATAATGAAAAGCCTTCGCCACTAACTCCCAGACGTCCTTGGAAATGATATGCCAATAGCTTCTAAAGAAAATTGGTTGAAAACCATCTGGGCCAGGGGCCTTATAAGGATCCATAGAGAAGAGAGCATCTTTAACATCCTTCATAGAAACTGGCTTCAAAAGCAAATCATATAACTCTTGTGTGATCTTAGGAATGCAGTCCAGATGGAGACTATGAGGGTCACAATGAGAATTATGTTGAAAGAGTTGCTTGAAAAACCTGTTGGCTTCTCTGCTCAAGACCTCTTCATTATCACACATGACACCATCAATGTTCAAGCGAGTAACTTTATTGCGACTTCTGCGGATCACAGTTTGAGTATGGTAAAATTTAGTATTCTTGTTACCAAACTTTACCCATTTTTCTCTCGATTTCTGGAACCACAAAAGCTCCTCCTCCTTTAGAACCTTTGAAAATTGAGTCTGAAGATCCTTTTCTAATCGAATTAAATCACTAGAAGTAGAAAAATCAAGCTGCTGATGAACTCCCTTGATACGAGCCTCCAACTGTTTCTTTTTCCTAAAAATATTGCCAAAAACATCCTTGTTAAAAATAATAGATTGCTCTCTAATTTTCCCCAATTTGAACACTGCATCTCCTCCTGAATTATGCCAAGTATTAGTAACTAAAGACTCATAATCAGGATGAGACATCCAGGCTGCTTGGAAATGAAAAATCTTGGATCTTTTAATCTGAAATTTGCTACAACTAATAAACAAAGGATTGTGATCTGAACCGTGCCGAGAGAGGACCTCCACATTAGCTGTAGGGAAGGCAAGTTGCCAATCTACATCAGCCACAACTCTATCCAACTTCGTGCGCACATGACCAGCCAGCTGAACATTTTTCCTGAAAGTATACAAGCCTCCTGTGACATATAAGTCTAGCAAGTTGCAATTTGCCAACATATCTGCAAGAAGGCACGCCCTAGAGGCATCAAATTGACCACCAGAAACTTCATGAGAGAAAATGATCTCGTTAAAGTCTCCAAAAACCAACCACGGACCAACAATACTATGACGCAAATGAGCTAGATATTCCCAAAGCATGCGACGATTAGCAAAAGAAGGAGAGGCATACAGAGAAGTACAAAACCAGATGACATTACCTCGCTGCAGAGAGAAAGTAATAGCCTGACTCGTTTGATCAATTCTAGAAAGAGTGATATCATTAAGGCAGGTTAGCACCCAAATACCACCTGAGTGACCTCTAGCCTCCTGAATAAATACTGCAGTATAACCAACTGATGTCCAAAATTTTTCCACCTTAGCAAACTGAACGTGAGTCTCGTACACACAAAACAAAGAAGGATGGTGCGATCTTATAAGATCACGAACATTCCTTCTAGCATCCTTTCTGAAAGCACCCCGAATATTCCAGGACAAAATTTTTAAATCTTGGAAACAATCCATTAACAAAGTATTGGAAAGAAAGGGGCAGCTACCCCAATGGCTACATAGCCATATCGTCGGGTTGAGTTTCAGGAACCACTTCCTTATTCTTTGCAGTAACCAGGTCCTCATTAGCAGCCCCTTGAGCCTCCTCGCGGTCATTCTCCTTACTGACCAAGCCACAAGCTGGTGTCCCATTTTCCTCCTCGTCATCATCATGAAGAAGAATGAAACGGTTAGGAGCAACTGCCTTCATCTTTACCGCAGACTTAGCTCCAAAGCCAACATCATAAATTTTTATATTCTGGTTCGGTCCTTTCATTTTCTGCAGAGAAACAGGTTGAGTCGGTTGAGTCGGTATATTCAACCCCTTTGAAGTTTCAGGATCCGAACGATGTCTTTTGTGGCTACCAATAGTTGAATTATGTTTCCTATGAGCCATGTCAGCTGGGACCCGCAGCTGAGGTGTGATTTTAGGCACCTGGATATGCGACGTAGATGCTGCATGCGCAAGTTTCTGCTGGCTTTTTATTCCCGTGCCTTTTTCCCAACAAACTTATTCCCATTCAAAGACTTGCCGTTATTAGAAGATTGCTGCAATGAAGGCTTTCGATTTTTCCTCTTAACCGTTAGCCAATCACCATGAACTGGTTCCTTATTTTCCTCCATCTTTGACTTATTCGATACCCCTAAATTGATGGCAGCATTAACTACCAGATCGTTCGGGAGGGACGTTGCAGCGTTGGAATTTTTCGGTATCACACCAGCCGCCTGCACCGTCGCCGGAGCTGCACTGTTAGAGCCCAGGCTTTGTTTGCATTCCCTTGTCAAGTGACCATAGCATCCACATGTGGCGCATATTCGATGGAGGCCCTCATACTCCACACGATACCAATGGTTTTGGAGCTAAACCTTACCAATAACTGGCTTGTTTAAATCAATCTCGACGCAAACACGAGCAAAACACCCCCTTCTTACGTCTAGAGTGTTACTATCCACCTTCACCGGCGTTCCCACGGCTGCGGCAAGGGCGAGGAGAACGCTTTCATCGTAGTAAAACAGGTTCAGGCCAGGAAAACGGATCCATACCATCGTTCGATCAATCTTAGCTGTAGGGCTAACAAAATCCTTTGACCAGCATTGCACCGTTAGGTAGTGATCAAAAATCATCCAAGGGCCATCGGACATAACCCTTGAACGATCAATCTCACTATCAAACTTAACCATGTAAAAGTTGTTGCCAATATCCATGATCTCAAACCCAGCCACAGGTTTCCATATTTTCTTTAATCTGTCCTTCATCGTGTGATACCCAATGTTTTTCCCAAGCAGCTTCACCACCAAAGCGTCTTTCCATGGTGCACAAAGACCATCAAATACTTTCTCATCAATGTAAACCATAGGAAGGAGGGGGTTGTTATCCTGATATTCAATCCTTGCTAGCTTTTCTTTGAGCAGATCGACCTTTTTCCTTGTTTGAATGATCTCTTGTTGACCAATCACCATATCTTTGAAAGAAACATTTTTTTTATCTGGCGGTTTATCTTTGGCGGCGGCAGAAAAGGTAAATCCCGGCGCGTTGACCATCTTAGGTTCCATGACTTATTTTTATGCTATTGTCTTTTTGCATTTGTTGGTGTACAACCTTTTAATTACTTTATTTTCATCTAATTACTATCTTATTTAATGAACCGGCATGTTATATTAGTATTTATTTTTTAGATGAATAAATTGTTATTAAAATAATTGAAACAAAGAGTAGCATGTGCAAATGCACGGGTATTATGCTAGTTTTTACTAAATGAAGTTTTTTGCTTTTAGACCAGTGGGAGGATATTTTATTCAAGCTAAACGATTCTAGAAGATATAGACGAATAGTTGGCTCTATTGCCGGTTCATGTATTACTGCTGCAACCCCTCTTCTAGCTTCATTTAAACAAGAGATATGCTTGGCCGCCCTGGATATAATTGAGGTATCTTTTGGTTGAAATGCTTTGACACTTGCATTTTATAGCAATTGATGTAAATTTGTAGGAATGAGAAGCATATATTTATCATTTTGGGTTTCACAAGCAGATTTTATTGTTTTTCACCAATTGCTGGACATTATGAAGCCATTAGTAAATAAAAAAATAAAGAGAAAATAAAGGTTTGAAGTTGAGGTTGACAGCTATTGAAAGAAAATAAGGTCTGGATGGGGGGGGGGGAGGAGATTGAAGGTTCCAGCCTACACAGTTTAAATTAGCTGATGGGAGTTTTTTCTCAAAAACATTAGCTGATGGGGGAATCATGCAACAATGTCTGTCAATCACCATAATAATTAATAATATCAGCCAGTAATTAGTCATCCTAATTTACAATACCAAATTTTAGCAATCAGCCATTATACTAATTGTTTCTTCAGATAGGAAAATAATGAAATCCCAGGTACAATGGACAAACTTTTATCAAATGATTTGAATGAACTTTTGAGAAAATGAAAATATTCAGGTGGGCATTAAACATAACTTCTAGGCTTAAATTTTTTTAAGTTCTAATCAGAGATTAAAGTAAAAAGTAAACTATCAAAAATAGAGAATTGCCTTAGACTGAGATTGTTTGATGGAAATGTGTTCAATTTTTTTTTAAAGAAAAGGATAACCTATCTAGTGTCTAAAAATACATGTTCTCTTGTTCACCAGAAAGGCTAGAAACTTATGAATAGGATGGCAGCAGGGAAGAATCTTGATTTCACCGTTGTAGTATTTTAGTTTGTTGGGTTGTAATCTTGAAGTTATCTTGGTGTGCTTGGGATTATAATGTAAAAATTATTTTGCTGTGTTTGTTAGGATTGTAATGGTAGTTGTAAAAACCTGCTTCGTACAGTTCATCTACCTTTTCAGATGTTTCTCTCGTGTATATTTAGAGATATTGGAGGGCTTTATTGCATTGATGCTTTATATTCTGGTTTTTCTTTATATAATGCTTTTAGGGGATATCTTCATTAATTTCTTGTTTCTACCAAAGCATGGTGATAAAGAAATCCATAGGCTTATTGCTTTGTTGTGCATTGTCTGTTTCTTAGGAGGTTCGTTAGTTGACATTCAATGAATTCAAGCTTTTTTAGGTGTCCCTAGCCCTCTTCTTTGTTCCCTGTAGGTAGATATACTATCCTTCATTTTCTATTCTAATGGATTATTTTTTTATCAATAAGAAAATCCCTTCTTTCTATCAATGGAATTCTTTATTGGAATTTTAAAACCAAAATAATTCAAAACAAATAATAAGTATTCGAAATAAGTTATGCTGTTTAAACACTTACCTTTGCTGCAAAATTTTCCTTGCACTATGAAAGGATGAAGGAGAGAGATAACACTTTTAAAGAAAAGAACTAACACATTCTCTCGAAGGCCTGACATTTCTTTCTTGCCTATGCCGTGTCTGAGCTTCCATTGGTGTGTGTGCATATGGAAATTATAATGCACTACTTTCCTATAATAGTGAGAAAATTCTTATAATAGTGAGAAAATCAGTATATCATTAGGTCTATTAAATGGTTTTCTTGACTCCTTCTGGCACAAAAAGAAAAATTATATAATTATGTAACCTTGTGTTTGGTTTTCCACAGACATTAGGGCCTAACTGGTTATTTATCTAAATGAATTTGTTGATAAATATTTCAAATAACATGGTGGTTTATATAACAGACGTTGACACCAAATGGCAGGTGTTTGGAATTTAAACTGTGAAATAGATTTTGTCTGGCAGTTTGACTATGAATCTAAAATCAATTAAAATAATATATTTATTTCGTAATTCTCTCATTGCTATTTGGATCTTTTCTGGTTTTAGGGTGGCATGTTGACATTAGCAAAAGTAGAAGCTGCATATAAACATGAAAGAGAAATTAAAGAAGCAGCAGAGGAAGCGCTAGAATCACTATCATTGTATCAGCTGAAGGATACTTTGGATACTACTGAAGAGGGGGCTGATGAAAACAGGCTGCTTCCGGCAATGAATAAAATATGGCCTTTCCTGGTTACTTGTATTCAGAACAGGAACCCAGTGGTACGCAATCCCTTCTTTATGTTCATTTCTTACTTTGAGATCTTATTTTCCATATTTGGATGTAAATAATGAGTTGAACTAGGTTGTTCTCATTCTCTTGTGGAATTTACTTCATCAATTATAGACTTTTTCATGTTATGTTTTCCCCTTTTGAGTTATGATTGTCTGCTTAAAAGATACTTGTTGAATGCAACTCATGGTGGCAGGCTGTCCGGAGATGTTTGAATGTGATCAGCAATGTAGTGCAAATCTGCGGAGGAGATTTCTTCACACGGCGTTTCCACACAGATGGGACGCACTTTTGGAAACTTTTGAGAACCTCCCCATTTCGGAAAATGTCCTTTTCCAAAGATGAGAAGACCCCTTTGCAACTCCCTTATAGAAGCAGTTCCTTAAGTTCAGATGATTCATTGGCTGAGACTTCCTATCTTAAGGTTCAGATTGCAATGCTTAACATGATTGCGGATTTATGCCGTAATAAGAGGAGTGCCTCAGCATTAGAGCTTGTTTTGAAGAAGGTAAGCGGCCTGGTTGTAGGGATAGCTTGTAGCAGTGTTATTGGACTTCGTGATGCTTGTATGAATGCCCTCCATGGGCTTGCATCTATTGATCCTGATCTTATTTGGCTTCTCTTGGCTGATATCTACTACACTGTAAAGAAGACTGAAACTTTGCCTCCACATAGATCAGATTTACCAGTGATCTCTGAAATTCTCCCTCTTCCCTCATCTCCCAAAGAGCAGATATATGTGCAGTATGGAGGACAGAGTTATGGTTTTGACATAGATTTGACCTCTGTGGAGATTGTTTTCACAAAAATTGATTCTCAATATCAAATGTATACCTAAGATCCGAACTTGCTTTTATAAATTATTTGTTGCTTCTCTCCCCTCGCCCTCTATCCTTGAATATTAGATCACCTTGACTTATGTTGATACGGGTTAGATTTTAATAGAAGTGACATTAAATTTTCACTTTGTTTTGGAATAAAAGAGAACAATTTTTGCCATAGAGGAATTATAATTTACGGGAGACGAAGTTTTTGTGAGAATTACTTGGTGTTGACGTGAAATCTCAATCAGGTCAAGAGTTAGATAGGTTTCAATGTATTAAGTGCGTATTTGGATAAACGTAATTTTAAATGAAATTGATTTGATTATAATTGAATTTAAAGTAAAGTGATTTATGTTTGAATGTTTTTATTTTAAAAGATAGTTTAATATAAAACTTGGTGTAATTTTTTTAATCCAACACAAAAGCTACTGGAATCAAATAGAATTACGTTTGAAGGCAATATCAATTGTATACAGTAATCAAACACTTTTAATTTTACTAAAATCATGTTTGATAAAGGGCAAATGTAATTTTGATACTCGCAACCATGGAGCTAAATGTGCACTGATGTGCACTAAGTTATGGGATATAAAGCAATTTTAGGGGGACAACATATGCGCAGTCAGTGTTATGATAGTAATAATACAATTAATTACAGAATACCAGTTGACTCAAGAAGTTTACTACTGAACATAAGGCGAGATCTACGGTGAGCAAGTCAGTGAAATGACTCATGGTGAGAGACTTGTCCTGACTGTTAGATATTGTAATCAAAATTCAAGGGTTGAGATGTGTGCAATGGAACCGGTTAAGTGTGTAGTTTTTAATTTGCCAATCAGTTCCCTACGATTAGCGGCGCAGAGTTGCAATGTACAGAGTCTAAGGTTTGAAAGAACTTTACTTATTGATGGGACATTTGGAGTAGGCAGTTGGAGCGGAGATATCCATGTAAGGGCCGCCGGCGATTCAAAGGTTTGTGATTGCAGTTTTTGGTTTTGTAGCAATTTAAAACCCAAGTCAACGCTCTCATGGTGTGTGCTTCGACCCCCCACCGCATCCATGTGGTGTTAGGTACGACCGAATGGAGATGTAGGAGGAGTTCGTTGGCGCCACATATTCGGCTTATGGCATGGGACGCGAAGGTATGTAAAATATTGGAAACCCATTTGTTATAGTTTCAATGAAGCCTCAAGTTGATGGGTATGCTGATATCGGGGCCGTTGACGACGACTTTGGTACGCTGTGGGTCATCAGACTTTGGTACGCGGTGGGTCATCATTGATTTGGAAGATTTTCAGGTCTGTCTAACAAAAAATGCAGTGATTAGTTGTATGAATTTACAATGTTTTAATTTAAAATAAAGTTAATCAGCGGAATGGTGCAACTATTTTTTTGTGATGGTTGAGGGTTTATAACTTCATTGCTGGATTTGAGCTTGGGAGGTAGGAGAACTGAGATGACCATTTATGGTTCAATTTTGAATGATTTCATTAACCATCTATATGGTGTAGAGATCTGCTTATAACCATAGCCTTGGGCATATTCATTTGTGTGTGTATGATGACTGTCGAAGCAAAGAGAAATCACGGTAAATATTCATTGGTTGAGTGACATATATCGATAGAAATTAGCCCTATATGTGTATGGCATGGTTGGAAGGACTACCGACGTGGAAAAGAAGATTTTGTCTTTCAATTTGTATATTTCAATCTGAATTGAGTAATGATTTGTTGATAATTTTTATTTTTATATAATGTAGGGAGATGTAAAGGTGTATGGTGAAATCTATATCATTCAAATAAGGTGTTAATCGACTTGTAGATGTGTCCAGTTGAATCGATTGGTATGAAATTACAAGGCTAATGGAGATGGGTTAGCCTTTTTTTCATTGTTTGTATAGTGTGAACATTCAATTTTCTCCAGATTAATTAATAAAAAGTAAAAAAAAAAAAATTAAGTATCGAAAACAAAACAAAAATGAATTAGATCTTAGCCCAAATTTTAGAAGTTAAGCCCACCATGTTTTAAAAATAAAAAATAAAATAAAAAGAAAAAAATTAAAAAAAAAATTAAGAATAAAGTTCAGTTGGTTTAATTTTCAAAAGATAAAGGATAATGATATAGTAAAGATAAAAGAAAAACAAGAAGAGAGTGATTAGTGTTATCTTTCTATCTTTGTGGTGTGGTTATCACTTATCTTCATAACCGTTTCGGTTTTGTTTTGGTATCTGAGTAGAATTTAATTACTCAAATTTTCTATAAAATGGAACCTACTCTAGAGTAAAAGGACCGAAAAATTCTTCACTCATCACCCTCTCCCATCAACCTGATATTATATTCCTCTCTCATGTTCCATATGACACTTAGGTCTAGAACCACCAATTAGCAGCCTCCATTATGGCAAGACACGCTCCTCCACTGTCATCTCCGTTGCGCCTCTCTTGTGTCTCCGCTGCTCACGCCACCCTGCACATGTCCATACACCTCGTGCTCCACCGTTGCTTTGTCTCCTTCGTAAGAGCAGAATTAATCATTCTGTCAAACCAAAATTTAATTTTCATAATTTATGTGTTATTTTTTATTATTTCTTAAATTCTATCTCTTCGCTTTAATTCAAATATACAAGTTAAATTTTGAGTCAAGTGATATAATAATATAAAATATATAAAAATATTTTTGTACAATTGACTCAATATTTTTATATTTATATATAAAAATATAATTCAAATATTTATTGAATTATATGGTAATTGTAACAAAACATTTTAAGTTAAAATAATTGAAATAATCAAAAACAATTTTGGGCAATGACAAGCATATTATTATTGTAGGAGGTCGGCCCAATTAAAGCCAAGGGCCAACATAAGGGCACTACGATGATGAAGGTGGTGTGTCGGCCTTCGTGGATGAAAATGGTGCAACAAAAATCGTAAGTGACAAACATTCATAAGGCCCAATAACAGTAAAGCATACGGTGCAGAATGGAGTGTGCATGTGACTGTTAACAAATTCAATAGAAGCATGCGTCAAATATTCTTAATACAGTACACCAAAAAAGATATTCGTAATTGATGATGACATGGAGAAACTGTCGAGACTGTTATCTTTAGGGAGCAACAAAATTTGGAACAATAGTGGCTTAGAGTTCAACCACAATTCACAAGTAGAAGTGTTCAGGATTTGATTAGGAGTGTTCATGAGTTGATTAGCTTACGTAGTTTTGTTGATGACTTGAATAGCTTAAGTAGTAGTGTTTATGACTTGAATAGATTAATTAAGTGCGAGATTTACTAGAGTAACTTAATTAAGAGTGACTTGTATGACTTGAGTATCTTAAGAAGAAGTGTTCATGACTTGATAAGCTTAAGTAGGAGTGTTGATGACTTGATTAACATAATTAAGAGTGACTTTCATGACTTGAGTATCTTAAGTAGGAGTGTTCATGACTTGATTAGGTTAATTAAGTGCGAGATTTACGAGATTAACTTAAGAGATTAACTTAATTAAGAGCGACTTGGATGACTTGAGTATCTTAAGTAGGAGTGTTCACGACTTGATAAGCTTAAGTGTGTGTATGGTTCCACTTCTGGAGACACCAGAAGTGCTTCTGCCCTTGTCGAATGTGATTTTGGTAAAAACAGAGGTGTGTTGGCTACTGTCTGACAAATTGATTTTGTCTTCAAACTTGATTGTAGTATAAGTTACAAATAGTAGCTTCTGCGTTGAATTGAAAAATTTACACTAAGTTTTATATCAAACTTGCTTATAAAATAAAAATATCCAAACATAAATCACTTCACTTCAAACTCGATTGTATTGAAATCAATTCTACATAATCAATTCTATCCAAAATCACGGTTGTCAAATGCTCATCCAAACACATACTAAGTAGGAGTGTTCATGACTTGAATAGCTTAATTAAGTGCGAGATTTACGAGATTAACTTAATTAACACTGACTTGGATGACTTGAGTATCTGAAGTAGGAGTGTTTATGACTTGATTAGGTTAATTAAGTGTGAGATTAACTTAATTAAGAGTGATTTGGATGAGTTGAGTATCTTTAGTAGGAGTGTTCATGACTTGATTAGCTTAATTAAGTGCGACATTAACTTAATTAAGAGTGACTCGGATGACTTGAGTATCTTTAGTAGGAGTGTTCATGACTTGATTAGCTTAATTAAGTGCGAGATTCACTTAATTAAGAGTGACTTTGAGTATCTTAAGTAGGAGTGTTCATGACTTGATTAACTTAATTAAGTGCAAGATTTACGAGATTAACTTAATTAAGAGTGACTTCCCATCACCCTTACAAGTTAAATTTTCAGTTTACCGCCAAGGTTGAGAAATTGCCAAATGCTTCCATCATTGTAAGTGTCTATGACTTTGTGCCCATTTCTGAGGCTAGTCGTGGTTGCCATGATCCTGACTATTTAACTGGTAAGATTTTATTACTCATTTCAAATACATTTGAGTTTTTTTTTTGTTGTTATTTAGTTATTAATTATTTATGTTGTTATTTAGTTATTTATTTAACTCATTTAACTCATTTAAATTTAAATAATTTTTACAGATGTCATTGGATGTCTCACTGCTGTTGGAACTGAAAGGGAATACGAGAAAAATGGTAAAAGAACTAAGCTTAATGTCATTGCTTTACAGGCTGATGGGTAAGTTATTTCATGTTATGTTATTTCATTTCATGTTTTGAATTTTCTGGACAATTTAGCTACACCAGCTTTAGGTGGTTATGTAATGTGTGTGCTGCTCTATTTAAGTAAGACAATGTGCTATGTTTTGTAAAAGCCTAACTGTTTTAAGGCCCAATATTCAGATTTAGGCTTAATTATTATTATTATTATTATTATTATTATTATTATGCATGATTGAACAATCTAACGTTGATAAATTTAACTCTTCAATGAGATTGTAAAAATTCAAGCTTAAAAAATTAGCCCAGAATAATAAAAGCAAAAATCTTTATGGCATACCCAGAAGTGTACACCAAAAGAAAAAGAAGTATAAAAAAATCGAAAACTAGAACTTTTGGACTTCCTTCCGAATAATCGCTTACAATAAACTTTGGTAATTGATTACAAAGTTTGATAATCAATTATAAATAAAGTTTGGTAATCGATTATCAAAGTTGTAATCGATTACAAATAAAGTTTGGTAATCGTATAACAAACTTTGGTAATCGATTACAAATAAAAGTAGTAATCGATTCCAAATATAGTTTGGTAATCGATTACCAATGTTGTAATCGATTACAAATAATTTTTGGTAATCGATTGCCAACAACCACCATGACAAACAAAGAGACAATGTCATTCAGTGTGTACTTGACTCACTACAAATACATTTGACGGTCAACTGGTGTGTTAGACTAATTTTATAATTTTTAATGCCATGTAGGATTAGATATAATGGAGTTTTTAGTCCCTGCAAAGTGCACGAATTTTGATTTTGGTCCCTAAACTTTTTTTCATTGGTTTTGGTGCCTGAAAGTTTTAGAACTTTGATTTTACTCCTTGTTGTTAGTGCTCATCGATTAAGTTCCAGAACTTTGGTATAGTCCTTGTTGTTAGTTGTATTAATTTTTTATATTTTAAAGTAATGTGGGATGTCATGTAGGAAAATCATTTATTTTTTCTAATTTATAATTATTATTATTATTATTATTATTATTATTTATTACAGTTATTAAAATAATTTATTTTTATTATTTTAATCTTATTATTCTCTTTTAGTAGATAAACTATTAAATAGAATCTCAGTCATGTTTTATTTACATAAAACTAGCCTAATTTTTTTGATCCCCCAGATGTGACATGTCTATTACAAGTTGTTACGGTAAGAAAAAATTTAGCAAGTATCTTTGACAAGGTCATAAGCACAAAATTTACAGGACATCTTGTAACCCGTATGCTGACTTAAAACTCACATTATTCCTTTGAATCAAAAAAAGTATTTACATATCGACCTGTGTGTTGACTTATAGCTACAATTTCAGAGTCATCCATCAGAAGTATTGAAGTTTTCTTTTATCAAATATAGAATGGATCATATTTTTTTTATATGCCCGTGGGTATCCGTAATATCCGTGGATATCCGTAAAATCCGATAAAAACCCATTTAGCGGGTACCCGCTCGAGCACGGGTGGGAATGGGGGAGTAATACCCATGCTCGCCCCATCCCGTTGCCATCCCTACCCAAACGTGGTAACTCTGACGTGGCGTGCTATTAGCAACGGTAGCACTTAACCAATGAACAGTAACGACAAGGACTTAAACCAAAGTTCCGGAACGTTCAGGGACATAAACCAAAGTTCTAGAACTTTTAGGGATCGAATGAAAAAAAGTTTAGGGACCAAAACCAAAACTCGTACACTTTGCAGGGATTAAAAACTTCATTAAATCTAATCCTATGTGGCATTAAAAATTATTAAATTAGCCTATGTGGCAGTGCTGACGTGGCGCACCGTTAGCCACATCAGCACTTGACGGATGGACACTAACGATAGAGACTATAACCAAGATTTTGGAACTTATAGGGATCGAAACCAATGAAAAAAAAATTGCAGGGACCAAAACCAAAACTCGTTCACTGGGACTAAAAAGTTCATTTAAACCTAGATTGTTTATTTTCAAAACAATGTACTAGCCCCGTGCGTTGCATGGGTGAGGATACTAGTGTAGTACAATTGCGGTGGTATGGGCGGGAAACATTTTAGGCATTTCATTTTTTAGAAATGAAAAAATAGGCGCGCATAGTGTGATCATGAATTGTGATCGATGCTTCAGCCATTACACCCATTTGGTGTGTCTATCAAGGGAATGGGTAAGTGCATGACTGACCGGTCAGACTGGCTCCGTAAATCTGGACGGCCGAGGGTGCATGTTGCAGTATGTCAGGGAACCAATGGGAATGCACCACATCATATGTATGATAGGATGAATTTCTTTTGTACGCATTTCTAAGATGTGGGACAACTTGCAATGAACATGGAATGACTACCTGAAAAGCAAATTTATAGGCTAAGTGTATTTTCAAATTAACCTATGATTTTAAAAAATAAATTAAAAATATATATACAATGGGACTAACATTAATTATGTAATATTTTGTTGAAAAATAAAGATCAATAACGTCAACATGCTGAGTAAAATTATTTTGACTCATTGGGGTACATGACTGCTTAGTTGAATTCCATTAATAAGGTGTATGGATGACATCAAAACCTCCATTGAGTTTTCGTTTTATGGCTACCAACGTGTCCACAAATTATGCATGGGTCATGGTCACATGCATGGATTGCTTCTGTGGTATTCCTACTAACATATTACGTCAACCAACTAATACGTTTTTCATAAATTCAATCTGGTGAGTGTTTAATTAACATGGTCACCAACCTTATTAGATATCAACTTAATGGGCAGCTCAGCCCCACACCAACCATATTGAATACAAGTTCCACTGTGGTGATTGTTGTTCATTTTCCATGCGTCTATAAATTGTGTTAACCACTTGTATTATAAACACCAGCAACAATTTCATCTTATAGAGTGATAAAAGATGTTTGAATACAAAGGCAATAAGGTGTATGTTGTTTTCGAATGACGGAAACCTGGAATGTATTTTTTGTGGCCAGACTGTGATGTACAAGTTAATGGATGGAAAGGCAACTTGTATAAGGGATATGATTGTTACCAGCAAGCTAAAAGGGAGTGGATAAATTATTGTGTAGAGAAAGGACGTGGCGAGGCATATGCCTGTAGGCACATGCGTGGGAACTATGAAGTAGGATCGAGCAGCCAACGAGGAGATGGCCAATGTGGTCACCGAATGCGTAAGTATTCGCCATTCCTTTATGCTAAATGTTTCTTTCAGATTCCACTAGGGTTACTAATAGAATACCAAATTAGCTTAATTGATGTACTTGGACATTTTAGAGCGGATGACATCCCAAATGGCTGAGGACACGACTTCTCAAGAATTCCTCGTCTAACATAGCATGCAAAAACAACTGGAGGTTGTTTGCAGCTTGCTGAGGATGCAGCCACCAGTATACACGTTGCATGAAGTTAAAGCCATTAATGGTAGAGAATACCCAAGATATTATGCATCTCTTGCCACTACTTCAATAGGCATGCCCGTTGTATCCATTGGTCGGCTTGGTAAAGATGACTATGACGCTAGAGAAGATGTAGCTGCACTATTAATACGCCGATTGATGGCTTCCACTGGAAAAAAAAATACAAGACTATAACCATTACAATGTGGAGGTGTTAGATGCACAACTTCAAAAGACCTTGGACAAAAACCTAGAACTGGAGATGGAGATTGCTATATTGAATGAGGAGATAAGGATGATGAAAGCAACATAATGGGTTCATGACTACCATCTTGTAGTGGTGCAAGTAAGTGATTGTTGGCCACCACCTAGGATGTTCAGTATTAATTATATAACTAAGTATGTATGCAAAAGGCACATGCACGCAGTGGTTTTTGTGTCATGACTTGTTATCGTAATGGTTGGTTTGAATATTCCAATACTTGAGTTAGGTTATGTTATACCAGATGTGTAAATGTTAATAATAGGTGTCCGAAAGTTGGTCGTTAAGCAACCCACATGCATTGCGCTCTAAAATCTGCGCAGCATGAGCCGTTGACCGTGTTAAATGTATGTATGCGTAACGTCGTGTGCGTTGGTCACATATAAAGAACGTTGGGTTGGTCAACTTGGCAAAGGCACTTGTTGTACAAAATATTAAGTATGAACTACAAAAAGTAGAAGTGTTTATATGGCAAAATTAAAAAAATATATGTAATTGATAAAATGATAAAATAAATGAACCAATGAGAAATAACTTTTCATTTGTAATATAATTTTTCTTCATATTAGGCACAACTTTAGCTGATTCATGAAAAAAGTAATTTTAAATTGGGTGTATAACTTTAAGTATCGATATTTGAATTGTACAACTTTACATGCGGTGACAGTGGCGGCAACTTACATTAAATGCGATGTAACTACTCACTCGCTTAGAAGATTGCCTATGTACACAGGAAATGGATTGAGTGACTTTCATTTGTGATGACTTTAGTGACTTTAGGCATTTTTTGGAGAGAGAAACATGAGAGAGAAAAATGAAATAAGATGAGAGAGTGTGTGTTAAATGAGAGAGAAAGAGAGAAAGGTACCAAAGATACCAATTATGAAAGTCACCCAATCCATACCCATGTACACCAACATATATTGTTGTCTAACCCACACGTTTCATAGAACACACGAAACACAAAGTAAAGCATCCATCACAACACTGATACAATGGAGGACGAAGAAGTTCATCTGGGAATGGATACTGCAACTGAAACTGAATTGAATACCCCATCCAGGTACACCTTAATGGCTCACTACAAAAATAAGGTTAAATTATGCAAAATTGTGCCTCCAACTTTTCTGCCATCTGACTTTGTGGAATATGTGTAGGAAAACATCCACTGATGGGCTGGATGAAAAAGAAGCGGACATTGTGGACCAGGGGCCTAAACCACATGTGAGCATACATTCTACCATAAACCATAGGAGAATTTTATATTTTAACTTGGGTACATTACGACGAATAGTTCCCCTGCCAGGTTGACTCGCCCCACCCGAATCCACCAAAGACCAATGTAAACAAACCCATGGAAGAGATAACAAATCGGCAACTGTGGGATGCCATTGAGGTAAAGTCGTTGTCGTATAATACCGTGAGTTTGAACCCTTCAGTCTTTTTGTTTGTAAACCACTGTTGCACATGCATTTTGTTAGAACAAACAAGTCGGTGGTCGTTTTAGTAGTTCTATCATGCTTGACATCTTCATATAAAAGGTGGGTGTTTAGGTGTGACCCTAAATTTCAGCCGTATGCTCATTTTCACCATATATCTAAACTTGTACATACCTCGTACAGCGACTGAGTAGCCGACTAGAGAGTATGGAAAAAACCAATACCACCTTGATAAGGACTGTTATTGGTTTTGTCAAGTGTGAGACAACACCATTACCACCCGTCATGCCACACTGGGCATATTCCGGCACTTCTCCAACTGAACATCATGTGGATACTAAGGAAACAGATAGAGGAAAGTCAACAAACATCGATACTGACAACGAAATCTCAAAGAAGAAAGGCCCGGGAAGGATCATAGACGTTTCTACCATCTTTATCTCGGACGACGATGATGACCATAATGTGAAGGGGGAATTAGAAGCTTCAACAGGAACATTTGTACGAGGCTTTCACGGAGACACGAAGCCAAGAATTCCAAAAAGCAGGTTTCAGCAACGTGATGCATGTGAATTAGATACAGAACAAATGAACAACAAAAGGCCTTTCTGCAGCAACTATCGACAAGGGATTCAGGGGAATGTATGATCTGTATCAATAATCCCATATACTTCCTTGTTTAACATCCGTCTGTAATGACTGTTTATCAGTAACCCCATTTTCATATTAAATTACATGCAATGTAGGTTCAATCACCCTGCTCACCTCGTTCCAAGTTAGTGCGAAAATTATCGTTCACCCCGGGTGGCAAGAAAAGGGACCACAAGAAAACAAAATTAGGGTGCGAAGACACTTACACTTTAGACCACAACCCCGACACCTTAAAAAGACCATCACCTATTGGAAAGGCTGCGAAGGGGAAGAATGTTGTTAGGGCCATTGGGCAGGTGCTACCGAAGGTAAACTATACTCATAGTCATTGTACATCTCTGTTGCAACAAAAACATGTATCACAAGTTTTGTTATTTATGCATGTTATAAAAATCGTGGCTTATTGCTGTTGGAGTTTTTTCATAAAATAACAAGGAATTACCTGCTTTCTTATTTTCCCATGTGGTCATTCGATACAGTATGTTAAGTGCATGTTCAAGCCAACGTCGAACATGAGGCTGACTCCCACAGCGACCAACGTTTGTGTCTACGTATTTCAGAATCTGTTGGAACCAGGGTATCCTTTGGAAAAAAAAAAAAAACCAAGTAATATTCATGCCACACTGTTATGAAGTTAGTAATTCCTATGTAACACATTTCAATTTGTTATCGATGTACTTATAGAGAGGTGGTATTCACTGTCGGGAATAATATTGGGACACGTGCTGATTTCGAATGTCTGTGCCCGGGTAAAAAAATCAACAAAGAGGTAATGTTAAAATTAGCATGCAATTAACAATACTTTACTTACCCATACAATACATAGAATTTATATCTCATCCAAATTCAAGTGAAATGCTATTTTGTAACAGATTGTGCTCATGATGGCTCTTAAGGTTACATGTGCTCAGCTCAACAATGACCACAAATCAGTTTGGTGCCTACCACCATCTTTTGCGGTACAAGTATTTACATAAAATAGGGTTCATTCTCATATTGATTAGCTTAATTGACGGACATGCACCTGAACAAGTACTGAGAACCCCTTGGATTATGAAGGATGATGTTGCTATGGGGAGAAGTACTGATGAGCTGGTCACATTTTATGGACAGGATTGGATGGGGCGTTATGAACATCTTAGACTGGTTAGTCTACATCCGGGTGGAATTGTTGTCATGTAGTGGCTCACACATAATAGCATGCGATGGCTGATTTCTGCATGCTTCGAATTAGCATTTCTATTTAGAACAATTCAAATATTTTATCAGGATCTGTATATAATGAATTGAACTGTTGGTTTAATAATAGGCCAACTATGGCCATTGGTTCATGATGGTTATTGCAATCGACGAGAAGAAAATATATCTATTGGACTCCAATGTCCCTGACATCGTGTTAGACAGTAGACGGTGCAATATTCGTAAAATTGTAAGTATATAACATTCAAGGTGAACTCCATGAATTGCTTAGTTAACTATTATCTCGTAGTCAGTTTGTGATTAAAGATGAAATATTTTTTTATAGTCGGCTGCCGTGACTCGTATGGTACCCATTATATACGATGACCACCTGCCTAATATTACTGGATTTGATTTTTCAACCTATGAGATCATGCATGCTCGGGGGCTCTCAAATTGTGGCGATAGGTACCATTTCCCCACACCTACATCCTCTATGTCCTCTTAATTATTATTACAGAATGTTTTATATGCCAACAACAAGTACTCATATATTGTTAATCTAATATGTACATACACATTTACACAAACAACCTATAGTGTGAACTTTGGGCTATGGGTACTTGAATGGATGAACATGCAGAACCAATTCACTAGCAATGTCATCGGAGTAGTAAGTTAATTTGTTATTTATTCAGAAAGCTTGAAATGGTTACATTACATAAACCTCCATTGCAAAATTGGTATCTGATTGCTTGTGGTTGTTGCGTATTACAGATGGATGAAAGATTGGTTAGGATGGAGGTGGCTATGCGATTGTTGTTGGATGACCACAACGACTGTAAGAAGGACCTCATTGAGAAATCGACCGAGTATTGGCTACAGGTCACCGCTTGTCCAACACATTGACAAGCGCTGTTGGGAAGATTTTTGGATGTAATGCTAGGCTTTGTCATGCAAGGGCCGCTAGCCAACGCATGTTATTAGGAGGAGACCAATGGAAGCTTAAAAAATTATTATCTAAATTATGTCAATCTTTTTTGGGAAGAATCATAACAAAGCTTAACATTACGTCTTTGTATGTGGCAGTAAAGTGGATTTTTTTGGGGACACTGGGTTTAATATGTCATTATATGTACAGCAGCGTTACGTGTACCTTTTTACATGGTGGCTACTTATGTAATCAACATTTATGCATCTAATTAAACTGTTAATGTCATCTGCTTTGCCCGTTTTATGCAAAATTTGATAATACACCAACACCGTTTAGGTACGCTATATAAATTGCAGGAATAAATTTGCACAGAACCACCTACAGGCAATTTTCATTAACAAAACCTTAGTACTTCACTCTAAAGCTACTATGTTACTTTCTTCATCATTTTATTTCAATTAAACTTTTAACAATACCATATACGTCACCCGTAAATAATACATTCGTACTTCATAAGTTATCCAGCAGCCAAATCATCTATGTAAATACGAGTGAGTAATTGCAAGTTGAAGACCATTGTGAGATAATATCGGCATCCATATTTTAAATTCGTTACATAAACCAGAAACCAAATTCAGAAATAAATAAAAACCATCGTCATTGCCAGTAAGGTCTTCGGGGTTCCCCTAAACATATGAAACAGTAATAAAAAAAGGTCTTCGGCTTTCATGGCTGAAATTTAATATTATATGCTTTACTTTTCAAACACACCCAACATGAGCATGTAGACTACCTCTTCAAGTAAACCCTGCACGTCCAATTGCCCAAACAATGTCACCGCCCAATGAGTTGCATGAAAACAGATTGTGATGATCAACAATAAAAAACAAATACTTATGTCATTCACTAGCGTCTCATGTGTTCACAACGCTGCTAAATCCTCATGGTCGAGTACGGGCTGGTTGAACCTACAAATGTCTCTGGTTGATCTTCAAACTGCATATCGGGAATGTTTCAAAACCCAAATTAGAATGGTAGCATACTATCCAGGGGAAATAAAGTGAAATAAACTGGACAGTCTTGCAAAATATACCATGTCATAAGTTAACAACTTGGAAACAATTACCAGTGGTCAATATTATGATAATACAGCAGCATGAAATCAATGCTTCCAACTAAGTCTACTTACCAACTGACTATTGTGTGACTCATCTGCCCAGTCATTAGTATCCTCTGCAGTCATGAAAGGAGCAGCTGGTCCGCCACCTCCCTTCACACTTTGCCTAATGGTAGGACAAGACCGTTGATTGTGTCCAGTTTCACCGCATGTGCCACAAGACTGTGTCCGCCTCCGCTTGCCAGTTGTGGTCGAAGTACATGGGCCACATCCTTTGCTTCTCACAATTGGAGGATCATGCAAACTCTCAAACTGTGTTTCAGGCTCTGTATTAACATCATCAACTGCAGGGCTATACTTCATTTTCAACCTACTAAGTTCACTCGCTAGATAATCAAGCATTTGATTATACTCACCAACATCACGATGTGCCAGTTCAGACACCTCCTTTCATAACTGTACAAGGGTAGCATACCTAGCAACATATTCAGAATTCCAATAAGTTGAACCATCATAATTGCTACCACGGATACCATCCTTCGCAGACTTACACCACCGATCAAGGACCACACACTTGGGCAATTCAGAAAATTCTAAGTACACTAACACAACCACAATATGAACACAAGGCAACCCAATGGATTCCATCCTTAAACACGAACACCTTATTTCAGCAGCAGAAGGACAGTATGATACGTGCCAAACAGAACCGGGTACCCGATAATTTTCCACAGAATAAATAGAATATAATGACATCTTCTGACAGTCAATGATTCTAATTAGCGATGCCTTTGTCAGAACAGGGCGCAATAGATAGAAAATCTCTTTGGTGAATAGTCTTGATGCAGACCTTTCAAGGGAGCGCAGATTCGTCTGCAGAACTGCCTGCCCATACTCAGAATGAAAATCAGCTTCCAATTCCCTAAAACGAAAATATGTTAGGCACCTCTGAAACTGTTTGCACAAATTCAGTCAGGCAAATCCTAGAATGAACAAACTTTCCAATATGGCTCTGCAATGCTTCACACCTAGATGTGGTCCTTATTCCAACAAAAAAGTTCCCTCGAATATGACTTGTACTCCACATCTTCCTTTTTTCATATAGTTCTCTTATCCAAATGTTATCTTCCAAACAAAAATTAGCAACCATCTCAGCCCATATCTCTTCAAATTTCGCAACCTCATAATCACCGAACATGCACTTCTTCAGATAAGGCATGAAATCCGGAACACCTACATTGGTCATTGCATTGCGAAGCAAATGCCATGCACATAACCTATGACGCGCCTTCGGAAATACTATGTTTATTGCATTCTTCATTGCAACGTCATCGTCCGTTATCACAGAAACAGGAGCCTTGCCCTGCATTGCATTTAAAAACTTCTGCAACAACCACACGTATGTCTCCTCAGTCTCATCGGATACAAGGGGAGTTGCAAACACTATTGTTTGATTGTGGTGGTTCACACCAGAGAAGACAACCAATGGGCACATGTATTTGTTCTTTCTGTATGTTGCATCAAATGCAAGAACATCACCAAAAAATTTATAATTCATCCGGCTGTCCCCATCACACCAAAAGAGATTTTTCAACCTTCCATCTTCGTCTATTGTGTGTTGAATAAACATATGGGGGTCTTTTAAAGCTAGCTCTCTTAGGTACTTCAATGCGCCACTTGCATCAGATGATATTTGTCGTCTTTGTTTCCCAACTTGGTTATAGATATCCTTTTTGACAAATCCAATCTTGTGATACCCATCAGAGATGTTAGCAAATGCACCATACATATGAGGTGGCCGTATACCAACTTTTCTAAAATTCTCTATCTGCAATATATCAGCCTTCGTCATCTTTCTGTGTGCTGGTAGCAATGAACAATACTTCTCCTCCAAAAGGGGATGGTTGTGGTCAAAGTTAAAAACTGACACATACCATCGCTGTGTGTTAATATCAATATGAACACGTAATTTTGCCGAACACCCACACCTTGATTCGTGTTTCGATACACGCCTACTTCTTTCCAATGTCAAGCCTCTGTCTTCTCTGTATCCTTGTCTTGAGCAAAGAAATGTTTGTTGTAGTATATCACCAGTATTTTTTCTAATAACCTGCCCTTTGCGAACAGAGAACCCATTCACTCTACCGTACCAACAGTAGAATTGGTATCCCACTTCCAAATCAGAAAAATCATACCTCCCCACGTCATCCATGCTGATATTTTTCAAATCCATGTGTAAGATGTCAGCCATGGCATTTATTGGTATACCAACTTCTTCCTCACCATCTTCACTTACTACATCACTTATCCATTGAGAACTTTCCTCACAATGTTCAACACGCACTCCATTTAGACCATGTTGTTCCTCTGCCTCTCCCTCTGCCATTGACTCATCCTCTGAAGATCTCTCATCCTCACTTTCCCCATTAGACTCGTAATTTTCACCTTTATTATTTGTTACCTCCTCCAAGCCCTAACAACAACATATCATTAACTTTCCTTCCCAAATTAAACCAATAAATTCATTTAACACTTCCTCAACTTTACATGTTAACATTAACTTGTAATTTTATTTTACTTACAATGCAGCCTTCAACTTCTTCATTACTCAGCATTCCATCTTGCTCGTGTGACGGGACATCCATGCTTGGCCAACACACTACACTTTACCAAGGTTTCGTACCTTAAACACAAACAGTACTACAACATCTCACGGAAAAATAATATAATCCCTTTGTGAACCTTTAAGCAGCTAAAATCAAATATTACTCTTACTTGGGCGGTTACTCTTCCATTCCTGAGCGTGTCTCCAACCTCCACACCTCGCTAAAGCAAAAGTCCAACTCGCCTGATGCAAAATTTTTTTTACTAACATCATCTTCAACAACTACATCACTATAGCTACTCCCAATGTATCAAACATCATACTCTTTGCCTAATACTGAAAATTTATTTTATTTAAATCACACATCTGTGTGTAATTATGAAGTCTCTATTGTCTGTATTTTGCACAAAGATACAACTACTTCAGCCAAAATGGAAAAAGGGTCACCACTACCATCACATCCTCCGCGAAATTCAAATATGGAATGAAACATGAGAGAAATGTTACAAATACATCACATATGTACTACTGACAACAAAATTTTATTCACCATCAATGTACATTAAACATGCTTCTAAATCATGGCCCTAAGGCAAGATCTCCCTCATATTGTTGCTCCAAATACAAAGTATAACATACCTGCCCTCCCCTCCCCTGAAATGGACAACCTCCGGCGGTTACAAAATAACTCAACAATTTCTTACGGCAGCCTCCCACGGAGATGCAGTACCAATAAAACGCAACACAACACTCGGGATACAAAATGTCTGAAACAACACTGGTCTGAAATGGGTGAAAATCGAAGTAAGGGAAAGGTTTGGCGTGATTTGCTCGGAAAAAGTGATTCGCTGGGAGAGGACAACCTTTGACTAAAGCTGCCGGTCATCAAGGCATGGGATGGTCATGTTCTTTTTCAATTTACCACATTTGTAGAAAGGGACCTACGGTAGACCTACAGGCTACGGGGGACCTATTGTGCAATTACGCTGGAACAATGCAACTGACAAATCAATTAAATCACATGCTTTAACCGGCTACATCCAGTCACACGAAGGTCTCTCACGGTGAGCCATTTCACTAACTTGCTCACCCTAGAATTTCCCCTGAACATAATCATATAGAAGTTTACAAACCTGCTGCCTTGACCCTAAAAGAAAAATATTGTTCTCGGTCTAATTTAGTTTTACAAATAGGAGATTCAAAACCAAATTTCTATTAGAATTAGGAAATTTATTAAACCATGTTTTTTTATCTGGTAGTATAGGATTAAAATTCTATTCAAGTAAAATATGGGCAGACATTGTTGTTAATATACATTGCATGATATCATGAAAGACTATTAATCAACGGAAAAATTCTTAGATAAGTATTGTCTAACACAACACTAATCATCAGTTGACATTAGGTTTCAGTTTCAGTACCAATCACAAAGTGGAGAATAAAACGGGAAATAGGACAATAGTAAATCCTATGTATTGGAACATGACTAAACCCCGTTTTATCACAAAGGATAAATATGAATTGTTGAATAATCTTTTCTAAGCCAAAGGCAAAATGCTAGTCAAATAAAGAATTTCTTAATTTGTGAGCAATAAATTAAATAACAACTAGGATTAATGTTGATGTAAATGCTTCGGAAAAAGAAAAATTGATATATTCGGCTGCGTACTAAACCTCATATAACTCCAATATCAGTGATCCCAAATATCATAAAAAAGAACAAGGCACCGTCTTGTTCAAGGTTTTTCACTGTTGGATTAGTAGCTCATTTTTACTTTCAGAAAACTTTACAATCAAAATGTTCAAAAATATGGCTGAAACACTTTTTTCAGTATAGGTTGGGTTTTCTCCCTATGATTTTTTTAGGTTTTTGTCTTTTCCTTCCTCCTTGCTTAAAGAGACGTAGACTTTTGAACTTATGGACATGTTTTAGGATAGGAAAAAACTCCTCTAAAGTGAATTTTTCTTTAAAATGAGCAAGTAAAAATATTTCCACCATTAATTTAATAAAGTGAGTTAAGATCTTTATACACTTTATTAAATCAAGAGTGAAAACATAATTACTTATTCACTTTAGAGAAAAATTCACTTTAACGGAACCTTACCATAAATGGGTCAAGCCATTTTATCCACTGCATGGCAGCATCTAATTAAATTAGTCTACGGTCCAAGTTTTTGAAATTTGACTCCGCAAAAGACGTTCTTTGTTTCTTTTTTTTAGGTTTGCAGTTATGGTGGCTTCTCCTTGCTGCGCCTTCTAGATTGCAATTCTTAAATGTTTTCTTTTGAAGAGTAGCTCGAGATACCCTTCCCACATGGAGTAAGCTAAATCAGAAAAGGGATCCAACAGGTTATTTTTGCAATGCTACCACAGAATTAATTGGAAGGAATTTACTTGTATGACAAAGAAAATCATGTACAACCCCAAGTGCTTATTGTGGCGACAATAAAACAAAAAATAGCTTACAACTCAACGTAAAATCATGATGTGTTGGTACCTCATTCCCATTAGAATCCAACAGAGTGGATTAGGCCCTATGTTGACATGTATAAATTAATTCAATGTAGCAATACTCATCATGACTGCAAAAGTGAAGGAATATTCGGGTTTAATGGATGCTCTTCAAGGAGAATTATTAGCAACTAAAGAAGGATTGATGTTTACTTGGGAACTTGGATTCAATAACATTTGGCAGGAAGAGATGCAAAGCAAGTTTATGATGCTATTAAAGGAAGTTATCAAGATATATTTTAGTGATATTATCTACTTGCTTTGAATATAGCTTTATTCCATATTACTGCAATATTGGGGCTGACTGTTTAGTTAATAATACCCGAACTAATAATCTTGGTCTCTGATTTAATTATCAAGATATGATTTAATTAGCATCGAACATCAAAAAAAAGTTATAATTAATTAATGAAAAATATAAATAAACAATTAAAACTTAAAAGTATTAATAACCTCAACAAATACACTAGTACGGTTGAAACTACAAAAAAAAAATGATTGTTTGCAATTCAACGACAAAATTAAGAAATGAAGTATTGGGGCAAAAAGTAGTCACGCTGCATGTAAGCTATATAATTTGTAGTTGTTTATTGTAATCGAAAATAAATTATCTAGCTCGTAAAGATTAATTTGGATTTTAAAGCATCAGGTATTTTAACTAAGAACTAAGAATTGGTAGGTCATGAGCTCCAATATCAGAATGTTGTATTTGATGAGTCAACATATAAGATGAGATAAGACTAGGAATAAATGTATTAGAGAAAAGGTTTTATCGGAATCAAAGCGATTATGTTTTTTTTTTTATCCCTCAAAATTTTGATGTTAACAAAATTTTAAAGTAGGTGAACAAGTTAGTTTTGATCTAACACGTTTTGTTTATTGCACAGGAAATGAAAGACCAAAGATTTTATCTTTATAACGTCTATTTTTATTCATTCTATATAGTTTTTTATCAATGCACTAAACCTATCGGACTTAGAATAAGTTTTTATAAAGTCCAATCAACATGTTTTCATTATGCGTTCGTCCTTTATAATTTAAATGTCGTGTATATCTTTAAAAGAACCGTCCATAATGCTCAGAGTTATTTCAAAATGTTATATCATACAAAGCCATTATATCCTGAGAACATGGTACACATCGAGCGAATAAAAACAGGTCATCTATGACAAAAGTATGTTGTCGCTGAAATGACCAACCTAGAAAATAAAGGCAAAAGAGAACTTTCGGGTACATCAGATAAAGTATTTCTACTCTCAGCTATACTGATAACCAAGGCTGCTTTTCAGAAGAAGTAGAACAAGCTATCAGACCTAGCATGCTTCAACAGACATAAACATTTAAAGTTTCATTAGAACGAATATTTTTAATATCGTTAGAAGAGGACTTACGTGAAGACATGTTTCAAGACTTGGGCCTATAATTACATGAAACCTTCTGAAGAACAAGCAACAAACTATTGAACACTTTCAAGCGAAAAAGAAAAGGTTTTAGTTACTGAGAAAAATCATCGAGCGTTAACTTTCATTTACTCTCTGTGTAGAGTTTGAATTTGTGCTGTGCTTAATTTTTTATATCCCCACTCAAAATGAGTTGACTCTTTGTTTCAGAACACTCTTTCTTACCGGTTTGAGCTTAAAGAGGCTTGTTGGAAAAAATACTTGTTGTGATACTTTAAGAGGTTGAGAATACTTGTAGCCTGACTTGTAATTTTTCCTAAGAGTTTTTAGCAGAAAATCCTTCATGTAGAAGGGACTGAACGTAACTATTGAGTTAAGGGTGAACCAATATAAATTTGCTGTCTGCTTCTCTCTTTCCTATCTCGTGTTAATTTATTTATCATTAACGTTTGGGGACTGCAATTGGTTTTAGCTTTGCTTAGCGTCCAATGTTTATCTATTCTTTTTAATCTGCTTTATCGTCCAATCAGTTTTACGAATAGTTTAACAAAAAGTTAAGAAACACAATTAACATCCTTCTTGTGTTTCACCTGTTTATTTCAAGTTTAAGTAGCATGTATTGTAGAATATATGGTAAAATCTCGTCTTGAGTGATTTGTATATATGTGGAGAAGATCTATAGAAATCTCAATACAAGGGATAGATTAGATGGAGAGTAGCTCAATTGTCAGAGAGGAAGATTAAGAAAAACTATAGGTGATATCATTAAAAAGGATTTACATATAAATGATTGATCGATAAATATAATTTTATGATAGATTAATATTATAACATCATTTTTCTTATACAAAAAAGTTTAGATTAGGGGAAGACACGCTTACTTACAAGATTAGGGAATACCACCAACTTTAACGAGGATTTATAATAGAATTTACATATCGCCTATCAACAGAGGAAATCTGATAATCAAATTCAAACCATAGCAAGTGTGGACAGAAGACTTGACCAAATGTGCTAACCCATATATATATATATATATATTATAACGTTGTTTAATCTATATAATTGATTACACTTAATGAAAAAAGATTTAACGATTATTGTAGTAACTTAAGTTAGTTTCTTAATACCTTCTTTATATTTATACTCTAATTTTTTTTTTTTTTTTTTGGTGCTCATATTTATACCCTTAATATTATCCCCTCATAACTATATGAAGAGATATGAGGTGAAAGGAGAGACTAACAAATATTATTCAAATTAGGCTCAACAAATTAACATTATTCACGGTAGGCTAAACAAATTTAAGGGTGGCAAGATCACATGGATCTCTCTCTCTCTCTCTCTCTCTCTCTCTCTCATATGATGGTGTTAGTATTGTCTAATCTGTCACTAAAAGCCATGGATTTGGAACATTTCCAATGACTTTTTGACCAAACTAGTGTTATTTTAGAAACTATTTATCAAAATGGGGTTGTTTTGAAACTATTTATCAAAATAGGGTTGTTTGGAATTTTTTACGTTTAGCGTCGGCCAAGGCCGACGCTAAAGGCCGACGCTAGAGGTGTCACCCGTCTGACAAATCAGACGGATGATCAGACGGGTGACATCCGTCTGATTTGTCAGACGGGTGACACCTCTAGCGTGGGCCTTTAGCGTGGGCCTTGGCAAAGGCCCACGCTAAATGTAAAAAATTCCAAACAACCCTATTTTGATAAATAGTTTCAAAACAACCCCATTTTGATAAATAATTTCTAAAATAACACTAGTTTGATCAAAAAGCCCATTTCCAACACCATCTCGCATTTTCAAGTGGGACTCACCCTATTATTCAAGCATTATGATACCTTTAATGCCCAGTAGTAAGCCAAACCAATAAAATAGCTGGCTAGCTAGCTTCATTTGATCACTACGTAAAAGGCAGCATATCTGTATATCATCGGAATGGATTCTAACTCATTATTTTTTCTTCAGTTTTTAATCTATCCTTGGTCAATTCTGACTCATTTTTTTTCATATTTCAAAACTTTCCTTCTTTTTGTCTTTTAAGGGTGAGATCCCTAATATTATTTTCTCATATTGATTTTCAACATGAGAAGATCCTTATCCATATATCACATACATACATGATATATATATATATATATATATATATATATATATATATATATATATATATATATATAGTATAGAGTAAATATCTAATTTGATCCCTAAAATTATAAGGTTGTATCAATTTGATTTCTTATATTTTTGAAATTTCAAAAACATCTCTCGAATTATTAAATGTTAATCAATCTAATCCCTCCGACAGGATTCAAGTTGATACGAATTTATAATTTCAAGAATCAAATTAATATCAAATTAATACTGAAATCAAATTGATAAGATTTGAGGATCAAATACAAGATTTACTCAAATATTATTAGGTTTTGCATCGTTATCGATCTTTCATGTTTTTGTATTATTTTACCACAGAAAAACAAAGGAAAAAATATATTTATAATTAATTATAAAACCTTTATCAGAAAAATGACATGACATGTTCATTGATGATGGTAGAGAGGTATTAGCACATAACCATCTCTAAAGCTGTCTAGTGTCAACTTCTACTATCAAAGCTTGGAGTGAGAATGGGAGGACAATTTTCTGGATTAGCAATATTTGTCGGAAAAAAATTGCAGTCTAATTAAGATGTCGGCAGTCACCAGTCACCAATCAAAGTACACAGATGTCGACAATATATTTTTACTACTTCATTTTATATTTATAATTTATAATAATATATAATATATAATATATAATTTTGACCATAAAAAAGAGAGAGAGAATTGCCACGTCGTTCGTCATTCTGGCATCAGTCAACACCAACCCCAATCTCATTACAAAAATATTAATTCCATATTCGATTTTAAAATAGTCACAAAACAAAAAAAAATATGAAAAATAAACAAAAGTTAAAATTTGTTAGTCAATAAATTGATAATAATTTTTTGTTCCACGCCTAAACCAAAAGTCAAAAATACTGAAGTCCCCTCCTCTTCCTCAAAACCACCACCATCATACTGAAGTCCCCTCCTCTTTCTCAAAGAAAGGTAGCCTTGAGTCAATTGGGATAGAGTGTGCCAGTTAAAAAAAAAAAAAGGATGGTTAGGAGTGAGAGATTTAGAACTATTTAATAAAGTTCATTTAGGTAAATGGAAATGGAGGATGTTAGTGGAAGAGGATGCTTTGTGGGATAGAGTGTTAGTCTCAAAAATATGGGAAATGGGGTTTTTTTTTAGTGATGGAGATGTGGACAAGAGCTTGTTTAAAGGTCAGTTTGGTGGAGGGATCTAGCAAAATTAAAAAAGGGTTTAGTGATGGGAAAAAACTGGTTCCAAAACGAGGTTGTTAGGAAATTAGGAAATGAGAGTGGTACATCATTTTGCGCTTGATAAATGGGTAGGGGAGGCTAGGTTAAAAGACTCTTTCAAAATATTGTTTTTCATCGTTGTTTGTAAGGAGGAAAAAGTGAATGAATTGGGCTATTGGAATAATGATGTCTGGGAGTGGAATTTCCGTTGGCATAGAAATCTCTTCCCATGAGGGAAAGAGTTAGAGGCTGATTTGCTAAATGTTATCAACAATGCAATCATTTTTTATGATAAACCAGATTGTTGGCTTTGGAAAGTTGATCCCCTACAAGTTCCTACTCAATGAAATCAACTTAAAAGCAAGCTGGCTGCAAGGCTTTTAGCAGTTTATGGAAGTCTTTTGCTCCTTAGAAAGTCACCGCATTGGCTTGGAAGAAATCGGATTCTCTTCAATTCTGCTACACAGAATTTAGATGAGGTGGTGGAAATTGTCAAGGTTAGGAGTTGGTTATGATAAGAGCTAGGGAGGAAAATGCCACATCGAGTTTTTTTTTTTTTTAATAAAATTGATATGCAAAGGCATCACAATAGAGAAAGACATCCTCAAACTCTAACAATCATCTGCAGCATACCAAGAATTTATTGATAAAAAATAAAAGAATACAAAGATCATGGGGTGGGTGGGGGGGGGGGCAAAACCAAACCCATGAAAAAGATCAATCAAAGACTATCTAAACCTATAATTACGAGAACCCAACTTGTTACGGAAAAAGTCAGTCCTAACAAAAGAAGGAATTAAATCCCATCAAGTATAGTATTTAGAAATAACTTCAAATGAAGCTAATTTATCTGCACAATGATTTCCTTCCCTAAAAACATGAGAAACTAAAAACTCAAAGGATGAAACTATAACCAAAAAATTCTTCCATTTGTTTCTAATTCTCCATGGGACAATTTCAGGAAGTGAGAATGCTTGGACCACCAAAGATGAATCACATTCTAGCCAGAGTTTTTTCTAGCCCGCTCTTTTATCTATACTAATTGCAGTAATAGCTGCACTTAGCTCAGCATAGAAAGAGTCTTCAATCCCATAAAAATCAGCAAAGCATCCTACAGTTGCACCACTTCTATCTCTGAAGATTGCTCCTCCTTCAGCAGGACCAAGCGATCCCTTAGAAGCACCATCTGTGTTTACCTTGATCCAACCACAATTAGGAGGAGTCCAATCTACTTGAATAATTTTTGGAGCTTTGCAAGGATTCCCCGCTACTCTAAAATGTTTCAGTAAGATAAATTCTTCTATAGAGGAGGACAACATGTGGTTCTTTGACAAATTTCCAGAGAAGGAAATGGAAGCCATAATGATGTTTATCGCAGCTCTCACAGAAAAAAAAAACTTATCATCAAAACGAACCTTATTTCTAGCAAACCAAATGAACCAAAGGATATCGATAACAGTAGTTGATATTATATCCTTTACCTGCAGGCTCCAAGATATGCTGCAAACAGACATCACAGAAGCTATGGAGGAGGTGTCCACTTGATGGTTTATAACCGAGCTTAACCGTTGCCAAAGCTTCCTAGCATATACACAATTAAGAAAAAGATGCTCTATAGATCCAGCACTTGAAGAGCAGAGACTACACACAAAAGCTAAAAAACACCCTCTTTTCTGCAATTGATCATTTGATGGGATTTTATTATGCAGTAATCTCCAAACAACAAATGATTTCGAATGGGGAATGACAGGGCTCCATATAAGCTTAGGCCAATTACAATGAGACTTAGCTGGCTGGAAGTTCAAAAAAGCCTTTTTAAAAGATAGAATTTCTGAAAAAGAGTTCTGCCAGATCAGTTGGTCAACTTCATGAACCACAGACATGATTATTCTGGCCAATAACTTTCCAAGATCAGGGCATTTTCCTGAAATGCCACATTGAGTTACTATGAGTGGTGTAACATCCCGATTTTCATGCTTTCTAAGATCAGAAAATTATATAAATGAGTTTATATTTTTATCTGAGGTTTAAAAAATGAAATTAAATAAAGAGTAAAGGCACATTTAAGTCCCCAACAATTTTTGAGGTACCACTTTTCGTCCCCGAGAAAAAAAAACTCACTGAATAGTTCCCGAGAATGACAAAAGAGGGACATTTTAGTCCCTCCATTTGTTTCCATGCTAAACACACAATTAAAGTGTTGATATGTATCATTAGTATGTCAGGTAGCCAGACAATAGTCCCTACATGCATAATAGACCATAAAAATAATTATGCATTGACCCAATAAAGTCCCCAACTATTATTTAAGTAACCAAATTTAGTCCCTAAAAATTTCTATCGTGGGACACATTAGTCCCTCCATGTTAAAAGCATCACACTGCATGCATCAGATGCACCACACCAGATGCACCAACACAGGTCATATGGACGAGTTTAATAGACAACTAGGCACAATGATGATATATATTAGCACTTTAACGCTATGTTTAGGGTGAAGACAAACGGAAGGATTGAATTGTCCCTCTTTTGTCATTGTCAGGGACTGTTCGGTGAGTTTTTTTTCTCAGTGACGAAAAGTGGTACTTCAAACATTGTTAGGGACTAAATTGGGCCTTTACTCTTAAATAAACTAAGACCACATTCATACTCTACGTCATCGTAGAGAGCTACGATTAAATTTTGGGTCGAAATTTCAGACGGAGCTCGGTCTACATTTTCACTGACAGTAAGATTTTACTGATCAAAAGACCTAATTTTGACTCGTGAACGAAACAGTTAGGCTTAGGATCGAATTTCCAACAACTTTGGTAAAATCGGTTTTTCCCACTAAAAAGTAAATCAATATACGTTATGCGAGCAAAACTTTAAATCGCATAATTAACGGAGCTGAATACATATTTACCGGGACCCACTAACGAATAAACTTGAAGTCACATCAAGTCAAATCACATGAGAAGGCGTGTCAGTGTCATGATTACGTTCTAAAATATCTGAACGCGTTCACACAGAGAAAAGACCAAAATACCTTTGGTCTTTTCCTAAATGACATTTTTGTCCCTAAAGGAAAATACCGTTTTGCCCCTAGGAATTTATGAAAACCCATCCTTGCCCTCACCATCATCATTACCTCTAGAAAATATCTAGATATTTATGAAATTAGAGGTGAAAAGACCATTTTGCCCTTAATCTTTTGTTTTAATTTCAATTTTGTCCCTAAGTGAAATGACCATTTTGCCCAATAGTGAATAAATCTTGGACACTCTTGCCCTCACCTTCTCCCATGCCAAAAGCTTCATCATGAAGGCCATTCCATTACATTTTCTCACCTTCACCATTTTCTCTTAACTTTCTCTCAACTTTCTCTCATTTCTCTTAAGTGAAACTTAACCATTTTTGTGAAGAAAAGTGTTGATTCTTGCACACTTTCATCATTCAAGAGGTATGATTACTCTCCTTGATCCATAAGCTTCATGATTCTTCATTCTTTTCTTGTTTTCAATCCATGATCAACTGTGTTCAAAGTTCTAACTTTAATCTTCAAAAATCTCTAGAAAATCATAGAAAAATCCCTTCAATGTGAAACCAATTTCTACGATCTAATTTCATCATTCTCTATCATTATCCAATAGCATGTAATCAAATGACATTCCTAGCCTATTTTTCTTATGAGTGACCGAACCATGATCTTGAGGAACCATGAGTTTTGCTTCAAAGTTTTTGTGTAAAAAGACTTGATCTAATGTTATGTATGCTTAAGGATCATTGATCCAAGGCTTAGGAACTTTTAAACATCTCTAGACCATTTTTCCATGAAGGGGCCGAACCCTAACCTTGTTGGTTGAAGGGGTTTTGATTCAAATCTTTGGTAAGTGATTAAGGATTATGTCTTAATCATGCTTAAGGATCATTCATCCAAGAGTTAGTAAAGTTTTAACACCTCTAGCCTATTTTTATAAAAAGGGTCGAACCCTAGTTCATATGAACTAGAGGGGTTTTGATTGGATTGTATTAATTTCTGGTTGTGATTTGTTGTGAAAGATCAGACAGTGCTTGATTATTCTAAAGCGTGTACGATTGCCAATTGCGGAGCCGCAGTCAGAGTTGCACGAGGACGCACGCAGGAAACTGTTCAGGTGGGGGAAAGAACCACAATATCGTCGGGGAAGCAAGAATAAAATAATATATATTGATATGCGTAGAGCGACCTAAACCCTATTATTGGTCGAGTAACCGATATGTTGATTTTACGCTATGTCGAGGTTGTATGCTATATGTTAGTGTGCTTAATATGATATATGTGATATGTATGTTGTACCTAGTAACATGCTTAGGATTACTTGAATATATGCCTATGAGTTGATGAGTTGATATGCTTACATGAGCAGGTATGATGAATAGGTTTATTGAGCATGATTATGGTTGCTTATGATATGATGTTGTGATTACTGTTATATGAGTAGAGATAGGCAGTAATTTCTGATAAGTTGGGAGATGAACATGTGGTGAGGAATTTGAGGATATTTATGTTGTAGTGCTCAACCTAGACATTCTGTTGAAATAATTATGTCGAGTTATAAAGTTGATACCCGGTTATACCGAAGAAAGTTGGTCGTAGTTGTGTACGAGTTGTGGTTGAGACACTAAGTTGTTGATCCCGAGATGAGTCGGTGAGGTTCATGTTGCATCGTTGTTGTTCATCACTGTGTTGGCGTATCATCGATCGATATTGTCTGCGGGGAGGTGATCGTACCCACAAGTTGAGTTGTTAACAGGCGAATGTCCCGATCTGGCCTGCGGGCGGGGGGATATGTCGTTACCAGCTGGCGAATGTTCCGACCACTACAAGAAAACTCGCTGTTTCCCACGGCCTAAATCCGTGGGAAAACACAATTTTCCCACGGATTAGCCACGGCTTTTCAGCTGTCGGGAAAATGGGAGTCGGAATTGTTTTCCCACGGTTAATTTAGAAAAGCCGTGGGAAGTTTCCCGCGGCTATAGCCGTGTGTAAATTTCCCACGGTCAAAACCCTAGGTAATTTTCCCACGGCCGTTACCCTGGGAAATTTCTCACGGCCAAAACCGTGGGTAATTTTCCCACGGCTATCCCCTGGGAAATTTCCCACGGTCTTTTCTACGATTATCCCCTGGGAAATTTGCCACGGTCAAAACCCTGGGAAATTACACAAAACTTCCCACGACCTTTTCCCACAGCTTTAACCCTGGGAAATATTAATTTATTTTTTTTAAAAAATTTCAATAATATATAAATAAAATTAATTAATTAGTTAAATAATTATATTTTGTTTATAATTTTTTATTCATCTGGTCAAAAATTATATTTTTTAATTATTTCAAAATAATAAGTAAATAAATATGACAAAATAGATAAAATACAAATCACATAAATTGACATCATAATTTAAAACATAAGTAATGTATGTTTTTTTACAAACAATAAAAACAAAAAATTCATACAAAACCTAACGACATAATCTAATAATTTTCATCTCTATAAAGATCCTCAAGAAGCTGGTCAAAAGAGTCATCCTCCTCCTCTGAGCTGCCCTGGGTCGGCTGACCAGGCTGCGGAGGCTGCTGCTGTGGGGGGGTTGTGTGGACTGATGCTGCTCTAATCGCTGGATCGTCTCCATCATCCGCTGCATCGTTTCATCCCTCTATCGCTCACGTTCCTCGGAAGCGGCCAATCTCTGCCTCAGCTCAGCAATCTCCGCGGACTCCCGAGGACGACTACCGCGACTAGTGGACGCCTCTGTACGAACGTCCAAGATGCATGAAGACCCTTTTCGGTAGTTGCGAGCAAGATCTCCTGCACCGTACAGGCGGCCCTTATACTTACCGCCAACAACCTCTGCCCAGATACGCAATGCAAGCCGGTTCTCCTCCTCGGGGTCAGCTGAACTGGATGAAGACGACCTAGCCTGAGACATCCTCGCCTCAAACTCCTCCTGTTATTCAGGACCACACACACTAATTAGCTCATATATGATACAAAATTATTAAATTAAAAATAAAGGGCATATAAAGGGTATATTTATTACCTGAGTGCGCCTCGAGCGCTCATCTACATACTCGCCTGTACCCTTCCTAGTATGGGTACGGCGGTGGAGCTCGTTAACCTTCACATTTCGCTTATACTTCACAGCCTGTAACACAAGCATGGATAATAAATTAAATTAAATGTAATTAATAAACAATTGATCTTGAAATAAATATATTTAATGCATAAAAAATGTGAGTATAAACGTACCATACGTTCTGCGTACTGCGCCTGGCTGATGGAACCTCCTGTGTGCAGGCTCCCCCTTTTTCCGATGCCCTATTTTTCTTAGCTTGATCTGACATTTTCTTAAACGCATCTGAAGCCCAGTGACGACACAAGTCCTCCCAAATTCCATCTCCAATCCAGTCTGGCTGTGAGCCTGAATTGCAGGCCTCCCTAAGCATGTCGGAGAGGCGGCGAGAGGCTTTCATGTGAAAGATCCTCTCAATCTCCGACTCATGCTCAATCCTCCATGCGACTTGACCCTGTATTAGAAGAACATAAATAATATTTGTTATACTAATTATTTACGAAATAATGAAAACCACATTAAATAAATTGAATTTTTGCAACTTACTCTAAAAGCCTCAAACATAATATTCCGCTCCCCATCATTAAGCGCTCCCCATGATGGACATGCCCTATGATACCTCCGATGAATAACATACGAGATGGCAGATGCAGCTCTCTTCGAAAGAAGGAACCTTAAGAATAAAAGAGTATGAACCAATCAAAGACATTGTAATAAATTATAATAAAAATCGAATAAATGTTTCTTTATTAATTCTTACCCATCACCAACAGCCTGATAATAGGTCGACCATCGGGCATTAACTGAATCTCCTCTACCTCCTTTGACTTATCCTCGCCTACCTCTGCCTCTGAAGGTGAGCGTGAATAACCAGGACTATACTGCTCCTCCTCAGCCTGACGATGAGCAGGTGACATCTCAGCCACCCCTGCTGAAGTAGAAGCGCCCTGATGTGCATGTGGCATGAACCTCGGAGTGGGAATCGTATCGATCTCAGGTGCAATCGGTGGAGGTGGTGTAGCTACAGGTCGACACGATGTAGGTGTGGGTGGGCGCGGTGTAGGTGCAGATGGACGCGGTGTAGGTGTGGATCGGAGTGGTGCGAGTGCTGGCACTGACTGGGTAGATGTAGAAGGCATAGGCGAGTATCCATCTACAAACTCACGAATCACTATATGGCGAGAGGGTCTGTTCCGACGACGAGTCGGACGCTGGTCAGTATTGGAGACCACACCCTTACCCTTCTCACCAGTGGATGGTTTGGGTGGAGGTGGGTCACATCCTCCTCCTGATACCATGTCTATATAGAGCATTTTAATGTTAAAATAAAATTCATGAAATATATAACTCATCCGATAAAGCAATAATATAAGTTATCTAAGCCCTAAATTAACAAATGTAACTCACTAATAATCCAAGATAGAGCAATATCTAAGTCATATACAAAGTCAAACAATATAATTCACTAATACAATTAAAACTTAAACAAATGATCTAAGCTTTATTCAGAATTTGAGACATCATTGTCAGATCTTGCTGAGTCATTATCTTCATCATGTTCAGATCTTACTGAGTCATTATCTTCCGTGGAACCATCATTTTCGTCATCCAAATGCTCATGGATGGACGACAAATTAATGATATCCACTTCTTCACCAGGGACTTGCAAGTCACGTAAGTAACCAATCGGCTCAACTTCAATGACTTCATTTATACGTGACATTTCATCCACTTGATAAGGCACCTCTACCTCTGGATCATCCGCTTCGATGTGACCCCTTGGTTTGGTCTTGATGGCAACACACCAACCTCGTTTGTCTTTTCGAGTTGCTGGATAAGGAACATAATACACCTGTCTAACATTCTGTGCCAAGATAAACAGATCAAACCTTTGATATTTTTCACTCATTCCGATGTCCACAGTATTACATTTTGGATTATATTTTGTGCCCTTAATGGATGGATCAAACCAATTACAATAAAACAAAACTATTTTTTTAGTATAGTCTAAATAAGTGACTCCAATTCATATATATGATGGACCACGCCTTAGAAGTCATCTTCGCCTCCTTCTGTGAGGCCCTTTACGTAAATCCCGCTGTTTATTGTTTTTTTGCCCTCCGTCCATGATTGGGTATGAAATTTGTACCCATTCACAAAGAACATATGCCATTCTTTGACAACTGAATTAGGACCGTCGGATAAGTTTCTTAAGTGTCGGTTGACAGCAGTCGGTGCCTCACTGTAAACCTACGTATGTTAAATGGAAAAATCGCTTATGTCTAGATTTTACAGGAAGTAGCTAGTTCAAAGAATTTTAAGATACTTACTTGTTGTGTAAACCACTTTGCAAAATCTGCATGTATATGAGCAGACTGCTCTTGTTCACTTATGTTTTCAGATAACAAGAATGAGCTGTATAAATTGGACAATACACACATGTTTAGCACAACTTAAAGTATTTATTATTACATAATTGAAAGAAAAGGATATACAATACATACTCAAGGTATGGCTTAACTTCAGTGCAATTGATTAACACATGAACATGGGCCGACTTCCTCTCTACATCTGTTAACCAGTGAGTCAACTCCTTCCCTGAATGACGACCAGACAGGCAAAAGACTGATAAGGCTAGCGGATGTCTTTCACTTTCATTTTCCATTTCATTTCTATTATTTCTTGGTGACAACATGAAGTTGTTGAAATAATGGGAACAAAAATGGATTGTCTCACGATGTAAGTAAGACGCACAGATTGATCCTTCAACTCTAGCATTATTTTTCACTGATCGTTTTAAATCACCCATGAATCTACAAAATAACAAGTTCATAGAAATATTTATTACCATTCATTTCAAATGGAAAAAAAATCTAATATCTAATTCTAGGATATTACCTTTCAAATGGATACATCTATCTATATTGTACTGGTCCACCAAGTCTTGCTTCATATGCGAGATGAACTCGGAGATGCTCCATGGAATCAAAGAAACCAGGAGGAAATATTCTCTCCAACTTGTATAAAATGATTTGAATGTTCTGCTCCATCTTAATCAGTTTCTCTTCCCTCAACGTTGCAGAGCACAAATCTCTAAAGAATTGACTTAATTCAGTAAGCGGATTCAAGACATGGACTGGCAAGGAACTAAAAGCAATAGGAAGTAAACATTCCATAAATACATGGCAGTCATGGCTTTTCATCCCATGCATCTTTCCCTTGTTGACATCGACACATCTTGCCAAATTGGAAGAATAACCGTCTGGCATCCGTAATTCTGTTATCCACTGACAAACAGACTTTGCTCCCTCAATAGTTAAACTATAATTAGCTTTCGGTTTTAACATCTTCCCATTAACATGCCGCTTCAACTCCAAGTCTGGTCGCCTACAGTACAAAGCTAGGTCCATTCTTGCCTTCTCATTGTCTTTAGTCTTGCCACTGACATTCATGACCGTGTTGAATATGTTATCAAAAAAATTCTTCTCTATGTGCATAACATCGAGATTGTGTCTCAACAGATTATCTTTCCAGTATGGAAGCTCCCAAAAAATACTTCTTTTTGTCCAGTTGTGAAACTCTCCGTATCCTGGTAATCTGGACACACCACCATTGTCAGTGACTGTGGGCAGTTCTCTTACTCTACTCCAAATCTCTTCCGATGAGAACCTAGGCGGCGGCTCATCCTTTTCAACTTCCCCCTTTTTGAAAGCGTTTCTATTTCGTCTAAATGCATGATCTATCGGTAAAAACCTACGATGCGAGTTAAACCAGGAACTTTTCCCCCCGTATTTCAAGTTAAAGGCCTTTGTATACTCCATGCAATGCGGACATGCCAATTTACCATGAGTACCCCAACCAGACAACATACCATAAGCAGGGAAGTCATTAATGGTCCACATCAAAGCTGCCTTCATAAAAAAAAATTTGCTTTCTTGCGATATCGTACGTCAACACGCCGTTCCACAACCTCTTTAAATCATCAATCAAAGGCTGCAAATAAACATCAATACCAGCCTTCGGGTTGGACGGGCCCGGTATGAGGCACGTCAAAAACATTAAGGTTTAGACATGCACATTTCAGGAGGAAGATTGTACGGGGTTACAATTACAGGCCAACATGAATAAGGCGAAGCTGAAGCTTGGATATACGGGGTAACACCATCAGAGCATAACCCAAGTCGTACATTGCGTGGATCCAAGGCAAATTCGGGATGTACGCGATCAAAATGCTTCCATGCTTCGCCATCAGATGGATGACGTAACACGCCTGAACTTCTTCTATTCTCATAGTGCCACGTCATTTTTCCTGCAGTTTGCATTGAGGCAAACATTTTTTGTAGCCTTAGAATTATTGGCAAATAGAACATTGCCTTTACTGGAACAAGTTTGTTGTTACTTGTTCTACTCTTGTGATGACAATACCTTGGCGCTTGACAAATTCTGCATTCGACCAACTCGCCATCACTTATGCCAAATTCATTGTTGTAATACAACATACACCCGTTCATGCAACAATCAATTCTCTTGGCTTTCAATCCCAGCTTCGACACTAACCTCTTCGCACCATAATAATTCTCTGGTGAAACCCCCTTTATAGGACTCGCGTCCAAAAGCATTTTGGAAAAATTATCCAAACACGAGTCAGAAGCATTAAAATTGGCTTTGCAAGCTAACAGTCTCACGCACATCGATAATTTAGAGTCTGAGGCCCCTTCATACAACGACTTATTTGTCTCAACCAAAAGATTATAAAATCTTTGTGCTTCCTCATTCGGAAGTTGTTCCGTATTATCATAATCGTGTGCCTCATTCACCCCGAGAGCGTCACACACCATCTCCTGCATTGACACAAACTGTTCACCATATCCCATATCTACACAACTGCTTGAAGCCCCCGTGCAATTCTCATCAAACCCTAAATCAACATGCGGCACTTCTTCACCATGATCGGTCCAAATCCAATAATTGTTCTGGAACCCATTTTTATACAAGTCGGTCTTCACAAGGTCATCGCTCTTAATCTTTCGACATTGGCATTTAGCGCACGGACATCTAATTCGATATCCATCATCGATGAAACACTTCTGCTGCTTTGCTTGGGTAACAAACTCTTCAACCCCATCTATAAAAGATCGTTTCAGACCCCCTCTTTTCGGATATAACCTATCATACATCCAACTACGATTCGAAGGATAACAATCCATCTTCTGCATGTTCATAAAAAATCTAGATAAATTTAAACATTACATTTCGACAACATGCGGGCCAACTTAGAGATTTATCCAACGAATACTTCACAATCCAAAATCACACTCCCTTTCGTTAATTGGTATGGCCCTATCCCATTCAAGAAGAAACGTTTTCAACACTCGATCCTAGTATTAATAATTATTGCTTAATTCACATACCTTATATTTGACAAAATTTCGGCAACATTTCCCATTCGTCTCCAGCTACACGACTTGATCGCGGTCAAGTATGCATCCAGAGAACAAAAGGAAATGTATCAGACCGCAATTTCATCAAATATAAGGCATGAGAAGTACACAATGACTATTATACGAGTGAAGAAAATGTTTTTTCTCAAACTGTCCCCTTGGACAATTCAAGGCTCAATAAACAAAGAGCGGTATGTACCTAACTAGTACATGTGCTCAATGATATTGAACCTCAAATGGGAAGCTAAGGTTTTGCTCAAGTATTATATAAAATAAAATTTAACCATACAAGACACCCTTTGTACTTGAAATTCAAGTTCTTAGGGTAAAATTAAGCAATAATTGCTCAAATCACCTTACTATATCAACATAGTAGACTCATAAAATTGACAAACAGTCATAATTAAATATTCTAAAAAAAACGATGCATCTAAAATCAATTCCATACGGTAATGAAGGCTTATTAAATTTTAAAAATTTATTTACATTTTTTACGTATTATAAGGCTTAATACTTGTTATAAGTGCTAAAAGAAATTAGTGTAATTTGTTATTAATTTATTTTGTTATTATTTAAATATTTATGTATTTCAACTTTCATATCGTCACACCGCTACCACAGCACGAGTCATTTTTATTTTATCATTTTATTATTTAATATTTAATTTATTATATCATTTATAATTTTATAAATAATTTTATGAGGCTTAGCACCCGTTTGTAAGTGTTAAGAGAAATTTATATAATTTATTATTAACTTATTTTGTTGTTTAATTATTTATGTATTTCAGTTTCAATTATTAACTATTTGGCTTAATTGCACTTTTGGTCCCTCAGGTATCACGATTGTGCAATTTTGGTCCCCCGGGTTTTAATTGCGCCAATTGGGTCCCCTAAGTATCACGATTGTGCAATTTTGATCCCCCAGGTTTTAATTGCATCAATTGGGTCCCTCACATATCATGATTGTGCAATTTTGATCCCCAAGTATCACGATTGTGCAATTTTGGTCCTCCAAGTATCACGATTGTGCAACTTTTAACATCAATAGCCTACGAAGCACATGTGCGACTGATTTGACACTTAATGAGACTAGTTTGGCAGCTTACGTGTCATTCTTATGTGACACTTACTGATGTGCATTTGATCATTAAATTGTGTGAGATATCAATGATGTCTTATAAGAATGTCCCGTAAACTGTCAAGTTGATTTCACTAAGTGTCAAATCAGTCTCACGTGTCTTATGTAGGCTACTGACGTTAAAAATTGCACAATCGTGATAATTGGGGACCAAAATTGCACAATCATGATACGTTGGGGATCCAATTGGCGCAATTGAAACTTGGGGGACCAAAATTGCATAATCGTGATACTTGGAGGACCCAATTGACGCAATTAAAACCCGGGGGACTAAAATTGCACAATCGTGATACCTGGAGGACCAAAAGTGCAATTAAGCCTAGGGTTTTAATTGCGCCAATTGGGTCCCCTAAGTATCACGATTGTGCAATTTTGATCCCTCAGGTTTAAATTGCATCAATTGGGTCCCTCACGTATTGTGATTGTGCAATTTTGATCCGCAAGTATCACGATTGTGGTGGTTAAATCCTACTTTATGTATATCTTCTTATTACTTTCCTTCATGTAAATAGGCAGCACTTTTTGATATAATTGGGTTGGGGGTACCCCTTGTATTCCAATATTAATATATTTTTTTAATTAAAAAAACCAAGCTTTTTCTCACTAGATAGAGAATCTATTACTTGGATCAAAAACAACAACCAAATGATAAAAAGAATAAAAAAGTTGTGTTATGACTCAGCTACTTATGTTATGTTGCCCCTCAATATACATTAAACACACCCTTAATATTCTATCAAGATTGTCACAAGGAACCAATCAAATTTAAATCACCGTAAAAACTACAGTATTATTATTACTGAAAAATTACATTACTAGTTAATAAAAATATTTCATATTATTATTATTATAATTATTATATTCACACATCTTTTAGCCTATACACAGACACCATTAGTTACTTTTAATGTTAATTTGCTTAACTATCCTTTAAAATAGTCTAATTTTTTAGTTTTAAATCTTATTTTTCTTTTCAATTATTGTATTTAAGACTTTAATAGGTCCACCGGAGAATAGCAGTCTCACATTTTTTAGTTTTACAGAATTCCCACCAACAATCTTTAGTTTAATTGTCGTTCTGTGCTAATGCCATCTAGAACTTTGAGAGAGATGACTTGCGACCCTGTGAAACTATAAAGGTTCGATGGCGGCAACTTTCTGTGATGGTAGAAAAAGATGCATTTCCTTCTTACAACATTGAAGGTGGTGTACATTCTCAACACAACCAGGCTCGAAAAGAAAGAAGATGAAACTTTTGTTGAAACGCGTGAAGACAACGATTACTACTTCTGCATTGGACACATTCCGAATGACATGTCTGCGGCGCGTTGTTCGATGTCTATCAGAACATGGGATTGACAAAATAACTATGGGAGAAACTAGAGGCAAGATACATGACTGAAGACGTTACAAGTAAGAAGTTTCTTAGTCGTTTCAAAAATTATAAGATGGTTGATGGTAGGTTTACAATGGAAAAAATGCAAGAAATTGAACGAATTCTGAATAACTACAAACAACATAACATGCATATGGATGAAATTATTATTGTCTCCTCAATTATTAACAAACTTCCTCCTTCATGAAAAATGTTACAAGAATTCTGCAATAGAGAAAGGATATTGGCATTACTCTTGAGCAATTCGATAATCACCTTGGACTTGAAGAAAAGTATCGTAAATTAGACAATACTAAAGAACAATCTTGTCATGACTCGAATTTGGCAGTAATGACCGGCCAAAGGGGAAAGGAGGAACTTTCCTCCTTGCAGCCTATCAAGAATACAAAATATGTCTCGTTCAAATAATTAGGTATACCAAACCAAAAAGTAATGCTATAGTGAAATAACCATCAGAGTATTACATAAACCCAATGGTTTAGATAGTCTTGAACCAAACCAAAGGAAAAGTTTATAACCCATAACAAAATCATGTTCAAACCCTTAATCAGGTCTTAAGCTTGAGATGGACATGCCTGGTCTTTACCTGATCCTACAACATGCAAGAAATTGTGGGATGAATATATAACTCAGTGGAGGGTCACCCAAACACATAACATATATTATAAAGTCCAACACACATTAACTAATAAACATATAAGTATGTATATATATAGGGGATGACTCAGGTGAGAGTGATGTTTTATTATGAGAGGTGAGAGTGTTGAACATGAACCATTAGATTAAATTAAAGGCTGAGCTTATAACATTGACATAAAAAATCATGTACCCCCTACCTCTCTCGCGCGCTTTCCTTCTTCATCTCCCCAAATTCACCACCCCCTATACCTAAACCTTTCGAAATTCCTGAGCCAATATCACAGCTCATTGATAACAATTGATGACAATATCACCACTCATTTTTGCCAATATCGCCCAACCTTCATGCTAAGGCATTTCCCCATCTGTAAAGGACTTTAATTGGTTTTTTTTATTTTTTTTATTTTGTCATACCAATTTCTTCTTTTATTTTGTCATAAGAATTTCTTTTTTTTTTTTTTGACAAGTGTCATAATAATTTCTTCTTTTATTTTGTTCATCATATTTCTATATATATCATGCTCAGGCTAGAGATGAGTAGCATCTACACGTTTGGTAACATCTATGAGATGTCATTTTGTTAATAACACCATATCCACATTTTGGTATCATTTTATTTGTATTATATATTTTGTACGTTTTAGGCAAATGAATGGGTGCCAAATTGTGGTGAAGAATTAAAACCAAAGGTTGGACAACTATTTGATACGTTAGAAGAAGGTGAACAATTTTACAAAAAAACATGCACATGATGTCGGATTTAGTGTGTGTTGCTCATCGGAAACTAAAGATAAAAATGGTGTGAAGCGTTGGAAGTATTTTGTTTGCTCCAAAGGTTACAAACCCGATAAAACAAAAGTTGTGGAGCGAAGTGAATCAACTGTTAAGGCTAGAAGAAGGAGTCTTACAAGAGAAGGATGCAATGTAAAGGCTGTTTTCAAATTGGTAGTGGAAGGTGAATATGAGCTTATTCGATTTCATGAAAGCCATACACATGCACTTGCTTCACCTATGGAGAGCCGGTTTCTAAGATCAGCAAGAAAAGTGAATCTTGTTCATAAGAGTTTATTGCATGCATATAATAGAGCAAGTATTGGACCTTCAAAAACATACCATTTATTGAAAGAATAGTTTGGGCCTTTTTGTCTTTCTGTCAAGCTTCTACGTGTGTCCACAAAACCTTTTCATCTTTCAGACAAGGTTTTGCAGTGCGACAAGTTTTTGATCTTTCATTCAAGCTTCTGTGGTGCGAGCCCACAAGCTTTTTCTCTCTCCATCAAGCTTCTGCGGTGCGACCCCGTGCCTTCTATACTTCAGTCAAGCTTCTATTGTGCGACCCCGCAAGCTTTCCATCTATGCTTAGCTTGGGCCTTGCGCTCAATGCTTTGAGTTTTCATGGCTTAAACGCATGTTCGTTCCACTTCCCATAAAAAATCTCACGGCAAAAAATTTGCATCAATTCTTTTGTTTTCCATTTCTTCTAAATGAAAATCAATGGGGCTCGTTGTTGATACCCAAAGATGGATCAAACAAACAATCAAATAATAAAGGTTATTAAAAATTGTGTTATGACTCAACTACTTATGTTGTGTTCTCTCCATATACATTAAACACATTCTTGATATTCTATCAAGACTATCACAAGGGACTAATTAAAGTTTAAATGGCCGTAAAAATTACACAGTTACTGAAAAATAACATTATTATAATCAAATAATAAAGGATACTAAAAATTGTGTTATGACTCAACTACTTATGTTGTGTTCCCTCAATATACATTAAACACACTCTTGATATTCTATCAAGATCTTATCACAAGGGACTAATCAAAGTTTAAATGACCGTAAAAATTACTCAATCACAATCACTGACAAATAACATTATTATTTAATGAAATTATTATTATTATTATTATTATTATTAGTAGTAGTAGTAGTAGTAGTAGTAGTAGTAGTAGTATGACCGTAAAAATTACTCAATCACTGACAAATAACATTATTATTTAATGAAATTATTATTATTATTATTATTAGTAGTAGTGTAGACGGGAAACTCCGGTCTATGTTTTACTAACTTAGTCACTTTGGGCTGTTGGGCTGTTCGGCTCCCCGCCTTTGACTTGTGGTGAGCAGTCATTAGTATTACTAGGGGACCTACCGGCATTTCTATTTAGTTTTTAGATAGTAGTAGTAGTAGTAGTAGTAGTAGTAGTAGTAGTCGCTTATTCATAGACTCTTTTTTAGCTTATTCATAGACTCCAGCTGTTTTAATTTCCTAAACTATCCTTTTAAATAGTCTATTATTTTTCTCTTCAATTATTGCCCAAGGGCCCAGCAAGCCCTAGCTTTAGGCCCACTAGCAAAAAAAAATTATTTACTCTTAATTTTTATAAAGTAAAAAGGTCACACATGCTTACAAAAAGGTCCAACCTAACCTAGATACTCATACACTCTCTCACTTAAAATAAAAAGATCTCACCCAAAATTAACTTTAGACCTCACTCACTCTTGGATCGACATTGGATCCATTTAAGGATTGTTTTTTTTTAACAGATATTTTTACATATAAACCGGCCAGAGATCGAACCCCCCGGTCACGGCAGCATGCTTTTCCTGCGGATGTCTTAATTGAATAAGGCAATTTGTTATTAATCCGGTTACTTGAATACTCAAAATATTGCATCTAGTCAAGTTACTCTAGAATTTTGTTTATAGTAATTTTTCTTAGAAAAAACTGTGCGTATACAACTAAAGTTTTCCTCCAGAGGGAAAGAAGACAGTGAAGGATATCGGTGGAGATGGAGTGTGTTGATTCGATTCCAAATATATAATGAATAAAATAAAGGGGTTGCTACGATACCCCCATAAATCTATGGATTTTGGTACCCTATATAATTGAGTATTGTTTAAAAGTATTAATCCTTCCAAATATTTTTTCATCTTGTCTTTTATATCGAAAAATACAAGCTAGTCTCTTTTTGGCTTTAGTAAGAATTTCTTGTTCTATTTCTTGAAGATTCATATTTTCTTCGTGTAAGATGATTCCCTCAAAATGTTTTATTTTCTTTCTTAGATGATTCATTGCTTCTAAAATATTATATGCTAGTATAACATCAAATTTTTCTATAAGAATAACTATTCTTCCTGACATATACAGTCCTAGTTCTTTTATATATTCTATCATTTTAATTGATTTTCTAAGCGGATTAATCGATTTTCTCTCCAAATAATACCTCTTTCAACTAATTTTCGAACTTGTTCATCCAAGTAATCTTCTTCTTTATTTTTTAACAAAGTAGATAAGTATGCATATTCGTCTCTGAGTTGTAATTTTATTATTTGTATTGTTTCTTTTATTTGGGTTTGATTTATGCTGCAAAATTTTCTAATTCGTTTTTTATTCGTTTTAACATTTTTATTTTATAGTTTATTATGTTTTCTATTACACAGCCATCAATCATATCTCCGGTGTCTTGTTGTTTCCAATACTTAATTTCTTCCTTAAGTTCTCTTAACCATTCTTTTAACATAGTAATAGTCTTTATGCAATTATTCTTTCAAGTCTCTTTTTTATCCATTTTTCTAGTTTTATATGATGTGTCAGCATATTTTTTTTAAGCCAGTAATCTTGTAAAGTTATTGGTTTATCTTTTTGCCAATAGATTATTTTTTTGCGATTAGTATGTAGCCATTCTTTTAAGGTGAAATAAGTTTTCATGCTATTAATTTTTTCAAACGTTGTTTAAAAATCTGAATACGTATTTCAACTCGTCTTATTTGATCTTTAAGATAAGGGTTAAGATTTTCTCTATCTAATTCTTTTAAAGTTTCACAATAATTTTTTAAATTATTTATAGTTATTTTTATGTAGCCAGCAGTTCTTATTAACTAGCTCTGATACCATTTCTTGGCCCAGATTTCCAGATTTTTATCTATCTGATTATTTGTTAATTTTTGATAGCCTTTTAACGAGTTCATATTTTATTTTTTATATACAGAGTTAAATTTTTTAACGAGTTCATATTTTATTTTTTATATACAGAGTTAAATCATTCACTTGATTTACTAATTTATTAATATTTTCACTCGTACTAGTACTTTTTTCCGGTTCTAGTAGTTGAATTGGTCTGGGAATGTAAGGTATTCTTAATGATTCAGATTTCTTTAAAAAAGTTCCTAGCTCTGTTATTTCATTTTTTCTGGGATAATAAACTTTTCCAATATCTTCAAATAATTGCGGGACATCTATTCTATCATTATTTCGAAAAGTTATGCTATGATGAGAATTAGTTAGTGCATAGTTTACACAGTAAGTTACTAAAAATATTTTGTTTCCAGGTCGCATTAAATTTTTTCTAAGAAATTTATGTTCTAAAGTTAAAGATTGATCTAATTTTTGAGTACTTAAAGGGATTCCTATGTTAGGATGAATTTCAAATTTTAATTTTACGTATGCTAAATTTCCTTCTATCACTCCTAATATTTTATCGCGAACATCAGTTATGCGTTCATCTTTTAAGATTAATTCGACTGGAGAATATATTCCTTCCTGAAAGGTTGCTTTAATTAATATTTGAACTGCACCTATGTGAATATATCCTATTTTTCTTTTATGTGATTCTATTTTCAAATTTTGTCTTAATTCTGAAATCTTTTTTCGGTTTAAGAGTTGGATATTTATACTACCTTGGGCTTTGGTTATGTCTATCGGAGTTTCAGTAATTATTTTTTCATAATAAATGATATTTTCCTTTTGAATAAACCTTTTCATTATTCCTCCTAATCTTTCTTTTCCTTTCATATTTGCAGTTTTAGAGAGATCTAATTCTTCTTTTTGTATTTTTTGAAATAATCGGGGATTAATAAGAATGCTTCCTTGATAATTGTCATCTTCATCAATAATTTGAAGGTGTTCTATATCCTCATTAGTTTCTCTAATCTCAGATTCAGAATTCATCATTAATTTAAGTGTATTATTGAAGACTAGTTAGAGTTTTGTCATACCTGATTGGGTTTTAACGAACTATAGTGCCTTTTGGTCCACTGCTGCTTCCGCGTTCTAAGTGCATGATAGCTCTCCTTCACCTTTGTGCTTCTGATTGGATGTGGTCATGAATGCTTGAGCGTCGTAAAATAAGTGAAGAGAATTGATGATAAGTAGAAGAGTAATTTATTGATGACCGTAAGTACAAGGTGGTATTCTCAGATACCTAGTATCCTCTAAGAGGAGACTATCAGCTTTCCTCAACTAGGGAAGTTCGGATGAGAGTTTTTCTCCAAACTGATTCACTCTGATTTGCCTCAGCATAAGAGGTCTTATTTATAGGCTAAGAGCTTATTGTTTATTTACATTAGTAGCCCTATAGCACGTAAGTGCTTACATTAGAAAACTAATAATTTACATGCTGTCGTCGCTGCTTACATCATTCTTCAATTATTGCTTCGTCTTCGGAATCTTTTCCTTGTGGCTGACAGCTAGTAGTGGCTTCTGACGTGTCTTGCTTTGGCTTTATGCATCATTCACATGCATGATTCCCATTTTCTTTAATCAATAAGCATAGTTTGTGGAGGATAGCTGGGCAATAATTCATAGCGAGTCCCTCTAGTGCATAAAATGGCATCTCAAAGTTTGTCAGTAGGGATAAGTCTTTTTCTCTGATGGGCCTTCCGCTTGTCTTGCTTAATAACAAAGCATTTGGACCTTTGTACAATGTTTTGATAAATGATTCTTTTCCAATGGTTTGGCATTGAGAGTATATGCTGGCTAATTGATGTGCTATGAAGTTATTAATTTGGTCTTCATCATAATCTACTTCGGTAGGTTCATCCATCAAAGGGAAATTGTTATTGCTGATACCAATAAAGATTAAATGCTTTGCTGGTTGTTTGGTGATGAAGTCTGGATAAGCTGAGTAAAATTTTAAGAAAATAGCACTTTCTCCAGCAATATTTTTTCGAAACAGCTGAACTGTCTCCTTGAAGTAGTAGGGAAATAGGCTAATTTCTTCAAGATTGGAGCTTAAATATAGACATTCAATTAGACCAAATTGGAATAAATTGAAAGTCAATATTGATGGTGCTCCCGATGTAAGTACTGTTTTGGTGGCGAATAATTTGCGGTCCAACATATACATACAGTTGCTTTTTTCTTTTTCTGTCCAATGAATTAATCGTTTGAGATGTTCATCAAAATTTTCTTTAGAGAATTGGACTTGAAGTTCATGTTCTTTTCTGGTAATTATTGGGAAATTGTCTAGGGAAGAAGGAATTCTTCCTAGAACTTTTAGTGTTTTTCTTGGTTCTAGTTTCAGAGTGGTGGTTTCTGGAAAAGTTCTTGGTCCAAGATAAATTTCTTTACCTTTGGCAATCTGATAGTCTTTCAACGCTTTTTCTGCTTCTTCTTTTTTGTTGCATAGGATTTGTGAATAACTCCTGGAACTTTCTGACAATGGGGGGCTGCTTTGTGCCACTCGTCATATATTCCTGGAAATGGTCCGTTAAAAATAGCGTACCATTTTTGATTTCCTTCTTTTTGTGCTTGCATTTTAATTTCTGCTGGGATTGCTTGTTCGAGGAAACCTTCAGTTTCTAATTGTAAATCCAATATTTTGATGTCTGCTTCGAGCAAATCTAGTTCTCTTAATTTTTGGTCTCTGAGTGCTTTCTTGAGCTCTCTTTGTTTTTGTAGCATTTTTGTTGTTCCACGCTCCATTCTCTGGATAGTATATCTGCAAGAACATTCTTTTCTCCCTTAATATAGGATATTGAATAATTATATTCTGATAATTTCATTTGCCATCGGATCAACCTTCCTTGCTTATAAGTGCCTTTATGATTAAAATTCTTAAAACCTGCCACATAAGTGGAATCGGTTCTAACAATAAATTCTTTATCAAGCACATAAATACGATGTTTTTCCAACATCCGAATAAGTGCTAGAGTTTCTTTTTCATGAGTAGGATAATTAATTTCACTGTCTGTAAATGTTCCAGACATGTATCGACAAAGTAATTCTTTCTTTTGTCCAGGGGGTTTTGCTTTCATAACACCTCCCCAACATTCATGTGATGCATCTGTTTCGATAATAATTAGGTCATCATCTACAGGATGATATAATTCTGGAAGCTGTTGACATAAGTTCTTTAGTTCAGTGATAATTGCTTCATCCTCCTTTGTCCAAGACCAAAGAGCATCTTTCTTTAGTTTCTGTTGTAGTATTTTTCGTTTCGCTGCAAGATCTTTGATAAAACCTTCATTTGAAATGTAGGGTAGTCCAAGAAACCTTTGTAATTCCTTTTTATCTTTTAAAGTTACAGGAAAATTGCTAAGTTTTTCTAACACGTATTTCTGCATTACTAATTTTCCTTTTTCTATATCGAGGCCTAAATAATTGATTTTATTTTGTGCTAGAACTATTTTCTTTTTACTTAATATGACTCCGTGCTCTAAAATTTTGTTAAGTACCAGGGTTACTTTATGATAATGATCACTTAAGTCTTTATTGGTAAAGACTAGTATATCGTCGATATAAATAAGACAAAAATCTTTATATTCTTTGAGTATTGAATCCATATATCTTTGAAAGATTCCTGGGGATTGTTTCATTCCCATAGGGAGTACATTCCATTCATATTGTCCTTGAGGACAACTAAAAGCTGTTAATGCTTTAGATTCTTCGTTTAGTTTTAGCTGATAAAATCCTGATTTACAGTCAAAAGTACTGAACCAGATCATATTTCTAATTTGTTCAATAATTAAATCTTTTCTAGGAAGGAAGTATGCATCTCCTTCCATTGCGTCATTTATTTGCTTATAATTTATTACCATTCTTCGTTTTCCTCGTTTGATTTCACTATGATTTTCTACATAAAAGGCTGGAGCTGAATGCTTACTTTTAGATGGTCGGATTAATCCTTTTGCGAGCATTTGCTTAATGTCATCAGCAAATTCATCTCTATCTTGTTTAGTATAAATCATAGGTTTACATTTTACTTCTTGAGTAGGATCCTTTAATTTTAAGGTGATTAGTTCAGTGTTTTTATTATTTATATGTGGATCTAGTGGATGGTCACTGCATAACTGTTTTAATAAGTCTTCAACGTGAGCTGGAATTGTTCTATTTGGTTTTGAATTAATTAGGGCATAGCGAATTTTGTGACAAAGAGTAGTAAATAGGTCACCACGTTGCAGCTTGCTAAACTCTGATTATTTGGTAGAATAAGTGCATTTAGAAGAATGAAGAATTGGTATAAAAAGGATTTCACGTGTTTGAGTATTGCGTATATAAGGGGTTTGAAGTGTAATGTATTCTAAGTATTGACAGAAAGGTGAATAAAGGCGTAAGAAGTTACTTCCTAGGATAACATCTATTCTTGTTTCTTGTTGATAAATTGTTGGGACAATAAATCTTTTTTGTTGTATTGTTAAGGTTATGCGATTGACTACCCAGAACAAAGAGTGGATAGATTCATCAGTTATCTGTATTTTTAATGGCTTTTCTAGATATTCCCATTTGTCAAATAATGCTTTTGTTGCTAAACATATGCTTGCTCCAGTATCTATATAGGCTTCCGTTTCTTTATTACCTTTTTCTATCTTGATTTGAATATAAGTACTATTCAGATTCTGTTTCTTCTGAAGATAGTTCATCATGTTCAGAATATTCATAAACACTATTATCAGTAGTACTTAATTCTTCTTCTAATGGTTCGAGATTATATATTTTATAAACTTGTTTTATTATTTTGGCTTTTTCTTTAAATTCTTTTTCCTTTTTCTGAGGACATTCGTTTGCATAATGGCCTTCTTCATTGCATATCCAGTATACACATTTCTTTTTTCCTTTTGGACAATATTTTTTAGGTATACGTTTTTTCTTAAAGTATTTTTTCTTTGTATCTTTATAAGCTTTCTTCTTTGGATAAGTTTTTCTTAATTTTGGTTTTCCCTTTTTATAATATTTTCGCCTCCTTTTTATGGGATTACATCCGTAGTTTCCAGGTAATTCTATTTCTGATAACTCACAACAAATTACATTTCTTCCTCTATTTAATTGTCTTATAGTTTCTCTATTTAAGCATTGGTCTCTTAATTCCTTTAAAAGTACTTGAATAATTCCTCCTAGAGTTTTAGCTGTGGTTAATGGATTGGCTAACCATATTGTTTTTATTTTTTGATTAAGTGGAAAGGGTAGTTTATCCATAAAAATTTCTTTATATGTTTCTTTGGTTTCAGTATCTAACTGGTAATAATATTTTTGGTATTCACAAATAAAACTTCCTATATCATACATATCACATATTTGTATTTTATTTAAGTGTACTTTAGCAGTTTCGTGTAAATATCTTTTTACTTCGACACTTTGCTCAATGCTAGCAAATCCTATGAATTCTTCATAAATTAATTCCATTATAAACCTAGCAAAGTCTTGGTTTGTTACCGTTCGTTGTATATATTGTTGCCATTTCTCTTCCTTAATTCCATTTAGAAATTTTTGTACGTTTCCTGAAGTTTTATAAAAGATAAAATTCTTAATTGAGTTTCTATCTAGGCTATTAAATTTGTCATCTGTGGCCATAAGCAGAGTAAGTTCATTGATCCATTGTAAGAGTATCTCTTCCTTGTTTTTTTGCACAATCAAGGTTTAGAATATTTCCTAATTTAATAGATTCATATCTTGGTTTAAATTCATCTGGAATTTTAGACCATTTATTATTTCTTTTTACATATCCCATATTATGCATTGTTTTTTCTTCCATATTATCCCATATTTCAAATGTTTCTTTTCTCTTTCTATTTCTTTTGGGTATCATACTACTACTTGTTTTTCCATGATGCATTCGTATTTCGTTAAAGTCTGTTTCTTCATCTGAAGAGGAGCTGTAATTTAATGCTACTTCTTCAGTCTCATTTGGGGTTGAATTAATTGGTTCTGCTACTTGTATCTGATTATGCTCTTCTTCAATTATTTTTAATTGTTCAAGAAGTTGCTGTATTTCTTCTAAGTCAGTAGATCTTTTTATTGTTTCAACATAATCAGTCTTTATCCTCTCCATGTTGTTCTTGGTGTTAAAGCTTCTAAATAATGTAAGGGTTCAGGATTTTTCTTATTTAATAATTCTTCTAAATATCTTTTTGTAATAGATTTATTATTAATTTCTTATTCTAACAAGTTTTCTAATTGTATAAGGATTTTCTTGAGTTTTAAATCATCTTCGTTTTCTATGTCTTTATCTTTTTCTTTATCTATAGTTCTTAGAGTTTCATATATGTCTATATATTTTGTTTGTTCGTGATGTGTATCATTCTGATAAATATATTATGTAATTTTAGAAGTAGTTTCTACAACTTATAGTATATTATTATTTATTTGTTCTAATATTTTTTTCTAATTTCTTATATTTTTTATCAATTCCTTTTATTAGACTTATAATTTCTATTATTATGAGGATACCGATACCCTCAAATTTCTCAAGGTATCATAGAAGTTGCTATAAAAAAAAAGGAGGAAGTTACGGACATGAAGTATATATTAGTATAAAATTTTCGGATCCTTGTCTCTTTCTATTTGACTCCCAGCAAGGAATCACCATTTGCAAACAAATATATATATAAATAATATCTTTATTTATAGATTGAGGTATGTGTGTGGGTATAATTTGAACACATACAGAGAGCAATGCCAACCAAACTCAAATGATTTTTATTTTTGACTTGATCATCTCCATGTGCAGCTAGCGTCCTCATTTCTACTTTAGTATTCGTTTTTTAATATTCATTCAAAGGCCAATTGGATGAGTTGATGACTATTCACAAGGCAAAAAAATAAAGAAAGAATCCAACGGGAAGTTTCTCACACACAATCACGAGTTTGATTTACGCTAAACGCCGTAGTATCTGTTCCTTAAATTATGTCAATCTTCTAGAAAGGTCTTCCCGCAGATTGTGAGAGAGACAGGGTAGAAAGGATCATGAAGATTTGCTTCATTGTGTTTTTTAATTCAGTCATGAAAACGAATCTATATCTGATTAATTCGAATGATAACGAGTTTGGATCATTTAAATAAGTGATCAACGGTTCGATTTTTGGCTCTTGTGTATTGAAGAAAATTTGATTGGAAGAGATCAATCCTTAAATATCGCCCAGTACTTCAAGGGATTAGTCTCCGCAATTGAGCACGAAGTATACCTTAGAAAAAAAAAAAAGTCATGAAAAGGATTAGTTCACCACTCCAAGTGGATCATTTGTAATTAAAAGTAATGGTTTGGTGGGGTAAGAAATATTTTTTTGTGAAATATTCTATCATTTAATAGGTGAAAGACTAATCTTTCAAAGTATCATTAGAAGCCTAAAATAGGAATCTCTTCTAATAATGTTTTTTCACTACGAGTCAGAGATCAACACATCTCTTTCACCTTAACCAACACACATTGGTATGAAATATTGATTCAAATCCACATGAATCATGAAAAATTAAGCAATCACTAATTAATGCTATCATTAATTAATCATTTAAGCTTATGACCGGGCAATAATGGAGATGTTATTGGTAATGCAAACTTTTTTGTTTTTTTTTTTTGTGAATACTCATAACTCAAACTTAATTAGTTGTCTATTTGTGATTGTGATTCCTTTTATCTTAAATTGTTTATTTTTGGTTAGTTACCAACATGCTAATTAGTTGTCGGCTAGTGATAGGAGGGATTTATTTCAATGATCAAGTAGGTAATTTTTTTTTGTATCTTTATGGTGCTCTTAATAATTTTGGGATAAAAATCATCCTGTTCAATTAAAATATGTAATGTTAATTAAATGAATCATGTTAATAGATTAAGTCAAATGATTCTGATTATCTGATTGAAACATCTAAACAAACTAAAAAAAGTACTAGAAAATTCATCAATTTTTTTCTTTAGGATTTGATCCAAGCGAATATCTCTATGATATGAATTGAAACAACAATAAAAAAAATATAGTGACTAAGTTTGGCATTATTGTTTTTTTTTTTTTTATAATAAGTTTGGCATTATTGTTTCATTTCATTATACATAATAGGTCCCTTGTGCATCCTTACAAGCACTTAATTTAGAACAAAAGGAGATATATTTTAGAATAGACCACCTTTGAACGAAAGATTAGATTTTAGTGTTTTATGATACATGGTGAATTGGTATATACGCAACAATAATACAGATAATAAATAGGGTTTAATTTTGATATAAAGTTCATATAAAATTTTAGATGTTGCTATAATATTCTTGAAAAATAAAAGGTTTGGGTATCCTATGTCTAATTAAAATATGATATCTCAATTAAATGAGTCATATTAATGTCACATGAAACTAAATTCTAACTATCTAATTAAATCACATAAACAAAAATAAATTATTCAAAAAATACTATAAAATCTCCTTAAAAATTTTACTCTCTAAAAATTATAAATAATTTTATAAATAACTTTTAAATTAATTATAATAAAAGTTAAATATCGTATGATAAATAATAAAAAATTGACCAAGCACGTATAGAGGCAGAAGTATCGGATAAGTGGCGTGGACTCGTGACCTGGTCAATTCTTTGGCTCCGGGATCGATGCAGAGTGGGATTGTAACAATAGACGGTGACGTTCGCAACATGACAAAACTAGTTTTAACTTTTTCTTTTCTTTTCTTTTTTGGTACACTTACCTTTATATTTTCTTTCTCTGTATTTTTGTCCCTTCTTGAACTATCCAAAGTTCCAAACGTATCCCAGAAGCAACCCTCAGTCCAAACTCCAAATAGGCTTCTTACTTTTATCGTAATTATTTAATGTGTTTTGTACTGATTAAAATTTGATTTTTTTAATTTTTCTAAACAATAATTGTTTATTTATTTATTTTGTATTACAAGTTTGCTTGAATAAGGAGAATATATAAACTAAGGTAAAGGGAATTTATAGAACTTAAATACTTAATCAGGAATCGAATAATTTTTAAAGAATTTTGGTGTCATTTTGAGTGGATTCTTTTGAGCAAAGGATAGTTATTTTATTTGAAAATAAAATTTAGAAAAGGATCTCGATGGCAAAAAAACAATTAACAAAAATAGAGGATGAAGACGAAACAAACATATCCCCGAAATTAAGGTTGATCAAATTCAAAGGTAATGATCATAATAAAGAAATTGCTTACTGTCTTTTAGTTTCTGCGCCTTCAAAGGGCACGTACGTTTACAAGAAATAGAACACAAGCAAATTTCCCAGTATTCCAAAACTCCTTAAAACATGATTTCACTATGTATTATTGTATTAACTTGTGGTTGGTCCGAATAGTAATCAACTCGAGCCTCTTAAATAAGTGGTTAGAGATTTGATCTCTGACTCTTGTGTATGGAAAAAACCTGGTTGAAAGAGATCAACTTTTCAATGTCGTCCAGTATCTCGTTAGATTAGTCTCCGCAGTTACCCGCGGGACATCCTCAAGAAAAAAAAATCTCCTTCTACTATTTTCTCATTTTTGTGCTCTTATTGTAGAAAGCAATTAAAATGTATTATTAATTTATTATACTAGCCTACATCATCTCAAATTAATTTATTGGTTTGTTTTTTTTTTTTTTTTTTTATGTTGTAGGATAGTATAATAGAAGTTATTTTTTAATAAATTTTTTATGAATTAATGCAAAGAACTTTTTTATGCCAACTCTAATAAATATATTCATAACAATTTTATATTTTACATTCTTCTTCTAAACCAGCGAGGCAGCATCCTGTTGCTAAGTTAATTTTTTCACTGTATAAATTCTCCAAATAGAATATTATAATAGTTTTTGTTTTTGTTTTTTTCATTTTATACATTTTTACTTATAATTATAGTAGTGTCCCTTATTTTTGCTTTGTATCCTGTTTTAAAGTTTTTGTGAATGAAATAATGAACTTTTTTTTTTAATCATTTCCTTCATAATTAGAATGCTAAGAAACAAAATAAGACAAAATTTAGGTGATGTAATATAGGTGCTTGTGATACTATTTGTTAATGAGAAGAATAGATCTTTATTCTTTAACAATTATTATACATGTTATATTTTCATGAAAGAGCTGTCACACATATATTCTTCTTATTGAAAAATAACATCACAAGAACCTAAAGAATTGTATCTAAGTTTTGTCCATAAAATATCTATATATCTATCTTTGTCTCGGCTAATAGGTACATGAGATTTGTCCTATTTATAAAATTATAACAAAACAAATAGAATTCCATAATATAATGATTAATTAAAAATCAACTCTAATATAAATGTATAATCAAACCTAATCAAATACACTAAATACAATATCACCACATATACCGTAACATTTATAGTTAAAAATAACAATATATCAACTAAGCATAAAAATTAATACCTAACGAGATATTGGACTTGAAAACGGTGGTCATGGTTGTGATGTGAGGCTAAAAAATCAAAGGATAAAACTCCTTTAATTAAAGTGATCAAAATTGTAAAATGAAAAAATAAGATTGTATTCACTTTTACTTAATTAAAGTATATTAGATTTTAATTCATTTTAATTAACTAAAGATGAGCGTTATCACTTTAAATTTTTATTCTCTTCAAAACAACATGATAAAAAAAAATTTGAAGTAAGAATGGAAATATGAATTGAGATTGAGGTAAACTTTGAAGGGGTGGGTGGACACGTGGGTGCGTGAGGGTATAATTAAGTAACATAACTCACAGAACAAGCTGGTGGAAGCTCCCCACGTGTGGGGTTGGAAAGGACTAGAGAGGTCACAACACAACGGTCGCGCATGGAGGAGCTGATACCAAATACGAAGAGGGTCCCTCATCACCCAATAAAGGCCGTCCACGTTTATATAATGGTTTGTATTGTTATCCCCAAAGAGAGCTACCATGGATCTTCTCAATCTTTCATTTGGATTTTCTACTTAAATCCTTTTGCACCCACCCACTTCTTATTATCCCTTTCACTTTTCATTTCTTTGCATCAAAATACTAACAATTGTCGTAAGACATTTTTTAATGAATCAAGAAAATAAATTTTATATGAGAAAATAATATATTTAATAAATTGATCATGAAGAATGTTTCATTTAATTTTTTAATACAAACATTCCTTTCGTTAATTTTTGAACTAATACTACTAGAACACTCATTAACAAAACCTTTTTTCAAATTCCATTGTTTTTAATATATATATATATATATATATAATGGAATCGAATTGATGAGCAGAGAGTTTGTATATTTTTGGTTTAAAATAAGAGAAATCAGTTATCTTACTCAGATAGTTTAACTATAACTATGAGTTTTTAATTTAACAAACATATATTAGTGTATGTTTGGCTTAAATCTTTGCGAACGCCAAATGGAAGCATCATTGCATGTGAATGAGGGAAAATATTAGTTGTATGCATTTTTCAACAAGCATCAATGCATGTTAGTTGAATGAAAATGTTAACTAGTGTAATTAGTAAAGATTTTTGTAATTTTAGTTAAAATTTTGTCAATGGACAAATTTGATTTATATTATCAATTTGGAAAGTGAATCTCTTTGTCACGACATGAATTAGGCAATCAAGACCAACTGAAGTGAATGAGAGAATGATTCACTTCGCAACCTTTCACTCGTACATAATTCGTCTCGTCCAAAGAAAATGGAATATCAAACTTGCCAAGAGTAATATTCCACAAAACCAAACATATGAGAGTTAAAACAAAAACATACTTAGAATTACATAGGCCCGAATTAACTCAAAGATTACAACTCAAAACAACAACTCGGCACAAAGCCACAAATAAAAAAACCAACCGTCTCCAAATGACATCCAAGGCTTTTAAAATGGCTTCCTCTTCCAAGGGGTGCATGAGATGGTCCTGCAGGTGATTGACCTGAGCCTACAAGATGGGGTGAGTATAAAACTCAGTGAGGGGTCCCCAAACACATAACCAAAAATCAATATTTACAATTTACTATATATATATATATATATATATATATATATATATATATATATATATATATATATATAATCAACATTCAAGTATCAAAATGACATTTAAGTCCACCATGAGACTACTTGGGAAATGATTGTCTATTATTTCGTTCCATGTTCTCGTCCCGCTCAAGTGGGGGGATGCATATACATATATACAACGAGTCTTTGGGGGCCCTTTAGGATTTCTCACTTAAGCTCCACCACCCCAACAGTTTTAGTTTCGTATCCCAAAGATATTGCACCTTCCAACCAAAATATATCCCTCTTGCACTCCGGCGTTGTTACAAGGGTCCCCAACGATATTAATTTATATCCCGGAGTTACTGTTCCTTTCCTATTATTCTTCCACCATAGCTTGAGACTTTAAGCCTTGGAACTTTCCTTTCGTCTTGTTCTGTCTCGATCCCTTCTGTTCTGCTATACCGAGGATAAATACTTGGATAGATCTTCAAATATCTAAGTGTTACTTGGTTAAGTTTTACCTATTAGCTCGACTAGCCAACCTTATATTCTCGATTAGTACAACCATCATGCTTCTTGTAGAGGTTCCGAAAGGTTCCACCAATTAGGGAACTCTAAGTTTGAGTCTTTTGAGTAATAAATATAAAGGGTTTTATAAAGGGACATGTAATTTTCTAGAAATGAAAACTCTAAGTAATATAAGTGAGAGAACAATAAGTTGGAGAAGGAGGAAGCAAGGTGTTTAGCGTGGCGGAATTGGGAGTAGTGGAGGTTAGAGAGAAGGAAGGTGACGTTGAAATGTGAAACGATGTTGTGGCAAAGGAGGTCGTAGGGGAAGAAGTGGAGGAAAAGAGTGATGGGCGATGCAAAGTAGATCAAAACAGAAAAGAAAAGAAGCTTTTAAATTTTACATGAAAAGGAATGCATTAAGACACCTTGAGAGAGAGAGAGAGAGAGAGAGAGAGAGAGAGAGAGAGAGAGAGAGATGAAGGAACCTATTTGAAACACAAGAAGAGGGGATTGAATTGTGTTTCTTACGTTTTTTTTAAAAACTTTTCGCAAGCAGATATATATTTTTGCAAAGATGTTAACCAAAGAAACAACGATGGATGCAGAGAGCTTTTCTAAAAACTTTGGACGCTTTCTGAAGGGTTATAATAAGAGAATAGGCGCGTTTAAGAAATCAATTCAATCCCAAGGAGTTAGTTAGAAGATAAACTAAAAACAAGAGCAAGGGAAAGAAAGAGAGACAAGGATATTATCCTGGTTCACTCTTCTCCAAAGAGTTATGTCCAGTCCTCTCTACTTGAGAGCTTTCTCCATTATAACAAAAACCTTTTGTTACAAGTATTCAACACCTCTTCAGGCAAATATTCTACACTTCTTCAGGCAAGTATTCTACACCTCTTCAGGCATACTAAGTATTCTTTCTACACAAGCCACTTCAGGCTCAACCGACTAGGTTATGCAAAGGGTTTTTCTCTATAACTCACTAAGTGTGAGGGTTTGAAAATTAAAGCTAAGAACTCTTGAACAATGCTCTACGCAGAGAGTGATTTGAAAGATAAGAACAGAGAGAGCTTTGCAAGCTTTGATATTTTTCTCTTGATTGCTTGTTGTCTTGTGTGCTTGACTATTTTTCAATTTTAATTAAGTTGTGCATCATTTCGCTACCTTGCATCTTCAAGATGAGAGATATTTATAGCAGACTTGTTTTGATCAACTTTAGTATTCAACGGTTGGAAAAGAATCTGTTCTGATTGAGCATTAAATGCTTTAGACCGTTGAGTCTGATAACTTGTTGAGGCTTCTGATCAACAAGGTAGGCTATCAGGCTTAATAGCTTAAAGAGGTGCTGACACTTTTTCCTTGTACTCGAAAGTTGCCTTTTGTCTTTTCTTTTGGAGAAGGTCAAATCCTTTTTGTGTCAGGGACAGTCTAGCTTCAGTTTTCGATGGTACGAAGTTTACAAGGAATACTTGTCTAAAGGATATAAGCTTTTTACACATAGAATAATAAATTCAAAAGCTTTACATATGTGTTCACTCTAAATAAAGCTTACAGCACAATAAAAGGAAGAGTATTTGGACTCAAGATTTTATCGTCTTGACAGAGCGAGAGCTAATCCACTTTGGAGTTTGGACGAGCGTAAGTCTTTGGACTATATATATATATATATATATATATATATATATATATATATATATATATATATATATATATATATATATATATATTATCCTTTACACTTAAGATAAAGCGTTAGTTTATAAATAATCTTTGTTCTTCTGAAATTAGTCCTTTGTTAACCTCAAAACTTAAGGGATTAGTGGACCATAACCACTTTGGTTCCAACAATCTCTCCCTTTTTGATGATGACAAAACATACTAATTTGATTGAACAAAGTTTCCTAAAGAGCTGAGAGGCTCCCCCTAAGACAAATATTATAAACATATAAAGCATTTAAGAGAGAATGCAAACAATCAAGCAGTTATACGAGAGAATGAATTCAAGTACTATGAATTTTAATTTTCATTCAATCAAACCATTTCTCCCCCTTTTTGTCATCAGACCAAAGAGAGAAAACCTCATCATAGTCAATTTAAAAAGATAAAAACACATCATAGTCAGTTTAAAAAGATAAAAAAAGACTTAAGAAGGTGGAGGAGGAGGAGGTTTCGGAAAAAAGTTCTGAAACATAGAGGCAATCTGTTGAAGCAGCACTGCATTGTCTGCTTCAATAGACCTTTGAACGAACGCTTGAAATTCCAGAGGAACAGTAGCTACAGAACTTTCAGCAGTGGCCTTTGTTGCCTCAAGATTTCCCTGATCAGGAACGACACTCAATGCCTGAGAGGGAGATGGATCAACAGTATGGACCATCGAAAGAGGAATAGGTTGAGATTTAGAGGGTGTTGAGTCTACAACTTGTTCAATTTCCTCTGCATGCTCTTCAGGGGAAGGGTCCTCATAGACGATCTCTGTGTCCCCAGTTTCTTCGGAAATAACTGGTATAGGTGCAGCTGGGGGTGCCTCAGAGTTAGGTGGAGGTGGAAGTACCTCAAGGATGATCTCAGCGTCATCAAACTTATTTTCTCTCCATCTGGGTTTAGGGGCTGGAAGAACGTCTATTGGGTACAAAGGTATTCCAAAGATGTCGTCCATTATCAAGAAGTCAGCCTCAGAGATTCTGTATTGTCTTGGAAATGTACGAATCTTCATTTTTCTTCGACTGATAAACCAGACGTGGATGCTTCTTGAGAGCATCTCCAAATGATGTTCTCCCAGTAGATTCGAGCGTCTAGGTCATACCTCTTGAAAGGATCCTTTTGCCAGATGTGGGCTAGTTCTACTGAGTCATCTCTTGGTCTAGTCCAGAAAAGAGGATCAAAAGCAGTTCTATAAGGCAACGTCCATGTTTCTAGCCTTTTCCGTCCATCTTTGTTTTTATTTGGGTCCAGAATAGGAATTCTTGGACAAGCTCTAGGAGCAACAACTCCTACTCTTGTTTCAGAACTTCTGCCCCAAAATTTCTTTGGCAAATTGTGATGGATATTGGCTTCTCGTGACATATCACACTCCTTTCTGACAGCGTAATATGGTAAGAAGTCTCTAACAGGGATAGCTTGGAATGAACTTGATGTCTTGATCAAGAAAGATATTGGTCAGACCATAAATCCTTGATCTTCTTTCCTCAGTGGTTTTGCAACCTTCCTTTTCTTCATTAAGAATTACCACATGTCTGCCAACATTGTAGTGACACTATTTGAACGCTTTGTCCTTAATGAGATTCGGGTAGATCTTCCTTGGAGGGAACTTTTTCTGCTCAAGACAGACTACCAAGGGTCCGTGAGCATTGTAGAGTTAAGTTGGCAGAGGACCGGTGGGTATTCAAGGGATAGGATAGTAACCATAATCAGGAGGTAGACCAGAGGGGATTTGAGGTGGAGCGGAAGGTGTTTCATATTGGTATTCTGGTGGAGGAATAGGACCTTTAGGATGTTGAGAGGTGGAGGGAGGTGAATGCTTAAAAAAACAGAACAGGAAATCTTCTTTTAACGTCGGCCCAGTTGGAGCTTTCGTTGGCAAAAGTGATTTTGGGTATGTGTCTGTATTTTCTTTTTGGGTAAAGCATTCTAGGATAAGGTGCTCCATAGGGTTTAAAGGGATGGTTTCCCTATGGTGTAAACCAGTCTTGAGGTTCAGATGGTGAGGGAGATGATGGTCTTTGTGGTGAAGGAATGGTTTGTATTTGAGGTGAGGTAGAGGGTGAAACAGTTATGGATGGTTGAGAGTCCAAGGTCAAGTCTTCAACCTCAATTGGTTGCTCTACAATAGGAGTAATAACTGAACTAGATTGAGGTTCAGTATTACCTTTAGTTTTAGATCTAGTGGTCCTTGCCCTTATTGCAGCAAATTTAGGCCGAGAGGCTTCAGAAGTAGACTCCCTTCTAGGACCTTTGATTACCCTAGAGATAGGCTGATCGTCCTCATCTTCCTCATTAACAGAAGCTACAACTAGCTTCCTTTTTCTTGTGGGTTGGACAGAGACTGTTGGACGAGCAGAAGATATCTTAGCTTTTGGACGAGCAGGCTCTATTGAGCATCCAGCAGAGACTTGTTAATCAGACGCTTCATCAGAATCTTGCGTCTGAGCACCTTTCAGTTTTCCTTCTTTCTCGGACTTTTTGAGACAGTCCAGTTGCATCATCACCAAGCTTTGCCTACTGAACTCTGGTTGATGCACACGATCAATGCCATGAACACCAAAATATTTGAGTTTCTGTTCTGGAGTCAGGGACAAAAAATCATCGTAGACCAAAAGCTTCTCAAAGATTCTTGAAAGCAGAGCAGCATAAAGAATAGCAGTATTCTTCCCAGAACCTTCAATAGCGTACTTGAAGCAAGTGAAGAGAAGGTGTAGAAGGTTGATTTGCCTTTCCATAATCAGGTAAAGTAGGCAAAATTGATGTGCCTTCGAGACATTGTCCTTCGAACCAGCTTTGTGAATGATGGACTTGTTTAGAATATGATGAAGAACCCTAGCCTTGTCAGTCATTCTTGAGGCTATAAGCTTGTCAGATAAATTCTTCAAAAGACATTCTTTGATGGTGTCAGAACCACCAAGTTCTTCTTCCCATTTATCTTCACAGGTGATTCCAGATTGGGCACAACCAATGGCGTTGGAAATGTTTGCTTCAGAGATAATGACTTCGGTGTTGAGAACCTTGTTTCTGATTTCCCTTGCAGAGATTGTAGGGTTTGTCCAGAATTCCCTTAAAAGAACTGGGCAGATGATTGGAAAATCTTCAAAGAAACTTGACCAACCAGCAGCTTGAATATTTGCGGAAATGTATGTCCCGTTATTAGCGAAGAATTTCAGATTGAACTTGATCTTAACCAGGACATTGGCAGTCTGAACATCAAGGTTCTTTCCCTTACCCTTAGTGATCATGGAGGAGGATGAGGCCATTGTTTTAGAGAGGAGGGTTTTTCCCAAAGAGTTTTTCTTTTCAAAGAGGGAGAAGAAGGTGAGGAGTTGTGTAAAGGTTGCTCCTTTAACAAAGAACGCTTTAGGCCAAAAACCGTTCATATTTAAAAAAAAAATTAAACATAAAAAGGAAAAGGTGAGGCGACGTGCATTAAATGTCTGACACACATATCAGATTTTGAAACTGTAAAAAGCAGTTTTGCAAATAATGAAAATGGAACTGACTCGGTTAGGAAATGAGAAATAAATTTTCATTCGACAAAGATTTAGTTTAATTAATGCATAGGACGAGCAATCAACACATATTGGACTTCACATGTATTGGATTAAGGCAAATATTGGACGCATGCATTGGACTCACAATTGATCAATGAAATGCATGTTCAAATATTTCCTTATGTATGTGAACCTATCTTCAGCTAAAGGGTTGATGAATATATCTGCCCATTGATGGTCAGTATCAACAAATTGAATATCAATTATTCCTTTTTGCACATAATCTCTAATGAAATGATGTATGATTTCTATATGCTTTGCTCTGGAATACAGTATGGGATCTTTAGACAAATTAATGGCAGCAGTATTATCACACATTATTGGAATGTTACTTACAAACACGCTGTAGTCTTTCAACTGATGTTTAATCCAAAGAAGTTGTGAGCAGCAACTTGTGGCAGCAATGTGCTCAGCTTCAGCAGTTGGTAGGGCAATTGTGCTTTGCCTTTTGCTTGACCATAAGGCTATATTTGCTCCAATGAAGTGAAACCCCCACTGGTACTTTTTCTTTCTATTCTATCTCCAGCATAGTCAGCATCACAGAAATAATTTATATTCATCAAATTTGTTATACAATAGACCCAGATGAGTAGAACCTTTTGAGATATCTAAAGATTCTTTTACTGCTGAGAGATGAGACTCTCTTGGATTAGATTGAAATCGAGCACATAGGCAAACACTAAACATGATATCCGGTCTGGACGCAGTTAGATATAAGAGATAACCAATCATAACTCTATAGACATTTTGGTCTACCTTTTTATCTTTGTCATCCTTGTTTACCACGGACGTTGGATGCATCGGGGTATTCATTGGTTTGCAATCATCCAACTTGAAGCGTTTCAGAAGCTCCTTTGTGTACTTCGTCTGATGAATGTACACACCGTCTGGTGTTTGCTTTACTTGAAGTCCAAGGAAGAATTTTAATTCTCCCATCATACTTATTTCAATTTCTTTCTGCATTAGCTCAGAAAACTCTTGACAAAGAGATTCATCAGTTGCACCAAATATTATATCATCAACGTAAATTTGTGCAATAATAAAGTTCTTTTTGCTTGATTTTCTAAAAAGAGTTGTGTCCACTTTTCCTCTTGAGAAACCATTCTTCATTAGGAATGTGCTGAGTCTCTCATACCAAGCTCTAGGAGGTTGTTTTAGTCCGTATAAAGCTTTCTTCAGCTTATATACATACTTAGGACGGTTTTGATCTTCAAAACCAGGTGGTTGAACAACGTAAACTTCTTCATTAATGAAACCATTCAGGAAAGCGCTTTTTACGTCCATTTCATAAAGCATGATGTTATGATGTGCAACGTATGAAAGTAAAATGCGTATGGCCTCTAGTCTAGCTATTGGAGCTAAAGTTTCAGTATAGTCAATACCTTCCTCTTGAGAGTAGCCTTGAGCAACTAACCTTGCTTTATTTCTTACAATTTTACCATCTTCGTCCAGCTTGTTACGATAGACCCACTTGGTTCCAATGATAGACTTATCCTTTGGCAAAAAGACCAACGTCCAAACGTCACTACATTGAAACTGGTTAGCTCCTCTTGCATAGTGAGGATCCAACATTCATCCGTTAAGGCTTTGTCCACAGACTTTGGTTCCATTTCAGAAATGAAGGCTGAGTTAGCTTGTTCTCTGAAAGTTGACCTTGTACGGACTCTATCATTTGGATTGCCAATGATTTGATCCTCAGGCTGATAAGTCCTGAATTGCCACGAATGAGAGGTGTTGACTACTTGCTGAGACGATGATGCGTCCTGAGTTGCGTCTGATACTTCATCTTTGTTAAGCGTTGGACGATCTTCTTTATCATTCAGATTCATATGTGCAAAAGAATCATCTGGCTATGATAATCTCTTATCAGGTTGTTTGTCATCAAACTTGACATGGATGGATTCTTCAACAACTAAAGTCCTAGAGTTATAGACTCTAAAGGCTTTAGACGTTTCAGAGTATCCCAACAATAGTCCATTATCTACTTTGGCATCAAACTTACCAAGTTGATTCTTAGTATTTAAAATAAAACATTGATATCCGAAGGGGTGGAAATAAGAAATGTTGGGTTTGAGTCATTTCCACAGTTCATAAGGACTCTTATTCAAGATAAGTCTTATGTATATTCTGTTTTGAATGTAGTAGGCAGTATTTACAGCTTCAGCCCAGAAGTGTTTAGGAACATAATTATCACTAAGCATTGCTCTAGCCATCTCTTGAAGAGATCGGTTCTTTCTCTCAACAACATCATTCTGTTGTGGTGTTCTAGGGGCAGAGAAATTGTGATGGATACCACTTTCATCACAGAACCATTGGAAAAGCTCATTTTCAAATTCACCTCCATTGTCATTTCTGATTGAGCTTATACATATGCCTTTTTCATTCTGAACACGCTTACAGAATATAGAAAAGATCTTGATAGACTCATCCTTGTGAGCAAGGAACTTAACCCATGTCCATCTAGTATAGTCGTCTACTATGACAAGCCCATACTTCTTACCACTGATAGAAGCAGTCCTTGTTGGACCAAACAAATCAAGATGCAATAGCTCTAGTGGCCTTGAAGTACTAACAATGTTCTTGGACTCAAAAGAGTTCTTAACTTGTTTTCCTTTTTGGCATGCGTCACAGAGAGCGTCCTCTCTATACACAATCATTGGTAGCCATCTTACGAGGTTATGCTTGTTTAGTCTTGAGATTAATCTCTGACTTGCATGACCAAGTCTTTTATGCCAGATCGATCGCTCATCTTTAACAGACACTAAGCATGATACACTTTGATTTGAGAGTTTCCCTAAGTTAATCTTATAAAGATTATTTTGCCTCTTGGCAGTGAATAAGATGGACCCATCAGGGTTCTTGACCATACACTCACCTTTATTGAAGGAAACATCAGACCCATTGTCACATAATTGACTTATGTTAGGCAAGTTGTGCTTTAATCCTTCAACGAGAAGAACATTATCAATAGAGGAAAAATGATGCTTACCAATCTTACCAATTTCAACTATCTTTCCTTTCGGGTTGCCTCCAAAGGTGACCCATCCACCAATCTTTTCACGTAGTTCTTGGAACATAGACTTTTCTCCCGTCATGTGACGTGAGCATCCACTGTCCAAGTACCAGGAGCGGGGTCTTCTTTGTGTTGCTAAGCAGATCTGCAACAGGGATTGTCATATTCTTAGGTACCCAGATAGACTTAGGTCCTTTTTGATTAGTCTGTGGTCTTCGATCGTGCATATTGTTTTTCTTTTTGTGTATGCATGTTGAATAGATATGATTACTCTTTCCACATTAGTTGCAATAAGTATTTGATGCATGATGTTTGGTTTCTTTTTGCTTTCCATGAGATTGAAAAACCTTATGATATTGATTGGTTCTTGATACTTTCTGAAAAGCTTCTTGTTTCTCAGAGTCATAGCCTAAGCTAGACCTATCGTGAGGCGATCTTGAATACCTCAATATCAAGTTAAGTTTCTCTGACCCTCCAACAAGCTTTGATACGCTTTTAGTTAGGTCAGATACCTCTTGTTTAAGTCTGGTTACCTCGTGAGGTTCACTGGACTCAGAGGTAAGTCTATCAGTTAGACTGACATTCTCAGCTTTCAGCTTATTGTTTTCTTCAATGAGCTGCTTATTTTGCTTATTGGTATCTTCCAACTCTTTATTTATTTTAGAAAATTTTCTTTTAAGCATAATATATTGATGATGCAATAAAGAGGAATCATTAAGCAGTTCATCATATACTTCTTGAAGAGAATCGGAAACAGATACCTCATCTTCTTCCGATTCAGCGTCCGATGAAGTGTTTGCCATCAAACAGAAGTTTGAGGCAGAAGGGCTCCTTGGACTGAACGGTTGTTCTAAGGTGTCCAGCTTCTCCTTAGCAGTTTCGAATTGCAAGACCATCTCCAATCTTGATCGATCAAGAGCGTTGATGAGACACCAGTTGCCATGAGCAATTAGCGAATACCGTCTGATATCCTCATTCGTCCAGTCAGCTTCAGGTTTGGACGCTGTTGATCCGTCCTCAAGAGTGATTGTTGGACGATGATCTCCATTAGTGAATATATTCCGTAACTCATAATTTTGAGCTTGGACGTATATTTGAAAAGCTGATTTCCAATAAGGATAGTTCATTCCATTAAAAACGGGTGGAACATTCCATCCTCTCTCAGAAGTAGCTTCCTGAGTTCTTTCTTCCGGAATAACAAATTGTTCATCATTTGAAGAGTCTTCATTTTGGACGTTGGACCAAAGACAAAGATTAGCTTCCTCATTTATTTCTTCTTCTTCTTCTTCTTCTTCTTCAAATGAATTGAGATCTTCCCAGGTTGCCATGAAGTTCTTTTTCTTCTTTTTGAAAAACTTCTTCTTGTCTTTTAACATGGGGCAGTCAGCCTTGAAGTGGCCTAACTTGTTGCACTTGAAACAGACCAGCTGACTTTTGTCTTTGGACTCAGCATGGTCCTTAAAGTTTTTCTTTTGAAATGACCTTCTTTTCATCCCGTTTTTCTTTCTCCACATATTTTGAATCTTTCTGGAGATGAAGGATAACTCGTCGTCATCTAATACTTCATTATCAGATTGATCAGCATCATCACTAGACTCATCAGCTTTTAGAGCTTTTGAGTTGTTGGACTTTTGAGCTTACAAAGCAATCCCTTTATTTTTATTTCCACGATTATCAAGATCAAGTTCCTATTCATGAACTTGAAGAGTTCCTAGCAGATCATCGAGCGTCAAAGTAGAAAGATCTTTGGCCTGGGTGATTGCAGTAACAAGTGGTTTCCATTTCTTAGCAAACTTCTAAGAATTTTAGTGACATTCTCTTTAGCAGTGTAAACTTTTCCAACGGACTTTAGATTGTTGATTATTGTCTGAAAACGACCCATTATGTCCAAGATGGACTCTCATTCGGCCATGGTGAACAATTCATACTAGCCAACCAGCATGATAATTTTTGAATCTTTTACCTTGGTGGTCCCCTCATGGAGATTTGACAAGGTATCCCAGATTTGCTTTGGTGATTCACATGTGTGAATCTTCTGAAATTCATCAAGACTGAGAGCACACATTAAAGCATATTTGGCTTCATAATTTTGTTCCATCCTGGCTCTTTCGGCATCAATCCAGTCATCCGTAACTTTTTCAGTCCCATCAGGGTTGAGACACACATTTGGACAATTCATGATTCTAGCCCAAAGAACTGAGTTTGTACTTAAGATAAAGCCTTTGAATCTCTCCTTCCAGTACAAGTAATGGGTTCTGTTAAAGAACGGAGGTCTGGTCATGGAAGTGCTTTCCATAACAGGTTGACTTTCGCTTGGCATACCTTGTCCTGCCATATCTGATGAAGGATCTTTTCCTCTACATGGCTAAGTGCTCAACCCAGAGGCTGAGCTCTGATATCAATTGAGGGAACCTGTTTGAGACACAAGAAGGGGAGTTGAATTGTGTTTCTTACGTCTTTTTTAAAAACTTTTTCACAAACAGATATATATTTTTGTAAAGATGTTAACCAAAGAAACAGCGATGGATGTAGAGAGCTTTTCTAAAAACTTTGGACGCTTTCTGAAAGGTTATAATAAGAGAACATGCACGTTTAAGAAATCAATTCAATCCCAAGAAGTTAGTTAGAAGATAAACTAAAAACAAGAGCAAGGGAAAGAAAGAGACACAAGGATATTATCCTGGTTCACTCCTCTCCAAAGAGCTACGTCCAGTCCTCTATACTTGAGAGCTTTCTCCATCATAACAAAAACCTTTTGTTACAAGTATTCAACACCTCTTCAGGCAAATATTCTACACCTCTTCAGGTAAGTATTCTACACCTCTTCAGGCACAATAAGTTTTCTTTCTACACAAGCCTCTTCAGGCTCAACCGACTGGGTTTTGAAAAAGGGTTTTGCTCTACTAACTCACTAAGTGTGACGGTTTGAAAATTAAAGATTAGAACTCTTGAACAATACTCTACACAGAGAGTGATTTGAAAGATAAGAACAGAGAGAGCTTTGTAAGCTTTGATATTTTTTCTCTTGATTGCTTGTTGTCTTGTGTGCTTGACTATTTTTCAATTTTGATTCAGTTGTGCATCACTTCGCTACCTTGCATCTTCAAGATGAGAGATATTTATAGTAGACTTGTTTTGATCAACTTTAGTCTTCAATGGTTGGAAAAGAATCGGTTCTGATTGAGCATTAAATGCGTTAGACCGTTGAGTCTGATAACTTGTTGAGGCTTCTGATCAGCAAGGTAGACTATCAGGCTTAATAGCTTAAAGAGGTGCTGACACTTTTTCCTTGTACTCGAAAGTTGCCTTTTGTCTTTCCATTTGGAGAAGGTTAAATGATTTTTGTGTCAGGGACAGTCTAGCTTCAGCTTTCGATGGTACGAAGTTTACAAGGAATATTTGTCTAAAGGATATAAGCTTTTTACACATAGAATAATAAATTCAAAAGCTTAACATATGTGTTTACACTAAATAAAGCTTACAGCATAATAAAAGGAAGAGTATTTGGACCCAAGATTTTATCGTCTTGACAGAGCGAGAGCTAATCCACTTTGGAGTTTGGACGAGCGTAAGTCTTTGGACTTATATATATTATCCTGCACACTTAAGATAAAGCGTTAGTCCATAAATAATCTTTGTTCTTCTGAAATTAGTCCTTTGTTAACATCAAAACTTAAGGGATTAGTGGACCATAACCACTTTGGTTCCAATAAGAGAGAGAGAGAGAGAGAGAGTCCAGTTGTGTCGATTTGCTCATGTTTTAAATCATGAAGCCTAAGAATTGAAAATTTAAGATTAAGGACTCGATTATGAGGTTAGTGAGTCGATATAATCTAATTTGCATATCTATTTATAGTAGCTTGTATGAACCAAATTAAAAACAATTGTATATATAGAGTCTAAATCGACAATTTTTTTCTTACACGAACAAAAAATTATTTTAACTAAAACTTAGGAAAACTAACATCAACAGAACTTAGTTACAACTAACCCATTTTTTTTGAAAAAAAAATTTAGTTCTATGACAATATTATAATTATATCCGCAAACAGATATTTATGGTGAAATCAGACAATAAGGTTCTGTTTGGCATGTCCAATAAGCTAGCTTATAGATTATTTGACTAGCTTATAAGCTAGTTTGACCAAAGTAGTGGTGTTTGATAAACAAGCTTATCTCATTAGCTTATATCTTTTCTTCTTAAGCTAATTTATTTAGCTTATGGCTTATAGCTTATCGCTTATTGACTCTTCTCTCATTTTTACCCTCACTCATTTAATGAAATTCTCAATTTACTATGTGTCATAAATATGCCCTTTTATGTCATTTTACATTTATAAGATAGTTCAACAGCTAATTTTACCAAACACTTTAAATTCAATCAGTTAGTTTTTCAGCTATCAACTATAAGTTATAAGTTTTCAGCTAAAAATTAGCTTATCATCTATAAGCTAGCTTATCATCTATAAGCTAGTTTATCAGCCATTTTTGCCAAACAGAGCCTAAGTTTCTGTTTGGCATGTCCAATAAGCTAGTTTATAGCTTATTTGACTAGCTTATAAGCTAGTTGAATCAAAATATATGTGTTTGGCAAACAAACTTATCTCATAAGCTTATAACTTTTCTTCATAAACTAATTTATTTAAGTCTATGACTTATAGCTTATAGCTTATTATTGACTTTTCTCTTAATTTTACCCTCATTCAGCCATAAACTAACTTATAAATTTTTGTCAAACAGATCCTCTATATCTCTGACTAGGGCAAAAAAGCCCCATCCCCACCCTGCTTCCCATGCACAACCCAGGCTAAGCTTGTAATGTAACCCCTTGACGAGCACAAAAGTTTCTTTTCTTTTTTCCCTCTACTGTCAGTGTCATATTCAATGGGGACCCAACAAGTTAAAGTAATTGAAACAGGGGACCAAAGAGCGTGGCTGTTTTTGCGGGCATGCATTAACAAGAAGAATAGGTGAGGTACCGGACGGCCAAACAAAAAAGACATAAGAATTTAATTTTTATATATTGAAAGTATAAAATTTTTTATATTATTAACTAATCACAATGATGGTATGAATGACTTTTAATTGATAATCAAAATAAGAATTTAATTGTTATGCATAAGAGTCAATCATTTTTCCTGATTTGATAATTTATGATTGATTGATAGTATAAAAAATCATTACACTAATAATACATATCAATTAAATCCAAAAAATAAAGGTTCTCGAACGGCGCAACGAAGAAAATTAACATAGAAACTTTTCTTCCTCGGTGGCTAATCTTAGCTATGAGATCCATGTACAATTTTTCAAAGCTTATTTGTATGCACAACCAGCTAAAGTTTTATACTCCTTTTTCAGTTTACTTTCGATACATTAAGATTATATTTTTTTGTATAAACAATTAATTATATATTATTATATATGTGATATGTGACTTGATTTTTGAGTTAGTTATTATAAAAAGGAGTATAAATATGTGAATTGACCCAAGCCTATAACATGGGTGAGTATAAAACTCCATGAGGGGTCTCCAAACACATAATCAAACATCAATATTTACAATTTACCAAACAATTATATATATAATCAACATTCAAGTATCAAAACAACATTAAGTCCACCATGAGACTACTTGTGAAATGATTGTCTATTATTTCGTTCCATGTTCTCGTCTTGCTCACGTGGGGGGATACATATATACAACGAGTCTTTGGTGGCCCTTTAGGATTGTTCACTCAAGCTCCACCGTCCCGACGGTTTTAATTCCATATCCCAGAGATATCGCACCCTCCGACCAAAATATATCCCTCTTGCACTTCGGCGTTGTTACAAGGGTCCCCAACGATGTTAATTTATATCCTGGAGTTATTGTTCCTTTCGTCTTATTCTTCCACCATAGCTTCACACTTTAAGCCTTGGAACTTTCCTTTAGTATTATTCTGTCTCGATCCCTTCTGTTCTGCTATAAGAAGGATAAATACTTGGATGGATCTTTAAATATCTAAGTGTTACTTGGTTAAGTTTTATCTATTAGCTCGACTAGCCGACCTTATATTCTCGATTAGTACAACCATCATGCTTCTTATAGAGGTTCCGAAAGGTTCCACCAATTAGGGAACTCTAAGTTTGAGTCGTTTGAGTAATAAATATAAAGGGTTTTATAAAGGGACATGTAATTTTCTAGAAATGAAAGCTCTAAGTAATATAAGTGAGAGAACAATAAGTTGGAGAAGGAGGAAGCAAGGTGTTTGGCGTGGTGGAATTGGGAGTGGTGGAGGTTAGAGAGAAGGAAGGTGATGTTGAAATGTGAAACGATGTTGTGGGAGAGGAGGTCGTAGGGGAAGAAGTGGAGGAAAAGAGTGATGGGCGATGCAAAGTAGATCAAAACCGAAAGGAAAATAAGCTTTTAAATTTTACATGAAATGGAATGCATTAAGACACCTTGAGAGAGAGAGAGAATCCAGTTGCGGCGATTTGCTCATGTTTTAAATCATGAAACCTGAATTGAGAATTTAAGATTAAGGACTCGATTATGAGGTTGGTGAGTCGATATAATCTAATTGACATATCTATTTATAGTAGCTTGTGTGAACCAAATTAAAAACAATTGTATATATAGAGACTAAATCAGCAATTTAACTAAAAGTTAGGAAAACTAACATCAACAGAACTTTGTTACAACTAATCCATTTTAAAAAAAAAAAAATTAGTACTACGACAATATTATAATTATATCCTCAAACTGTTATTTATGGTGAAATTAGACACTAAGGCTCTGTTTGACAAAAATAGCTGATAAGCTTGCTTATGGCTGATAAGCTAGCTTATAGCTGATAAGTTAATTTTTAGCTGTAAGCTTATGGCTCTGTTTGGCATGTCCAATAAGTTAGCTTATAGCTTATTTAACTAGCTTATAAGCTAGTTTGACCAAAGTAATGGTGTTTGGTAAACAAGCTTATCTCATGAGCTTATAGCTGTTCTTTATAAGCTAATTTATTTAGCTTATGGCTTATAGCTTATAGCTTATTGACTTTTCTCTCATTTTTACCCTCATTCATTTAACGAAATTCTCACTTTACTATGTTTGTCATAAATATGTGATTTTATGTCATTTTACATTTATAAGTTAGTTCAACAGTTAATTTTAGCAAACACTTCAAATTCAATCAGCTAGCTTTTCAGCTACCAGCTATAAGCTTTCAGCTATTAATTAGCTTATCAGCTATAAACTAGCTTATCAGCCATAAGCTAGCTTATCAGCTATTTTTGCCAAACAGAGCCTATAGCTTATAGTTGATAGCTGAAAAGCTAGCTGATTGAATTTGAAGTGTTTGGTAAAATTAACTGTTGAACAAGATTATAAATGTAAAATGACATAAAAGGGCATATTTATGACAAACATAGTAAATTGAGAATTTCATTAAATGAGTGAGGGTAGATATGAGAGAAAAGTCAATAAGCTATAAGCTATAAGCCATAAGCTAAATAAATTAGCTTATAAAGAAAAGCTATAAGCTCATGAGATAAGCTTGTTTATCAAACGCCTCTACTTTGATCAAACTAGCTTATAAGCTAGTCAAATAAGCTATAAGCTAGGTTATTGGACATGCTATATAGAGCCTAAGCTAGCTTATCGCTTATTTGACTAGCTTATAAGCTAGTTTGACTAAAGTAGAGGTGTTTGATAAACAAGCTTATCTCATGAGCTTATCACTTTTCTTCATAAGCTAATTTATTTAGCTTATAGCTTATTAACTTTTCTCTTATTTTTATTCTCATTCAGCTATAAGTTAGCTTATCAATTATTTTTATCAAACAGGGTCTAAATATCTGAGTAGGGCAAAAAGCCCCACCCCATCCTGCTTCCCATGCATAAGTGCATAACCCAGGCTAAGCTTTTGTAATGTAACCCCTTAATGAGCACAAAAGTTTCTTTTCTTTTTTCCCTCTACTGTCAGTGTCATATTCAATTCGATAAATCGTTATATATATGCATATATAATATACACATGGACATATGGGCAATGGGGACCCAACAAGTTAAAGTAATTGAAACAGGGGACCAAAGAGCTTGGCTATTTTTGCGGGCATGCATTAAGAAGAAGAATAGGTGAGGTAACTCACGGCCAAAAAAAAAATAAGAGTTAAATTGTTATATATTAATAGTGGAAAGATTTTTATATTATCAATTAATTGTAAATCATGATATGAATAGCTTTAAAGGTAATTAGGATAAGAGTCAAATATTTTTCCTAATTTGATAATTTATGATTGATTAAAAGTGAAAAAAATCATTACATTAATGATACATATCAATTAAATCCAAAATATAAAGGCTCTTGAACGGCCACTAAAGTACAGAGCATGGCTCAACGAAGAAAAATAATAGAGAAAATTTTCTTCCTCAGGGGCTAATCTTAGCTATGAGATCCTTTTACGATTTTTCAAAGCTTAACTTGTATGCACAACCAGCTACAGTTATATACTCCCTTTTCAGTTTAGTTTCGATACATTATTATTATATTTTTTTGTATAAACAATTAATCATATTAAGTATAAAAAAAATATTATAATATGATAATACATAATTGAATGATAATATAAAATTTATTTACACTCACAAAGCATTCAAATTAAATATTTTTTATTGAACTCTTAATTATTTTCATTTGTAAACCAAAACACGTTTTTATATGACCAATAAAATCTTAGAGCTATATCCCAATTTAGCAAGTTAGTTGCACTACAGTTCTATACTCGGTTTTATAGTGTAATTTTGATATATTATTATTATTGTAAAACTTTTACACAATCACTTAATTAATTTTTAGAGTTTAATTTCTATACACTGACAGTGTAAGTTTTTTATACTGTCAACCAATCATCAATCATGATATGAAAGACTTTTAAGGTAGTTAGGATGCTAATCAAATTAATGTACTGACGTGATAATTTATGATTAGATGTCTGTGTAAAAAAGTTTTACACTGTCAGTGTATATAAATTAAACTCTAATTCTTATGTACTGCCAGTGTATGTACTGTCAGTGTAAAGAATTTTTACACATACATTTAATGATATTTTGACAAATTAGCATTATTATATATAGGTGACATGAATTTTTAAGTTAATTATTGTAAAAATCAAGTATTTTTTTATAATATGAGAATACATGATTGAATGATGAGAAGATTTTTTTATTTAAATTCAATCCTTTTTATTGAACATTTTAATTCTTTTTTCATTTGTAAACGAAACATGTTTATATATGTCCAATAAAATCTTATAGCTATATATAAATGGGCGTTGTTATAGTAACTTTGAAAAGTAGAAGGTTTAGATACCTTATGTCCAACCAGAATGTGTCACCTAAATTAAAGTGTAAACCATCATTTTGGTCCCTGAAAGTGTGAGGCGTTATCAATTCAATCCCTGAAAGCAATTAAATTACGAAAAGGTCCCTGAATGTTAATTTCTTTAGTAAAGTTAGTCCCTGACAGGAACTAAATTGACTAACAAAATTAACATTGAGGGACTAATTTGACTGACAAAATTAACATTGGGGGACTTTTTCATAATTTAACTGCTTTCAGGGATTGAATTGACAGCGACGCATACTTTCAGGGACCAAAATGATGATTTACTCCAAATTAAATAAGTCATGTAAATGTCACACTTCTTACCATCTTATAGGATCACATAGGCAAGGATAGATTACCCAAGAGGTATCCTAGAATCTTCCCATATAAATTAAGCAAGTTGTGTGAACTATAACCTCAAACAAATTTTATTTATAATGTTAGATATTTAAAAAATTACGTAATTATCATTTTGACCTAAATTTGAATTAACAATTAATTAAAGATAAAAATTGCAATATCTTTATAGCTCGTACAACATGGATAATTATATCATGAATATATGCTATGCAAGGCATTTTGAGATATCAACATAAATATAGGGGTACATACCCAAAATAATATACTCATCAAATTTGAAAAAGGAAGAAAAAATTTAGGTGCAATTTCATAAGTATTTGTGATGTTATTTTTCAATTAAAATAATATATATGTAAAATTTTATCAATAAAATATATATATATATATATATATATATATATATTTTCAGTTTTTATAAAAATTACAAATTAAACTACATATTTTAATTAATAATAATATTAACTAATTAGGTTTAAAATCATAAATAAATAATAATAATATTAAGGGTAAAAGATAAAAGAGAAAACACTTTCTTATCCTATCCTGTTGGTTCTAACTCAGTTCCTCCCTCCGGATAAAATTATAACTAAGTAACAGAATAGAATAAACAAACAGAATATCATACTGATTTACCAAACTACAAATTAAAATAAAATATAATAATTTATCCTATCTTAACTCCTTTATTTTGATCACCAAATCAGAGCTGAATGGTTTTTACCGCAAAAGCAAGAAAGAGAATTATTGAATGCTACGGAACTATGTCAGCAATAGCATACATTTTGTGGCTCACTTAAAACCACACGTGCATGAACTTCCCACTCCTTTTCCATCACAAAAAGAGAAGAATGGCGGAAAGAACTAGTTCCACGTATTGAAACTTTTTGTTTCTTCTTTTCCTTTTTTTTCCTGTAGTTTCCCCATGTTTTAGGTTTCAATTATCTCTTGGATCAGTGTATTACACTATTTCTCTATGTCCTGACTCCTGATTGTGTGCGTGGTGGAATTGGAAAAGAAACGTATGTAAGAAGGTTTTATTTCAGAATAAAACTTACGTATAATTTCATAAATATATTAGATATTTTTTTTTAATAAAAATATGACATATATAATAATTATTACATATATTATTTTTTTATTATTAAATTTTTATAAATTTTTTATTCTCATTTTCATTAAAAAATAACATTTAATGTACTTAAAAAACTTATACGTACGTCTTGTCCTTTATTTGATAGATAAAGACGTCAAAAAAACAGACTCTTTCGTCGACTATACGTGGCTCCGATTACGCTACATATGGGGCGTATGTGCGTACACACACACTAATTCTTAAAAGTGTGTTCTAATTTGATACTAATTTGATATAAAGTTTAAAATAAAAATAAAAAATTCATAAATTAACTTTATTTATGAAATTGTAGCGAAAACTCATCCATAATTTTTTTATCCATATTTTTATACACATATTAAACTAATGTCACCTAGACACCTACTTAATTTATTTGTACACGCATCATCTAGTAAATTTCACCTCATTTGCTACATATTTACGCTATTTTACCCTGTAATACTCGTGTGAATGGACGAGAACCATGAATATTGAAGCGTTGTGATATTAACCAATATCCGAGTAGTATTGATTAAAAAATTCATAAAAAAAATTTATTAAAAATCTAAATGTTTAATATTTTAAAATATTAAATATATTACTTTTTAATAAAAAAAATTTTAATTTTAATTCCTTAACCAATAATACCTTTAATACAATGCTTAGCATTCTATTTATTATTATTATTACGAAAATGCTAACGAGTGTCCAAAAAATTTTTTGCATAGAATTTGATATATTTAACATTTAAAAAGATATTATATTTAATATTTTAATAAAAAATTATTTTTTTATTTTCTTAAAGAATGTCTTTAAGATACTCGTTCGCATCATCTTATTATTATCCTTCACGAAACAAGAAGAATATAATATTCATAAATGGAACGGCGTTAGAATCCAGAACGTGTCAGGGAGTGCAGGCGTAACCTCGTTCACACAAACACACTAAACCGGTCAAACGCTACGTATGAAAGCGTCGACCATGGGCAACCCTCATGGCATGCATTGAAATGCCACCGGCTCATCGTTCTCCGTACCACCCATTACCTACAATTGCCGGTCAACTCTTGTTTTTATCTTGCTTTGCCAAGCCAATAATTTTAGTTTTTATTACTGTTATTTTAGCATAATATAATATTTAGACAATATTTTATTCATATATATATATATATATATATAAATCATAAACGATAATATAATATTTAAAGGACAAAAATTAGTTATATTTCTATAATTGCTTGTGATATTATTTTTTAAATGAGATAAAGGTATATATAACAGTTATATATTTTATTTTCATTAAAAAACAATACAAACACATGTAAAACATTACCTAAGTTTTGTCCATATTTAAATAAGATCTATGTTATTTGAGTATCAAATTTTAAAAATTGTATTTGATAAGTATATATTTATTTCTACCTCTCATCTTTTTTTATTCACTTATTCCAATGATAACAAAATTATACTTTTGTGGAATAAAATTTAAAATGAACTGATTTTAATAATTTTACTTTATCTTAATAATATAGGATTTTGTCTCTTATATTCTGGACGGGTTTGAGTCGTATCTAGTAATATCTAACTTCCTTTATAGTAATATTTCACTTGATATTGAATTGGGATGTAATAAAATAAAATAAAATTATAGCTTAGTTTCAATCCCCCCATTCCATAAACACCTTTCACACTTTATTTCTAAACCCAAAACCTCTCTCCCTCTCTCTCCCTCCCACCTACCTATAAACCAGATCAACCCTTGTGTGCCTTTGCCTTAGAAATGAAGGGTTTGTCTTTGGGTTTGAGTGTTTAAGATGGAGAAGAAGGAGATGATGAGTGTGAAGATGGAGGATGGTGTTATCGGATCCTCTTCCTTCCACCTCACTAGTAATCCATTATCGAGCGTGTTTGATTTGTGTGAAGTGGAAAAGATAGGGTTTATGGAGTTACTGGGAAGTGATTCTCTGCTTGATTTGCCTCAACTTTCATCAACCATGTCTGTTGTCAAGGATCAACCAGAGACAACAGGGAAAGAGTGTTCTGAAGTCTTAAACTGTCACCAACCTGCCACTCCAAACTCTTCATCCATTTCATCTTCCTCCAGTGAGGCAGTCAATGATCATGAACACAATAAAACTGTAGACCAATCACATGAACACCCAAACACCAACAAACAGTAGGTTTCATTTATTTTCTATTTTTCTTTTTTTATTTCTCTCACCTAGATGGGTTTTTTATTTTGTGCAATTATTTGGTATTTACAACTAGGCTTTTATTTTCATTCTCAAAGAATGCTAATCGTGCCGTGATGAAAACTTACTTTTATTAGATTTCTTAATCAGCAGACACTGGTTAGGAACATCTTTCGTTTTTTGGAATGAGGGGGAAGTTTTCTAAAGTTAATTTCATGAGGGGAAGGTTCAACTTTGTTCATGTGATATATATATGGGTGGAAAATAATTTGAGGTGGTTGAGTATTAAAGTACGTGTTTTTGTTTCTACTTAATTTTGGTTTTGTTTATTTTTCTACATGTCTTAATTGTGTGAGATACAATTCAATGCACTTGTTTGATGTTGGGAACATTCTTATAAGATATGATGGTTTTTGGGATCTGGTTATTTTTGGGTTTAGGTTGAAGCCCAAGAAGACAAGTCAGAAGAGACAGAGAGAACCGAGATTCGCGTTCATGACTAAAAGTGAGGTCGATCATTTGGAAGATGGGTACAGATGGAGAAAGTACGGCCAAAAAGCTGTAAAAAACAGCCCCTTTCCTAGGTAATTCTTTCAATTCAATCTTAAAATACTCTAATCTTACTTTTACCTGTAATCTAAGGTTTGAAAGGTGGTTACTGTCACTGTCGCGGTTCCATTACGTTTATCATCATTATGAATAATTACCAAAAAATATGATTAATGTAACCATAATTGTAATTGTTATACGGTTATAGATAGTACTAAAATCATAATATTTTACGAACCTTATTTTAAAATCATGCCTACAATTATATACTCTCTTTATAATAAAATATAAGTAAAAATTGATCTATATAAGTTGTAGCAAAATATAAGTAAAAATTGACTTTTTGCATCTTATTTAATGATAGTATTCCAAAAATATCCTTCATTTTATTACATTTAATTGAAGCAAGTTTCGATGCAATACAATTAATATGAGTAAACAAAGGGATAATTTAGACAGTAAAGTTGAACTTTTAAATGAGATTAACAACATTAAATATGAATAACTAATTTTCTTAATAAGCGTGAAAGTGGTTAAATTTATTTATATTTTACTACCGAAGGAGTATATATATATATATATATATATATTTCTTTGTCCTAAGAATAGTGATTAGGCATAAAAAATGGTTTTAACATTTGGTTTCAACATATAGGAGCTATTATCGTTGTACCAGTGCTTCTTGTAATGTGAAGAAACGCGTGGAGAGGTCTTATACTGATCCAACCATTGTAGTGACGACCTACGAAGGGCAACACACACATCCAAGTCCAGTTATGGCTCGATCATCTCAAATAGGCACCAACTTTGGTTCAGTGATGCCTGGAAACTACTTATCCCAATATTATCAGCACCACCAACGTCAACAACTCTTCGTTAATACATTGTCATCTTTTGGTTTACCTTCTTCTTCTTCTTCTTCAAAGATTAATGCTACTTTTACTCAAGAGAGACCCCTTTCAAGGGACCATGGACTTCTTCAAGATGTTGTTCCTTCCCATATGTTGAAAGAAGAGTAGATTATAACTCCATTACTCTGCTTCTATGTGATTACTTATGCTGACTTTTTGTAGGGATTTTAGATGAGGACTCCATTATTGGTAGTGTATGCAATTTTTCCTTCTATATATAAATTCTTGGGTAGGAACTTCCTAACTTATAAAGTTAAGCATGCAAGTTAAATTTACATGTATAAAGTTATATAGGTCATGGTAGAAATACAAGTATCTTCATTAAAACAATTTTATACATGCCAAAAATTAATTTGCATATTTAAGATAGAAAGATCTCATCTTAAAGTCTCTCTCCCATGAACAAACAAGTGGTGATAGTGATGATGATCATACTCAAAGTTTTAAATTACAGTTGCAATCGCGTTGCGTTTTTCGTTATTGCAGATAATTACGAGAAAATGCAGTCAATGAGACCGCAATTGCGATCGTGATGTGATTTCGGAGCTTATCAAACCACAACGTCGCGGTCACAATTGGGGTTGCATACCCAGATTTAAAACCCTGATCATACTTGTAAAACCCACTTTATCTTTTTGCACATATAGGCCTTATTATAAATATATTAGTATAACATGATGGATTTTGACCAGATGCTGTGATTACTTCCTCATTGACGTCTCTCACGAGCTAGTTTCCATTCAATACATCTTTTTTAATAGAACCCAAAAAAAATAAGAGAACAAAGTATCGTTGGTGGATTGGACTGTGGGGGAATGATAAAAAAAATAGTAAATAGGCTTTCTAATATCCTCTATTTAGTCTTCAGATTCTGACACCTCGTTTGTCTTGAATTTTTGTTTGTTTTTGTTGAAGGAATTTGCATTCATTTCACTGAGGTACAGCAGTAAAGATTGTTAGGTTTAGGTTTTGAAACGGGAACAATTGGTGTGTAAGCTTTACTTACTTTGTTTTGTCCCGGGAATCCAAGCAAAACGAATTCGAGGGAAAAGTACTTCCAATTTGAAGGTACTGGTGGTGGTGGTGAAAAGTTCTGTCCCAATATAGTCATGAGGCAATAAATAGGAAGAGTAATTCAACCATTAAAAATCTACTTTAAGCACCTTGAGTAAATGGCTCTCGTTATCCTGCACCGGATGCAATCCCTTCATGGATTTGATTCATTCAAGAGCGGTGACTGGTGAGAGGGGGAAATTAAATACAGAAAAATAAACCAAGGGATAAAATATTAAACACCATTAGGATCCATTTGTTTTGTTTTCATTTCTTACTTTCATTAATAATTATAAAAAATATCACCTTATTTTTATTCTATTTCCTATTTTCAAAGATTTTGCTGTTTTCACTGTCTCTTATACAAATCTTTAGAAATAGGAAACATATCGAAACCAAGATGACATTTTTGCAATTATTAATTAAAACAGAACAAAAAAAAACTAAAATTAAAACAAAGGGACCCTCAGTAAATATGAGGCGTTATCTGGCTTCTACGATGGAATAGATCTTGATAAAGACCCCTTATAGCTTAATTTATTAAGGCACTACAATAACTCGTGTCGTGTTCTTTGGCAAATTTGGTTTTATTGAGCAGGTAAGACTCTAGTCGTAAGAGAATAATTGGAAGTTCAGTTGATAGGGATTCACGGATAGGCCTACACTCACTGAGAGGTTGTACATGATACGCCACCATAAAAGAACCACTGGGGGCCCTGCTATTTCTGTCACAATAATTCTTCCTACACATCACTTTGAGCATCTCTTATATAAAATGGGTATATACCTATGTAAAAAAAATAAAATAAGATTAGCCTAATTGAGATAATGAAACTTATGTACATGAATGTGTATAGAACATTTTTATTCCCATTATACCGTAGCTCCACCCCTTTTCTCTTTAGTGCCAAAAAACATTGCATCGAATTAAATTTGTTCAGTTCGGCATAGAGCAGGGAATAATTAGCAACCCTCATTAAATTCTTCCAATTTTGTTCAGGCCCCCCATAGGATCCAAAATAGTCTTTTAAATTACATATATGCTATATTCCTTTACTCCTAGACAAATAATTGCTAGGAGTAATGATCGTTCTGACTTGATTAACCATATCAAACTTTGATAAAACAAAATTATCCATTTACCTTTTGTTAAAATTTCTAGATATTCCACAAGAACCTCGACAATTAATCAGAATCCTGAGCAGTGTAACACGAAGTGAGTGAGATGGGCATTTTGGTACCATTCATCACATGGCATTACTAGAGCTGAAAACGCCAATTCACATTCAAATTCAATTACAATATAGACAATAATTTGTATGTGTTTGAAGTTTGGACGTACACCCAGTGGGCAGCGCTTCTTAAATTTGTGGTCCCTACATTAGTAGTGGAGCCATATTTCTTATCAAGCTCTCTAAGCTTTAATCAATTTCCCATTACTCTTTCACACACAATACAAGTACACTAGCTAACCAGATTCCACAGCACCCAAAAAGAAATTTATGGGCTGGCATCATAATAAATGAAAGTATTTATTTACGGAGAATGCTAACGAATGCTCTTAGGGCACTAGTTACAAAATCAATAAAAGAAAGTTTTCATTGGGGGATTATATATTCCATATTTTAAGAAGTGTTATATTTAATTTTTCAATAAAAACTTGCTTTTATTGGATTCCTTAATCAATGCCCTAAGGGCACCTCGTTAGCAAACCCCTTTATTTATTTTGCCCAAAATTTTCCTACCTCACAAAGTTCAAGCGTTCAACCTAATTTGCCCCAAAGAAAGTTAAGTTCACCCCCACAATTTGAATGTCCAAATCTCTAAGTAGAAGTGATTACCAAGAATGTATCCCTTTCAGAGGAACTTTCTAATGAGGGAATTAGGAATGCAACAAATTCCCCAGTTACAGGTTAGTAATAGCCATTGCAATGAATAAATGATCAAAAAAAAGTAAAAATAAAAAGAGCAGAACCTCTGAAGAAACTTTAGGTTAGTTCTGTAGCAATTTAAAGGCCATTATGATAATTATAATTGAACAATATGATTTCAGTAGCCCAACAACAAACATAATATCACACCTGACCAACAATACTTGCTTTTGACTGCTTGTGATCATTGTTTATATCCTGAAAAATTACAGAAAGTTAAATGAAGTAGCATACCATGGCTATAGAAGATTAAGCAACAAAAACAGTCCCCTCTATTAGTTAATATACGTTACTTTCAGAAAAATTAAGTCTTGCAATATGACAATGTTTATTATTCCAAGCGGGTAAGGAAGGTTGCTGATATTTTATTTTGACTACATTTTTTTCTGGGCTGAACGTGTTAATGGGAGACGTATGCACTGTTTGGTTCCGAGGGGGAGGGAAAGTCCAGAAATGCCTTAGCCATTCCCCCTTTCCCGCCATTCCCCTCCAACCAAACTGTGCATAGAGAAAGAATTTGGAAAACTGTGCCCCAATGTTGGTGTAGGTTATGCATTAATATAATAAAATAGGCTGTCAGTACAGTGTAGAACAATCTGGTGCAAAGGACATAAATACCCTCCAGCACACTAAACACCTGCTTAATACGCTGTTCTTAACACTCCCACAAGTTGGGTCATAAAGTTAATCATCCCCCACTTGTTAATCCTATTCCCATTAAGTGTTTTTGTAAGGATGTCAGCTACTTGTTCTCTAGTTCTAACATGTCCTATGGATGTTCCTGCTGGATCTTCTCCCAAACAAAGTGGCATTTCATGGGAAATCGGATTCGAGGCAATGTGATGGGCAGCCTGGTTGTCACGCAACAATTTCATAGGTATAGAAGCTTTTAGTGTGATCTCATCAAGTAGATGATACACCGACAATAACTCGCACAAAGTTTGGGCCATTGCCTGATATTCAAATTCACACTCGACCTTGCTGCTACATTTTGTTTCTAGCTTTTCCAAGAGATCAAATTTCCCACAAGAAACACAATAACCAGAGGTTGATTTTCAATTTATAGGTACCCAACCCAATCTGAATCAGATATAACCTTCCGATTTGCAGTGGTCATTGTCTTTATAAAGGATCGCACACCCAAAGGCTCCTTTCAGATGCCTCTAAATATGTAACACTGCATCCCAATGAAATGAGAATCTTGAGAAGATGACATAAACTAACTAACTACGCTTACTAGGAAAGAAATGTTTGGATGTGTCACAGTAAGGTAGTTCAGTCTGCCAATCAACTTGCTATACCTCTCGGGATCTAAAAGTAATTCTCCATCATTTGCAATGAGCTTCACGTTTGGAATCATCAGTGTCACAAGACCTGGTTCCCAACATACCAACATCTGAAAGAAGAGCAAGAACAATTTACGTTGAGAGGAAGATGCCCTTTTTGCTCCTACTTACTTCAATTCCCAAAAAATACTTCATGGGCCCCAGGTCCTTTGTCTGAAATTTGGTTTGAAGGAAACTCTTGAGTTATGAAATGCAAAATGTGTTGCTCTAGATTATCACTATATCATTAACATAGATAACCATTAGAATACAACCTTTCTCAAATTGTTGATAGAAGACATAGTGATATTAACTGCTCCTTTTCAAGCCTAAGTCAAGAACAACTTCACTCAACCTTCCAAACCATGCCCTAGGAGACTGTTTCAATCCATAGAAAGAGCGCTTAAGCTGACAAACCTTCTCATACTCCCTCCAAGCAACAAATCCAAGTGGATGCTCTATATAGACTTCCTCTGGTAAATCACCATGAAGGAAGGAATGGCTGCCATTGGCATTAGTGGCCTCCCAGAAATTCGAACCGATCAAGAAGCACCAAGAAAAGATCAATAACCTACATTACAATGGATGTCGATGTCACGCTCGTAGTCGTAAGACACTTTCCCGTCCACAAGTCATTTTCGGCGACCTTGCAGTGACAACTCACCCTGAAACTGAAACTGTGTCGTGGGTTTCTTGAAGAGCCATTATTATCCTCAAACTCTGGGAGAATCAGGGCAATCCAACCTTTCTTGCCCAAGACGGAAATTTATCGATGAAGGACTCTCCATTTTAATGAGTCTCCGCTTTTTGCTTATCCGGCTATGACTTTGACATTGACATATCTTGAATGGATTGTGCATCGTCTTCCTCCAGCTCTAGGCTAATTACGCCCTCCTTCATCCACTTGTCAAATAGTTGCCAAATTCCTTTGATGCCATCCATATTTTCCTCAAACCATTTGATCTGATGTGGTGCAACGTTTTCCCCAACTGGTTGTTCATTCCTCCCTTCATCCTCATGATTGATATCTTGCTTTTCAATCCATTGTCCTCAGAGTTATTTGATCCCTTCAATCCCCTCTACACTCTTCTTGATCTAAACGAAGTTGCATACCATGATAAAGCAGAACTCCATGATCGTTGGCCCTTTTCTTGAAGAATTCCACTGAATTCTCCAAAGCTTCCACTTCGGTCAACATCTCCTTGTCGAACGGATCTGACAGGTCGAACCAATTGTTAAGAACCCACCTCCAAAGGTTTGCCCTCTCACAAAGTTAACAAATCAAAATAATCCCCCTATACCTTTTTCCCCCTATTTATCTTAAATGAGCCCCTTTACTAAACTAACTGCTCTAATTATTTCTAACTGCTCCAAGCATGTACCTCCCTACATGCTAACAGGAACAAAGGGAGAGCCATGAACCACTTGATAAATGAGAATGTCCTCTTCAACTGGCTGGAGGAGAGGAGGATTGAGGAAAGAACGAAGTAGACTGAAATAATGACACATCCGCAGAAAGACACACTTATGTGGGTGTAGCTTGGAGAGTTAAGGTCGAACATCCTGCACAAAATATGCACATCCAAAAATACAAGGAAAGGGAAACAAAGATTGAGACGAAATGAGAATAGAATGCGGAACTTGAACATCTAAGAATACGACATCCGATTAAGTAAGAAACGAGCAATAGAGACAGCATTAGCCTAAAACTCTTTAGGAACACATGTGAAACAAGGCTCTAGCAACTTCCATGAGATGTTTGTGTGACCACACAAGAAGATTGATGGATCATCCTATGTTGACGCATATAGGAATTAAACTCATGGGAGAAATCTTCTCAAAATACAAACAAGAGTACTAAGTTGAGTTTTAATTTTAGAACGAAAGGCAGTAAATATCAAGAATAACTAGTGAGATTTGATAATATATAGTCAAGTCATCTTGAAAAATCATCCACAAGTATCACAAATACAAAATACCGAAATCCAGATTTAGAAGTAATGGGAGAATGACCCCCAAACAACATAATGAACAAATACAAATGGGGACGCAGCCTGAATATTGACATGCAAGGGGAAAAACTCTTAGATGAGTTACAAGGGGCAGTGTACTTCTCAAAGATAGACTTGGAATCGGGGTATCATCAAATTAGAATCAAGGTTGAAGACATCCCCAAAAATGCCTTCCGAACTCATTTGAGCCACTATGAGTTTCTTGTAATGCCTTTTGGACTAACGAATGCAACCTACACTTTTCAGTCAACCATGAATTCAACCTTCAAGACTTATTTACGAAGATTTGTCCTAGTATTTTTTGACGACCTACTGGTTTATAGTAAGTCGTGGGCCTCACATGTGCAGCACCTAGAAGTCGTTCTACAGACTCTTGAACATAATTTCTTTGCTGCCAATCTCAAGAAATGCTGTTTTGGGAGAAAGGGTAGATTACTTGGGGCACATAATATTCCATGAGGGGTTTTGAGTGGATCCTTCCGAAGTAGAAGCTGTATTGCGATGGCCAAGACCTAAGACAATCAAAGAAGTTAAGAGGTTTCCTAGGTCTTATGGGGTATTACCCGAAATACACCAAGGATTGCGATAAAGTGCAATGGCAAGACCCTTAACCAATCTGCTGAGGAAAGGAATTTTCCTTTGGGGCAAAGAGGCTGAAAGGGCATTTAATGAACTGTGGCAGCTTATCTCTACAGCACCGGTTCTTAGCATGCCATATTTTTTCAAAACCCTTTGCTATTGAAAGTGATGCATCGGGAAAAGGGATTGGGCAGTGTTACTCCAAGAGGGCAGGCCCATCTCCTGCTTTAGCAAAGCTTTGGCAGATAACACACTCAACAAATCCATTTATGAAAAGGAACTAATGGCATTAGTTCTAGCCATTCAACATTGGAGGCCTTATTTGTTAGGCAGGAGATTGATCATTCACATCGATCAAAGAAGCTTGACATACCTCTTGGACCAAAGGATTACAACTCAAGCCCAACAAAATTGGTTAGCCAAACACAAGGCCGGAAAGAGTAACAATGCTGCTGATTCACTCTCAAGAGTGGTGGAAGATAAAACCTTCTGTCATGACTAAACCATTTTGGGCAGACGTTAAGGAGGTTGAAACGGCCATAGAGAATGATCCAGAATTATCTAAGATCAAAGCTGAATTGTTGCAGGATCCTAGTTCCCGTCCTTTCTACATGCTAGCACAGGAGCGCTTATTTTACAAGGGCAGATTGGTTTTGCCTAGCAACTGTTATTGGATACAAACCTTGATGAAGGTGTTTCACTCAACTCCAGGTGGATGGCATTCAGGGGTGTACATAACTTACCGGAGATTGGCACAAGGGCTGTATTGGAAGGGCATGAAGACCATGATTACTAAGTTTGTGGCGGAATGTACTACTTGCCAGCAACATAAGTATCAAGCCACGACACCGGGAGGGCTGCTACAACTTTTGCCCATCCCTAATTCCACTTGGGAAGACATTAGTATGGACTTCATTGGGGCACTACGCAAGTCTAAGGGGTGATCTTTGTGGTGGTAGACAGATTAACAAATTACGCTCACTTCATCCCAATGAAACATCCCTCGACTGCTAAATCCTTGGCAAAAGTCTTCATTAAAGAAGTGGTGAGACTTCATGGGATCCCCACCGCAATAGTCAGTGATAGAGAAACTATTTAGGCTGCAAAGCACACAACTAAGGATGAGTACAGCCCATCACCGTCAATCCGGCCAAACGGAGGTCATAAATAGGATATTAGAAACATATTTGAGGTGCTTCGCATCAGAACAACTACAAACTACGGCATAATACCACGTATCAAGGATCCACAAAATTCACCCCTTTTGAGGCTGTCTACAGGAAGCCACCACCAAGCATCATCAAGTATCTATCTGGAGAAACACTTGTAGAGGCAGTAGCGCAGGAATTGACAGCTAGAGATGAGATCTTAAAGCAGCTGAAATACAATCTCACTCAAGCTCAAGGAAAAATGTGTGCAGCAGCCAATGCTCATGGAGACCTCTGATTTTTTCAGTGGGGGATTGGATTGGGTTTACCTTAAATTACGACCCCAACAACAACAACAAAAAGGAGGGAGTTGAGTCCGAAGCTATCACCCAGATATTATAGGCCTTTCCTAATACTTCAGAAAGTGGGGGAAATGGCTTATAAGCTTCAGCCACCAGAGGAGTCAAGGATCCATCCCGTATGCCATGCGTCCCAACTCAAGGGAGAAAAAGGAGAAATTCAAGCGGAACCACAACTTCCAATCAGACCCAAGGCAGATCAGCCAACTGTCACACCCGTAAGAGTGCTGGCAACTAGATCAGTTATGCATGGAGACCAAGTGATACCTCAAGTTTTAATTAAATGGCATAAATCTCTCAGAAGAGGAGGCTTTCAGCCTTGAGGACAAGGCTGTTAATGGAGTGGGAGGTAATGTTAGGCCCATGGATGAAGTTGAGGAATTAAGGAGGCCCAATGATGAGGCTGGTACAGAGAGAATATGGAAGGTTTACAGAAGGAAAAAGTGGCGGGGGGCCCAAGACCAAATCAGCATGGTAATGATGAACATGTTAGTTATGGGAGTGGGTTGTAGGACATGTGGCATCAGTGTAGGATAAAGGGGAATATGTGTAGTGGTTTAGGGGTAGGAAAATATTTTCCTTAGTGGTAGATGCATAGACTCTGTGAGAAGAAGGAGTAGTAGCTCTGGGGATCTTCTACAGCAGGGAGGATTTACTATTATTTGCAACCAAATTCCCATTCTGCAACTATTAAAATTCTCTTTCATTCCCCTAAATTCTTTGGTGTTTGCTTATCTCATATCTCGGTTTCTAACACAATGTGGATCTGTCCTGTTAATTTTTGTTTTGGTGTTACTAAGAGGGAAAAGAAATTTGGAAAATTGCAAGAAAAATTGAGAGAGCCTACTGCCTATTGATACCATGCAGAGAAAGAATTTGGAAGCAGTGCCCCATCGTGGTGCAGGTTATGTATTTACATAGTAAAATAGGTTGTCAATTCAATACAGTGTAGTACAATATAGTACAAAGGATATAAGTACCCTCAAGCACATTAAACACATGATTAATACATTATTCTTAACAGGAGAGAATGTACCTGTTGTCTTTGAGCAACTTGTTGAGCGGAAGATAACAACAATTGTGAGCCAAGACAGCTATGATCATCCTGCCCTCGCTGCTTCTGGGATTCTTTCTCATACAGGGCATACTCCTCAGGCTTCTCCCACTGCACCAACTTGCAGACTAACGATCACTCACCAAAGTAACAGAAATCCAAAACATAATAGATGAAAAAGATCAGAAGGGTAAAGCATTACTCTGCTTTCACAAGTGACACAGTTATAGTAGTACTTGTCACCATCGGGACAGTAGTGCTCACTCCAGTCACACTCTGGAAAAATTTCATCTTGGAGAATTCTAAGCATGTCCGGTGAGGTTTTGCCAGCAACTGTATGAGGAATGCTTCCAGTCTGAGTAGGTAGCTGTGGAAAACATTAAACTGAGAAAATTAATGTAGGCTGCAAAATAAAGATACTTAACCAGTATCCTGTCAAATTAGATAATTCGTTTTTGCAATGTATTCAGTAGTCAGAGATACAAGGGGGACACAAAAAGTAAACAAACATCATTTTAGTTCCTGAAATTGAAAGGACCAGTCAAATTACTCCCTCAAATTGAAATTCGTCAATCAAATAGGTCCCTAAAAAAATAATCTACAAACTTCAATTTCTTGGAATAATATGACCGATGCTTACAATTTCAGGGACTAGTATGATCGGTGCTTATAATTTCAGCGACTAAAATAGTGGTTTACTTGGGGGAAAATAAGAAGTCTGAAAACAAAAACAAAATGAATGGCATGCTTATTAATTTTCCATCACTTATAATAGTAAGAAGTGAGTTCAAGATTTAGCTACTTTAAATGGAACGGTGACGGCGAGTCATCCGAGACATAGTCATAATTGCTCGTTGTTAAAAAATTTTAAAGGCAAAAAAAATTGCAAAGTTTTCAGAAGAACAAGAAATATGATTTGAAGATTAAATGCTGTTATGACTGACAACATATACCAAAGAATGAATGCAATAGGTAATAATATCACCTCAATTACGTCCATCCACCTCTTCAATATGAGAAATTTATTTACATCAACCAAAATTTCCATGTAAGTAAGACTTTCTTAATGATGATCGATCGCCGTATTACCTTCAGCCACTAACCTGTGAACTTAGTTTCGGCTCTATATTTTTAGCTGATGAATCTGCTGGATGCAACTGTCTCTGCACCTCAGTAATAAATGGTTGAGAAGCCAACTTTGGAGCTTGAACTGACTGCAAGGGCATTGAAGCCGAATGTATTTGTTGGGAAGGAAATGGCTGTTGCACCGCAGCAGCACTAGGTTCCCAGTTTTGCATGTGAGAAGCAACTTGTGGGTGTGGAATTGTGGAATGATGTGGGCCAATAGGCAGAATACTCCCTCCAATATTGGGATTACCAAAATTTGGCAGTGGCCTGAGTCAAGTCATTAATCAGAAACTTATTTAGCATGCCTTATGTGTGTTGCAATTAGTAAAGACAGTCAGAAGAAGAGGAAGATGAAGAAACAAAACAAACCATGCTGCTGGTTCTTGAGAACAGGGACCAAAATTTGCATTCCCAGATAAATAGTTGCCCCTGAAGAGAGACACAGGAATAGAACATGAAAACAGTTCCAAAAATCAACTCTTTTAAAAAAATAGAAAACAAATATTATAGCGTTTGGAAAACCAGATTGCTCATTACACGAGAAAGGAAGCCGCTCACGTTTCAGTAGTCTGACTGAGACTGAATTACAGTCAAATTGGAGTTTTTTTCAGAAAAGAATTTATTATTTTGATAAATACGAAAAACATTAAAAGTATAACACTTCAATACAATAGATGAATACATGAAAGAAAATTTTAAAATAATGAATATGAAATACGAAAAATACATGAAAATATAACACTTTGTAATATAACAATTATACCATTTCGTTATAACTTTTATATTTGAATTGATAATTTTCATATTCTAATTGTTGTAATGCGTCCACAAATATTTACTATTGTAGGTTACTTTTTACATTATTTTTTAGCCCTAGTTTAGGCAAGTAATTATTTTCTTAGTCTATATTATGTAAAACCGTATACATTGTTAATTCATTTAAAAATAATATTGTTCACCTTTTTTTCCATTCAAGTTGGTAAGTTGAAAATTTTCTTTTATTAACTTATTCAATAAATTCAATAATTCATTTTTAAAATATTTTATTTAAATAAATAATTAAGTATTGTATTTCTGCTAATTATTTTCTATTTTTCAAAATTTAACTTAATTTTAATTTTTTTTCTGGGTCATCATTAATAGAGTATACTAGCACTGGACAGCTATGTTATAGCTGTTGCAAGTTCAGCTCTCAACTGTAAACTAAACTGAATAAGCTAAGTCAGCATTATTCAGTTAAGGCTTTTAGTTTTCAGCACTGCTAGAGTGAAACCCGAACCATATATATAGTTCAGGTAACTCCATTCTGTAACCAACTTTTCATTTCAATAGAATTCAAATTCAGATCTCTCTTTCTCTCTATCTCCTCTCTCTTCTCTCACCTATGATCACTTTCTATTATGGTATCTAGAGCCTAATCTTGGACCTGTTCCTCTGAATCAATGGTAGACACACCGTGTATGGAGGTTCCACTGCACAACTCCGGCGACGGTCATGTTAGTGGTCGCAGAGGAGGGAATGGAAATCCGTTTGATATACCAGCCGCTGGAGCCATGATCCCTGCTTTGGCGACTCTGAACTTCAATCCGGCACTGTCGATGAAGCTTGATGATCAAAATTTCTTCCTCTGGAAGCACCCAGTTGGAGTTGTGATCATCGTTCATAAACTTCATCGATTTGTTGTCAATCCGCTCATTTCTCCGAAGTATGCTTCTGGTTCTGATCGTGATTTGGACATTGTCACTAATGGTTATAAACTTTGGCTTGTCCAGGATCAAAAGTTGTTCACCTGGCTACTTGGCTCGCTCTCTTCAACGGTTCTTCATCGGTTCATCGGATGCAAGCACTCATGGCAGGTATGGGAGAAAATTCATAAACTCTTCTACTCTCATCTTTGCGTCAAGGTTCGTCAGCTGCGATCCGAACTGAAGAACACGAAGAAAGGAGCAAGACCAATTCCTGAGTATTTGTTGCACATTCGCGCCGCTGTGAAGTCTCTTAAGGCTCTTGGAAAACCGGTTACTGATCGGGATCACATCGATACGATTCTTGATGGACTTCCAGAAGAGTACAACTCTGTCAAAATAACGATCTATGGAAGAGAGAATCCTTCTACTGTTGACGATGTTGAAGCTCTTCTTCAACTACAAGATGCTCAGTTTGAACAAAATCAACAAGATCTGACCACCACCTCCATTAATCTGAGCCTTGCTCAGGCTCCGCCTCTTTCTGATACCTCCTCCGTCACCACCTCCCACTCTGCTCCTCGTGATAGCTATCCCGGTCAATCTCGCGGTCAAGGCTATGGTGGCCAAGGCAGCCAGGGTCGAGGCGGCAATAGACCTACCTGTCAGCTTTGTGGCAAATATTGCCATGATGCCTATAATTGTTGGTACCAGTTTGATCAGGATCTACCTCCTCTTCCACCTCTTGAGGTTCAACTACCAGGACAGTATCAGGCTCCTCCTCAGGTTCCCAGTACCAACCAATTCTCTCATCAAGGTTCCTATTCTGGTCAGGGACTCCTACCTCATCAAGGTCCCTCAGCTCAGCCTAGTGCATATGTTGCCACTCATCAGAGCCAATACACACCAAGTCAGTATGCACCTAGCCAATATGCTTCGAGCCACTATGCACCTTCTACTCAAGAATTTGCTGCTGCAAGGTCCCTCGATCATCAGACTTGGTATCTTGACTTGGGTGCCTCATACCACATCACATCTGATTCTTAGAATCTGAGCCATAGCTCTGTCTATAGTGGTCAGGAGCAAGTGCTTATGGGGAATGATCGAGGTCTTTCTATAAACTCTATAGGCTCTTCTAAATTTGCCTCACCTTGTCACCCACACATCACATTGGATCTCAATAATCTTCTACTTGTTCCTACCATCACTCAGAATCTCGTTTCAGTTTCACGATTGGCACAGGATAATGAAGTTTATTTTGAATTTCATCCATCCTCTTGCTTTGTGAAATCACAGACCTCTAAACAAGTTCTGTTAGCAGGCTCTCTTGGTAGTGATGATCTCTATTCTTTCAGAAACATACAAGTTCTCAAGGAAGCTCCAATAGGCAGTCCTATTATTCATACTTCAGTAGCTAAGTGTTTTCCTACTGCAAATAATACTACTGTACCATCTGTTGTTTCTACTTCCTATAGCACTTGCTAGATTAAGGCATGCTAATTCTCAAACTATCAAAATTGTAATGCAATTGTGTAAACTTCCTTTTACAGGTAAAACGGCAGTGGATTTTTGAAGTTCTTGTTGCATGGGCAAAGCTCATCGGTTGCATGCACCACCATCCCCCACTGTTCACCACACAGCTTTTGAGCTGATCCATAGCGATCTTCGGCGAACAACTCCTTTCCCCTCTTCACTTGGCTACACCTATTAAATCACTTTTGTTGATGCTTATACTAGGTTCACTTGGATCTACTTTTTGAAGCAGATTTCTGAGGCACTAACTGCTTTCAATCAATTCCAAGCCCGTGTTACCACTCAGTTTAGTGTTAAGATTAAGGCACTTCAAACTGACTGGGGTGGGGAGTTTCGTCCCTTCACCAAGTATATCTTACTGAGATAGGGATTATTCATCGACTCACTTGCCCTCACACCTCTCATCAGAATGGTACAGTTGAGCGCAAGCATAGGCACATAGTGGAAATGGGCCTTACCCTTCTCTCTCATGTTGTCATGCCGCTTACATATTTGGATCACATCACAATTTTACTATGTTTGTTTATCTTATAAACAGACTACCTACAACAGCCCTCATGAGTTTCTCCTCACCATATCATGCTCTCCATGGCACCCAGCCTGACTACAAGCTTCTCCGGACTTTTGGGTGTGCTTGTTTTCCTCTCCTACGAGTTACAGTTCAGGTCTACTGAATGCATCTATTTGGGTGTCTCTCCTCAGCATATGGGTCACAAATGCCTAGCCCCGTGTGGCCGTATATATATATATATATATATATGGATGTACTCTTCAATGAGTACAAGTTCCCCTACTCTACTCTCTTCCCCACTAACTCCACCTCTAGTCTAGAAACTACTTATCCCTTTTCCATACCCGTTTCCACATTGCCCTACCTTACCCCTACACCTCTAACTCAAATCCTTCCTTCACCCTTATCTGTGCCTCCCACATCACCTAGTCCTTCACATACAGTGCCCTCACCTTCCTCTCCTCCTACTGAGCTGATACGAGTACTGTAACTATAAATGAAGGGCAGATTGAGAAATTCAGAAATGTTTATGAGAGAAAGAAGTGGAAACCAATTACTTGGGGACCACTAGTGCACACACCTCACACACCTTGATTCTGTTATGATTCATCCTACGTGGCAGGTGGGAGGGGCGTGGGAAGGATCTCATGTGACTGGAGAGAGAAAGTACATCCATATACATTCTATTGCATCATGCTTTTCTTCTTAGGCTTGTATTGGGAATTGGTTGGGCAAGGGGCTTGGTGATAGGATCACCATTTCACTGTTTCATTGTTTCCTTTCTATCTTTGTAAATCCTTCATACCAAATTCAGTGAGATCCACTGAATTTGCAGTAAATAATACAAAGACTATTCATTCCCATTATTCAGTTTTTCTGTTACGTACCAACTGGTGTCAAAGCAACCGGTTCTGGTTGTTTATGGTGCAAACTCGCAGCGCAATGGAGAAACGACTTGAGAGTATGGAGCAGAAATTTGAGCAACAGATAGCTGAACTGAAGAATCTGCTTGTGACGCGTAACAAATCGCGTAGTGGACGTCCTCGCACTCGCCAATCTCACCGGCGACAGAGAACACGACCCGACCAGGCTGCAGAGGGTGACGGAGTGGTTGATACTGTCTTTTACGACTCCAGCACGACGACACGAAGTAGTAGTCGTGATTCATCTCGCGATTTCAGAGGAAGGAAGCTGAAGATACCCATCTTTCGGGGTGACGACGCTTATGGGTGGATCGTTAGAGCAGAGCGCTACTTCAAGCACAACGATGTTGACGAAGAGGACAAGCTCGACGCGATGGTGATCGCTTTGGAAGACAAAGCCCTAAATTGGTACCAATGGTGGGAGGAGCAGAGCACTGAGCTCACGTGGGACGAGTTCAAGGCTGCGGTGGTTCGTCGTTTCCAACCGGGTCTTGTGCAGAACCCGTTTGGCCCACTGTTGAGCATCAAACAAACGAGCTCTGTAATGCGATACAGAGAAAAATTTGAAAGAGAATCAGCTCCCTTGAAGAAGGAGGAGAGAGTCATGCTGAAAGGAATTTTCATCAATGGCTTGAAGGAGGAAATTCAAGCAGAACTCAAGCTACATGCTGCTGGGACTCTTGATGAGTTAATGGACAGGGCTTTGCTATTAGAAGAGAAGAATATTGCCTTGAGGAAAGGAGGGTTGATTAATGCTGAGAAGAAGGGGGGTCGTGAGGGAGAGAAACATCATGTGAAGCACTCCAAAGGCTTCACACGATGGGAGAGAGGTGGAAGTAAGGAGGGCTCAAGTAGCAAGGGTGGTGAAGGTGAAGCTAGTGAGAAGAAGGTTCCGGGTGGGGGCAATTTATCTCAGGCAGAATTGAGGGAGAGAAGCAGGAAGGGCTTATGCTTCAAATGTGGGGAAACTTGGGGCAGGGACCATGTTTGTAGGCTCAAACATTACAAATTTGTGTTGATGGAGGACTCGGGAGGTGAGGAGGATGAGGAGGTCAGTGAGGGACAGGAGGAGACAGAAGGGCTGACTGCTAAAGTGCTGCAAATTTCCTTGAAGAGCAAGGAAGGGTTAACTTCCAATAGATCTTTTAAGGTCATTGGGAAGATTGGAGACACTGAAATTCTGGTGTTGATGGACTGTGGGGCCTCCAGCAATTTTATCTCAAGGCAACTGGTGGAACACTTGAATTTAGAGGTGAGTGATACCTTTGAATTTGAGGTGGAGTTGGGAACAGGGGAAAAGGTGAAGAACAAGGGAATTTGTAAGAATTTGAAGGTGGTGATACAAGGAGTGTTGATTGAACAGCATTTCTTTATCATGGAGTTAGGGGGAACAGATTTGGTGTTAGGAATGGATTGGTTGGCTAGTTTGGGAAATGTGAAGGCTAATTTCAAGGAATTAGAGCTGACTTGGGGTGTGAGAGGGGATAGGAAGGTGTTGAAGGGTGATCCTGCTCTATGCAAAGCTCAAGCTTCATGGAAAGCTATGGTAAAGGCTCTCACTAATGAAGGTGAAGGATATATGCTGTCATACCACCCACCTGAGACAGTACCAGCGACAGAAGCCTTAGCAGAACAGCATGCAGAATTGGAAGCTGTTCTTGATGAATTTGAAGCTTTGTTTAGAGAACCTACTGGTCTACCACCTCAAAGAGGATGTGATCATGCTATTATCCTCAAGGAAGGCTCCAACATTCCAAACATAAGACCATATAGGTACCCTCACTACCAGAAGAATGAGATAGAGAAGTTTGTTAAAGAAATGATGGCAGCAGGGATTATAAGGCCTAGTAACAGCCCTTATAGTAGTCCTGTGATTTTGGTGAAGAAGAAGGATGGAGGGTGGCGATTCTGTGTAGATTATCGTGCTCTAAACAAACTCACTGTGCTCGACAAATTCCCCATACCGGTGATTGATGAACTCTTAGATGAATTGGGGGGAGCTAAAGTATTTTCCAAGCTCGATTTGAAGTCAGGATATCATCAAATTCGCATGAAGGAGAGTGATGTTCTGAAGACAGCATTTAGAACTCATGAGGGGCATTATGAGTTCGTGGTCATGCCTTTTGGCTTAACCAATGCTCCCTCTACTTTCCAAGCTCTTATGAATCAGGTATTGAACCCTTATTTGAGAAGATTTGCCTTAGTGTTCTTTGATGATATACTCATTTATAGTACGAGTATAGAAAGCCATATGGAACATGTTAAAACTGTGTTACAAGCCCTAAGCAAACATGACCTAGTGGTGAACAAGAAGAAGTGTTCTTTTGGCAAGAAGAGCCTTGAATACTTGGGGCACATTATTTCTGAACTAGGGGTATCTGCTGACCCGAACAAGGTGAAAGCCATGGTTGAATGGCCTGCTCCAAGAGATGTGAAGAGCTTGAGAGGATTTTTGGGACTCACAGGCTACTACAGAAAAGTTGTGAAAGGGTATGGGAAGATAGCTTGGCCATTGACTCAACAATTGAAGAAGGACAAGTTTCAATGGGATAGGGAAGCACAAGCTGCCTTCGAGAAGTTGAAAACAGCCATGACACAAGTGCCCGTACTTGCTGTTCCTGATTTTAGCAAGACTTTTGTGGTGGAGACAGATGCTTCTAGGAAAGGTTTGGGTGCAGTGTTAATGCAAGAGGGTCAACCAGTAGCGTATATGAGTCAAACATTGTCTGACAGAGCCATGAGTAAGTCTGTATATGAGAGGGAATTGATGGCAGTGGTACTTGCCATCCAAAAGTGGAGACACTACCTGTTAGGTAGGCATTTTGTTGTTCATACGGATCAAAAAAGCTTGAAATTCCTAGCTGACCAGAGGTTGATGGGAGAAGAGCAGCACAAATGGATATCTAAACTGTTGGGGTTTGATTTCGAAATCAAGTACAAGCCTGGCATAGAAAATCAACCAGCAGATGCTTTATCAAGACAGCTGCAGTATGCTGCTTTGTCTACTGTTCAATTTTCAGAATGGGATGGTATAGAAGATGAGGTGAACACTGATGAGAAGTTGAAGGTGATTGTACAGGATCTGCTAGTAAAAGAAGGCGAGCATCCTGGTTATAAATTGGTCAATGGCAGACTCTATTACCAAGACAGATTAGTGATCCCTAGAGGGTCTCCCAAAATTGATTCTATCTTGGTTGAATTTCATGACTCAGCTATGGGAGGTCACTCTGGTTTTTTCAGAACTTACAAAAGAATTTCCACATTATTCTTTTGGGAAGGAATGAGAAAATGCATCATGAAGTATGTGCAGAAGTGTGAGATCTGCCAGAGGAACAAATATCAAACACTAAGTCCAGCTGGACTCTTGCAACCGTTACCAGTTCCTAAGCAAGTGTGGAGTGACATTTCTATGGATTTTGTTGGAGGTTTGCCTAAAGCAGGTGGTAGGGATACTATCTTAGTGGTGGTAGATAGATTTACCAAATATGCCCACTTCATTGCTTTAGCTCACCCTTATAATGCTAAGGATGTTGCTGAGTTATTCTTGAAGGAGGTGGTCAAACTTCATGGCTTCCCGGAATCCATAGTTTCAGATAGAGACCGAGTATTCATTAGTTCTTTTTGGACTGAGTTGTTCAAATTATCTGGGACCAAGCTCCGATTCAGCTCCGCCTACCACCCTCAAACGGATGGGCAGACAGAGGTGGTTAACAGGTGCCTAGAGACGTACTTGAGGTGCATGACAGGCACCAAGCCTAGACAGTGGCATAAATGGTTGAGTTGGGCTGAATTTTGGTACAATACCAACTATCATGAATCTACCAAAATGACCCCTTTCAAGGCATTGTATGGTAAGGATCCTCCTCCTGTGGTACGTGGAGATGTGCCGGCCACACCCGTGGAAGAAATAGCCAGGATGATGCAGGACAGAAATGAGATGATAGAAATTCTGAGAGATCACTTGGTGCAAGCTCAGAATAGAATGAAACAGAAGGCTGACAAACACAGAAGGGAGGTGGACTACAAGGTTGGAGATATGGTAATCCTGAAAATTCAACCTTATAAGTTGAGGAAACTAGCCAAGAGGATCAACCAAAAGTTGAGTCCTAGGTTCTATGGGCCCTATGAAGTGTTGGAGAAGATTGGAGCAGTTGCATATAAGCTGAAGCTTCCTAATGACAGTAGAGTGCACCCAGTGTTTCATGTGTCTTTATTGAAACCAAATGCTGCTGACCATGCTAGTGTCCAGCCACTGCCTGCTTACCTCAATGAGGACCTAGAGCTGCAGACGCAACCAGAAGACTTTCTTTCTGTTAGGGGTGAGACTGCACTCGATTGTAAAGTGCTTGTGAAGTGGAAAGACTCGCCTGCTTGGGAAAATTCCTGGGAATTGCTGAGTAAGATGGCAGAGTTATTTCCAGACTTTCACCTTGAGGACAAGGTGAATTTTGAAGGAGGGGGTGTTGATACGAGTACTGTAACTATAAATGAAGGGCAGATTGAGAAATTCAGAAATGTTTATGAGAGAAAGAAGTGGAAACCAATTACTTGGGGACCACTAGTGCACACACCTCACACACCTTGATTCTGTTATGATTCATCCTACGTGGCAGGTGGGAGGGGCGTGGGAAGGATCTCATGTGACTGGAGAGAGAAAGTACATCCATATATATTCTATTGCATCATGCTTTTCTTCTTAGGCTTGTATTGGGAATTGGTTGGGCAAGGGGCTTGGTGATAGGATCACCATTTCACTGTTTCATTGTTTCCTTTCTATCTTTGTAAATCCTTCATACCAAATTCAGTGAGATCCACTGAATTTGCAGTAAATAATACAAAGACTATTCATTCCCATTATTCAGTTTTTCTGTTACGTACCATGAGCCTTCCCATGTTGTCTCTCATACTATACAGTCACCCCCATCCTCCCCTACCCAATCTCAACCTAATGATCACCCCCTTCCTGATCCAAATTCCACATTTGCTCCCTCCTTTAGTCCCTCTGGTTCTCTATATGAACCCTTAAAATCAATCTCCCTCCTTGCTGCCCCCACTGGCTCTCATCACCCCATGCAAACCAGATCCAAAACTGGTAGTCTTTGACCACGGGCTCTCCTCACTCATGTGGAACCCACTACAGTAAAACAAGCTCTTTCTAGTCCCCATTGGCTTGAAGCCATGCAGACTGAGCATATAGCCTTGCTCAACAACAAGACCTAGTCCTTGGTTCCTCTGCCCCCACATCGGAAGGCCATAGGCTGCAAATGGGTGTTTCAAGTCAAAGATAACCCTGATGGCAGTGTCAACAGGTACAAGGCTCGGCTGGTTGCCACGGGCTTTCACCACCAGCCTGGTTTTGATTACCATGAAACTTTTTCTCTTGTCATCAAGCTCGTGACTATTCGGCTGATTCTTACTCTTGCTCTCACTCACAAGTGGTATTTCCGGCAAATTGATGTTAACAATGCCTTCCTCAATGGCATTCTCCATGAAGAAGTGTACATGGTTCAAGCTCCCGAGTTTGAAGCCACTGATAAGTCCCTTGTTTGTCGTCTTCATAAGGCTCTTTATGGCTTAAAACGGGCCCCTCGTGCCTGGTATGGACGACTCACTGCTGCCTTACTGCAATTTGGCTTCCCCATTAGCAAGTGTGATCCCTCTCTTTTCATCTACTCCAAGGGCACCACCTGTTTGTATGTTCTGGTGTATGTGGATGACATTATCCTTACTGGATCATCCTCTTCCCTGATCACGGATCTGATCCAGAAGCTCAATGCTTCATTTGCTCTCAAGGAGCTTGGTGCCCTCGATTACTTTCTACGTATTGAAGTCAAGCATCTCTCCAATGGTTGTCTTTTTCTCACTCAGGCCAAGTACATTTGGGACCTTCTTGCCCGGGCTAACATGACTGATTCCAAAGGCATCTCTTCACCCATGGTTAGCAACTGTAAGTTGAGTTGGTTTGGCACTACACTATGGAAGATCCCCACCTCTACAAATCCATTGTCGGAGCTCTGCAGTATACAACTCTTACCAGACCAGAAATCGCATTCAGTGTTAATAAGGTGTGCTAGTTCATGGCTAATCCTTTGGAGAGTAACTGGCAGGCTGTCAAACGGATTCTATGCTATCTCAAGGGGTCCTCCATGTTTGGACTCCTCCTCAAGCCTGCCTCTCCTTCTCAACCCTTCACTCTTCGAGCTTACAGTGATGCAGATTAGGCCAGTGACCCTGATGATCGCAGGTCAACATCAGGGTCCTGCATCTACCTTGGTCTCAATTACATCTCCTAGTGCTCCAAGAAACAGCCGCTAGTTGTCAGGTCCGGTACTGAAGCGGAGTATAGGAGCATGGCTAACACAACTACTGAGGTCCTTTGGATTCAATCCCTGCTCACTGAGCTTGGTGCTCCTTTCAGGCACCTGACCTGATGTGTGATAACCTCAATTTCGTGTCTCTCTCTCATAACCTAGTCTTGCACTCCCACACCAAGCATATTGAGCAGGACATACACTGTGTTCGTGAGAAGGTTATTTCCAAGGCTCTCACTGTTGTTCATGTTCCTTCTGCAGATCAGCTTGTTGACTCCTTCACCAAGCCTCTTCCTTCCAATCGGCTATGCATTGTTCAAGACAAACTCAATGTGGCTGCCCTACTTCATCCACCATGAGTTTGCGGTGGTGGGGGGGGGGGGGGGGGGGCGCTAGTAGAGTATACGAGCATTGCACAACTATGTTACAGCTGTTGCAAGTTCAGCTGTCAACTATAAACTTAACTGAATAAGCTGAGTCAACACTATTCAGTTAAGGCTTTAGTTTTCAGCATTGCTAGAGTGACACCCGAACCATATATATAGTTCAGGTCATTCCATTCTGTAACCAACTTTTCATTTCAATAGAATTCAAATTCAGATCTCTATCTCTATCTCTTCTCTCACCTATGATCACTTTCTATTAATAATGACATTAGGAAATAAGCCCAGCTTTGGTGTTTGATTTTTAAATGCTGATTTTATAAATAAACACTTTCAGGAAAAGCTTTATCAAGAAGCAACTTTGCAAGGTGTAAACTGGTTCCCAGTTGATTGATCCACTTAGCCAATCTGGTCTGGTTCACACAACACTTGAAGAAATGCACCATCAAACCAGGTAATCAAGTAATCAATCTCAGATAGAATATGAATTCAATATTTCCTTTTAGCATGCTAAGGTAAACATCCGTTGCCACTTAACCAAGTGTAAATACAGATGCTTGATTGGAATCTCCGCCCCGCTCACAAAAGAATAAGACAAAATAAAATAAAAATGAAAAGTTATAGTCCATGACGTATTAACTTGTGTTCAATTAATCTAATAACAACCAAGACTATTATGAACAAAAAGCTTATGAAAAATAAAGGCAATAAAGCAAAACCTTGATTCTCCAGTCTTAGGTTTCTTAGGATCCGCAAAACGAACAATTAATGGATGATCACAACCCTACGTGATTAAAAATATGATTTAAGCATGCATTCATAAGTGGAGAGAGTAACATGTATCAACTAATAAATTAGCTTTACTCTCATCGTGAATGTTTTGTCCAACCCTTTGATTGCTGCTAACGCCATTTCCTTATTAGAAAATTTGACAAAAGCATACCCTTGAAAATCAAGAAATAAACCCACATGACAAGAAGTTAGCTGAAAGGGAAAACCATGAATAATAAATTGATGAAAGAAATTAAATACAAGACTTGGTGCTAAAAGAAACTGTTGAGGAAAATGATTCTCTGTATTTTTCATCTATGAAAAAGGGTACAAGATTATATATACATGTAGCCATGGGCCTAGGCAATATTGCGCTTGACTAGAATAGAATGAAGAATAAAGTAAACTATTCTACTATTTCTACACATTAACACTCCCCCTTAAGCTAGAGCATACAGATTATATGCACCTAGCTTGTCACAAATAAACCCAATACAGGGACCCCTAAGGGACTTGGTGAGAATGTCTGCTAACTAGTCATTGGTGTTGATGTAGTTCAAGACTAGGGGTGTTCGCGGATTGGATTGGATCGGTTTTGAGCCAAAAAACTATCCGATCCAAAGATGAAAACAACTTGCGGTTTGGATTGGATCGGTTTGCTTACTTAAAAAAATCCGATCCAATCCAATCCAATCAAATGCGGTTTGGATTGGATTGGATAATTCGGTTTTTACCGATACATCGTTACATAGTTATATTAAGTCGAAAATCAACATTAAACCTATATATACTAGAATTAATGTAGTTCTAGTTCCTAAGTACATGCATAAAATCTTCTAGTAAATGAATAACTATTGATTCCTAGGTACATGAATAACTATACACATTCCAATACATCTAGTATTTGACAATTCCAACAAAAATATTAAAGAGAATGAAAGTGTTCGTTCATAAAAGTATGAAAAACAATACTTAAGTATGAGTAGTACTATAATTTAAAAAATAATAGTATATGTATATAGAAGGTCGGTTTGGATTGGATTGGATTGGTTTTCACTAGGGGATCCGAAATCCGATCCAATCCAATGAAAAAATAGCGGTTTTTTCGGTTTTCGGTTTTTCGGTTTTCGGTTTATTCGGTTTTCGGTTTTTCGGTTCGGTTTTTGCGGTTTGAATTGGTTTGGATCGGTTGATGAACACCCCTATTCAAGACAATACAACCAGAAAGCACCTTTTCTCTAATAAAATGACAGTCCACTTCGAAATGTTTGGTCCTTTTATGAAAAACCAGATTAAAGGTAATATGAAGAGTCACTTGATTATCATAAAACAACTTCATTTGAGAGATTTCTGCAAATTTTAGTTTTTGAATTAGTTGCCTAATCCTTGAGTTCGCATGTAGCAAAGGCCATAGCTCGATATTCTACCTCGACACTAGATCTAGCCACAAGCTCCTACTTCTTACTTTTCCAAGAGACAAGATTATCTCCAATAAGGACGCAATATCCTCAGCCTAATCAGCATTTGAATAACCAATCACTTGAGTGTGACCTTTATTCTCATATAATAAACCTTGACCACAGGATACCATAATATACCTCAGAATTCGAATACCTGCAAGAAAACTGTGGAAATTGGCTCACCATAGAAACAACAAATGAAATATCTGACCGGGTGATGATAAGATAATTCAACTTACCAACTAGTCTCCGATATCTTCCAGGATCAACAAGAGGCTCCCCCTATCCTGGAAGGAGTTTGACATTAGGACCCATAGAAGTGTCTATCGGCTTGCAGCCTCACATGTTAGCCTCTTCAAGAATGTCCAATGCATACTTTCGTTGAGAGACAACAATACCATAGTCAGACTAAGCAACTTCTATGCCCAAAAAGTATTTGAGGAAGCCCATGTCTTTGGTTTGGAAGTGATGAAATAGGTATTTTTCAGTTGATTAATGCCACCTTGATCATTTTAATTGATTAATGCCACCTTGATCATAATGAACTAAAGCAAACGGGAATGCAGCTCGGTTATTGACACGCTTAGGAAATGAAGTTCTAGATTGTTTACCTAGTTGACATGACTCACAATTAAAATTTGATAAAGAAGAAAGACCAATAACCATCTAATGAAGCTTGGATAAATTGCCTAAACGGTTGTGAAGAAGATCGGGAGATGGAGCGGTGGTGCAGGCAACAAACAGTGGTGAAAGATGATAAAGGCCCTACGATTCACGTCCCACGCCAATCACTTGCCTTGTATTGCGATCCTGGATAACAACAAAATTATGAGTGCAAGTGATGGAACAATTAAGGGCACGGGTTTCAGACGACTTACAGAAACAAGATTAAATGGGCAATTAGGAATAAACAAAACAGAATCTAAAGGAATATAAGGCAAAGGTTTTGCACTACCGACAGTTGTAGCAACCTATTTAGTGTCACTAGCCAAGGCGAAACGTGATAAAGAGTCAGAGTGAGTACAGGTAGTGTAAAAGAGAATTATCAAAAATATGATCAGAGGCACCAGAATTAAGAACCTAAGGGCCAAGAGATGATGACTAGGTAAAACAGGCAATATGATTACCAGAATGAGCAACCGAGACAACTGATGAGGATGGTTGTTGTGATGCGAGATACCTCAAATATTGATCATAATCAATGCCAGTATGGGTGACATAATGTTGTTACGGAGGGCCAGAATATTGTTGTGTAAGGCCACTCGATTGCTCAGGCTGAGTCTCATCAATGTAAACAAGGTTAATACCAGGAGGACGACCATGTAACTTATAACACTTGCTTTAGTATGTCCCCATCTATGGCAATAAGCACACTTAGGGCGAGGTGCCCGATTACCTCCATGGTCACTGTACTCTTTCATGTGGATGACTGTGTCGCCATGTGTGGGAAGGAGAAAGCTCTAAAGGATCACAAGACTGACGGACAGAGGTGGAAGTAGGACAAATTGACAGAAGAATTAGGACCACCACAGAAAAGTGATCCAGGCTAGTTAAGACAGTGGTGGGCGGTAGGCGGCGGCGGCGGAGGTGCGGACAGTGTCACCGTTGAATGATGATCACAACTAGGGTGGTGGTGAGACCCCACGCTCACCGGAAAGAGGGATCTGCCAGAGAAGAGATGGAGTTGCAGGAAGGAGAGGCAGTGCGTGGCGGCTTTGATGGCAGCGGTACTTGGTGGGTTGACCAGCGGTGAGGAGAGGAACGCGACGATGCTAGCGGTGAGAGTAGAAGCACACCAGAGAAAAGGATAGTTGCCAGAATCTGGGTTTCGGGCAGAGAATCTAACCTAGAGTTTTGGTTCTAGATACCATGTTGAGGAAAATGATTCTCTATATTTTTCTTCTATGAAAAAGAATACAAAACTATATATACATGTGGCCATGGGCCTAGGCCATATTGGGCTTGAGTAGAATAGAATGAAAAACAAAGTAAACTATTCTACTACTTCTACACATTAACAGAAACCAGAGCCGAAAATACCAACGGTCCATTATGGATGGGGGCATGATCCTTTCTATCTATTTATTTGTGTGTGTATGAACAAATGCAAGTTCCAAAATATTAATTTTGTCATTTTACACATACTTTTTTCTTCAAAGAGTTCAATTCTTAAAGCATAACTTTAGCTAAGTGAGATGGAGGGGAGAGAGAGAGAGAGAGAGAGAGAGAGAGTCTTTATTCTCATTCTTAGGATTATCCCACTCTATCTCGTCCTTTATTTTTTTTTCAGGTCTGCAATATCCTTTCCTTATATTATAGTAGAAATTTTGAAATAAAAGACAATCAAATATATGTCTGTTCTTCAAACCCACAGATATCATATTTAAAACATTACATGACAAGATCATGGACCAACCACGACTGTGCGCAATGAAGACATCTTCTACATGTCCGTATGGGGAAAATATCTGCAGAGAATATGCATACAAAACTCAGAAACAAAATATGAAGCTAAGATACCTCACACACCACTGCGTAAGACTATAAAGGATATTCCACAATATCCTATATCAAAGCAAAATATAGAGCTACCATAATAACGAATAAACTTATCATATCAGCCAACTTAAACTGAATCAGGCTGCAAAAGGTTACCGATATACGCACATGTTAGTAACAAACATTTGGCTAGCTGTTAGCCACATAACAACATCATGACAAGCATCCACATGATTACCAACAATTTTTTTTCTAATATCTATTTCCAATTTAATAGGAGCCACTTCGGCAACATTCAAGATCCAGCCAACCTAGGATTTCTACAGATAGCGCATCCTCAAGTTAAAAACAAAACCTTGGACACAGTCGTTGGCATGAAAAAGACACAAAAGCAACTTGTGTTTAGGTGAAGGAAAAATATATTTGGATGGATGTGAAGGATGAAATATACTTCTTCAATTTCCTTTTTTGAAGCTTCTTTGTTGATAAAACCAACAAACACTTTATCCACCGCCTCTGAAACAAAAAATAAATTAAAATTAGAAGTGATCGATTGAAAAACAAACACATAACAAAAACAACCAAGCATTTTCCCACTAAGTGGGGTCGGCTACATGGATTAAACGACACCGTAATGTCCTATCATAAATCATGCCTATAGACAAACCATTTACATATAAATCCTTCTTAATGGTTTCGCCTATAGTTTTTCTTGGTCTTTGTTAGAGTAAGTGTTTAGCTTAAGTGAGTGTAAACCTCACTCGAATAGGATAGTCTTAGCTGATCCTAGCTCCTAGAGTTAGCTTGTCATGTAAGCTACCCTGCTATTATAAATAGCATCTTTGTAACCGATTCCAATCAAGAAATAACAGAATCAGTTTTTCCTTTCTCTCATTCTATCTCTCTCGTTCCCTTTCTCTCTCATCTCACAACTGTAATATGGTATACAGAGCTTAAGTCCTCTGAACCATGCCTTCCGCATCGCCTACCGGTGAATCACCGCCTCCTCCGCCACTACTCGCGGTGGCGCCAATTCCCAACCTCAGCTTTGCAATCACTACGAAGCTCACCGAACGCAATTTTCTTCACTGGAAGCAGATATTTGAAGCTGTTCTTCGTGCGAATCGCCTTGAAAAAGTTGTGGTGTGTCCACGGATTCCTCCAAGATTCTTGACTGATGCCGATCGTGTTGCTAACAAGCTCAATCCTGAGTTTCTAGCATGGGAGGCGCAAAATCAACATCTCTTCATTTGGATGTTAAACTCCATTTCCGATACGATTCATGGCAGAGTTGTAGGATGCTCTCATGCGTGGCAACCCTGGGATGAGTTGCACAATTATTTCAACTCTCAGACAAAGGCGCGCAGTACTCAACTTCGCTCTGAACTTCGCCACATGACAAAAGGTGACCGCACCATTGATGAGTACTTGCTTCGCATCAAAGCGCTTGTTGATGCTCTCATCTCTATTGGAAATCCGATTTCTACTCAAGAACACCTTGAAGCAATTTTGGAGGGTTTGCCGGAGGAGTATCATCTCTTGTTTCCAGTAATTGAAAGCCGTGCTGATAATTGCACCATTGCTGAAGTTGAAGCACTTTCACTCTCACGCGAATCGCGCCTTGAGCGAAACAAGGCCAAACTTCAAACGGTCTCCGATGCCTTTTCAGTGAATCTGGCTCATTCTACTTCCTCTCAGACATCGTCCTCTAATCAGGTAACAACTCCTTCGATGCAACCTTCTTCACAAGTTAATTTCCAAGTTTTTCACCAAGATCCTAATGCTGGTTATGGTTCTGGATACCGAGGTGGACGCGGTGGTTACCGAGGTCGTGGCCGCAGATCTGGTCCTCGGCCATTTTGCCAGATCTGCAATCGCAATGGCCATGATACCTTTGATTGTTGGTATCGTGATCCCTCTCAATCGTTTCCATCCTACCAGCCTCCACCTCAAGCACAATATCCTCAGGTTCCCTCTCAAGGCCAAGGCTACATTCATCCCAGTGCAGGTTATATGAATTAGAGGCCAAGTTATCCTAACTCCCAGGGTCAATGTTCCTTCCCTCCACAAGCTCAAGGCTACAATCAGCATTACCCTCAGTTTCAGCAGCCTCCTCAATCATCCAACTACTCTCACACTCAACCAAAGTCTGCTCCTCTTCCTGCGCCAGCACCTATTCTTCAGTTGCCTTGGCACTCTCACAACACTGAGGCCCAGCCTCCACATACAGCTCAGCCCATGGCCATGGTAGCCTCCAACTCGGGAACTGATTCTAACAATCTTTGGTATCCTGACAGTGGTGCTACTCACCATGTCACCTCTCATCCAGCCAATCTCACTTATCCGGCAGAAAACTCTGGTCCAGAGCAAATATTCATGGGTAATGGTCTTGGCTTATCTATCATTTCTACTGGCGTAGCTTATGTTAACTCACCATTGGATAGCAGTGTTACTATTAAACTTAACCAATTACTATATGTTCCCACCATCACGAAAAACCTTATCACTGTCAGTAAGTTCTCCCTAGATAACAATGTCTATTTTCAGTTTTTACCTAATTGTTTCTATGTCAAATCTCAGGATGATAATAGACTACTCTTTGAGGGCTATGTCAATTCGGCGGGCCTCTATGTCTTCTCCAACTTCTCTGTTACCTCAAGCTGTGCCTCTCCACAACAGTCTCCTCTGTGTCTCAGTCTCTCCAGTTGTGTCTAGTAGTATTCCTTTATCTGTATCTACTGCTACTTCTGTACCTAAGCTAGCTAAATGTAATTAAGTGCCTCAACGGTATTATACTTGCCACTGTAGGTTAGGTCATGCAAATGAGTTTGCTGTTAAACAGGTCCTACATCAATGTAATCTTGCAGGAATTAATAAAAATAACTTGGAATTTTGTGTACCATGTTGTCTTGGCAAATCTCACAGATTACCATCTCATCTTTCCACCACAGTGTACACCAAGCCCCTTGAATTGCTTTTTCTTGACCTATGGGGTCCTGCCCCTATCCCATCCAAAGATGGGCATCATTACTACTTCTCCATAGTTGATGCAAGGTCAAAATACACTTGGATTTATCTTCTCAAACAAAAATCTGAAACTCTCACTATTTTCAAACAGTTTAGAGAACTCATTAAGGTTCAATTTCAAACTAAAATCCAAGCTGTTCAAACTGATTAGGTGGTGAATTTCGGCCTTTCACCAAATTCTTATCAGATTTGGGCATCATTCACCGGGTTATATGCCCTGACACCCATCACCAGAATGGGAGTGTGGAGAGGAAGCATAGACACATTGTTAAAACTGGCCTCACTCTCCTTGCCCAGGCCTCTTTACCATGCCCTTCTGGGCTGATGCTTTTAGCACTGCAGTCTTTCTCATTAACAGGCTACCCTCTCCTGTTATTCAAAATTCCACTCCTTACTCTCTCTTGTACAACACCAATCCTGATTACACCTTCCTACGAATCTTTGGGTGTGCATGTTATCCATGCCTTAGACCCTATAACAAAAATAAACTTGAATTTCGGTCCACTAAATGCACCTTCCTTGGGTACTCTACCTCTCATAGAGGATACAAGTGCCTTTCCCAAGAAGGGAGACTGTTCATCTCCAAGGATGTTCAGTTTGATGAAACTAAGTTCCCTTTTGCCAAGCATACAAAACTTAAAGATTTTTCTGCATCACACAAGTCCTCATCCTCTGCTTTACAGCAAACTCATAGCACGACCACCTATCCAGTGCCTCTTCATGTTCTTCCTCAGTCCACCTCACCTTCTGTCCCCCAATGTCCACCAAATCCTTCCCCTTCTCTCACTACACCTGTCCATCCAGCTTTCCAGCCACCCTTCCCTAATCTTGTCAGCCCTATCACTATTATTCCCCCCATCTCGAATTCTAGTTCTAGTCCCCCCTCCTCCAACTCTGAGTCTTCCACCCTACCTCCTTACATTCTGGCCTTACCCCACTGTACTCGTCTCCAATGTCTCGGTCCCCTGTCTCTCCCACCTCTCCCAACCCTTCACCTTCTTCTCTTCAACATCACAATCATCATCCTATGCAAACCCGGTTAAAATCTAAGCTAGTAACTATTGCTACTCCACATGCTTTGTTGACACAAGCTGAACCTACTTCCCCTAGAAAAGCCATTGCTATTCCCCAATGGAAACAAGCTATGCAATCAGAGTTTGACGCCTTGATCAGCAGTGGCACCTGGACACTGGTGGATTTGCCCTCTAGCAGGCAAGCTATAGGCTGCAAGTGGGTTTTCAAAATCAAGGAAAATCCTGATGGCACGATGAACAAGTACAAAGCCAGGCTTGTTGCCAAAGGCTTTCACCAAAAATGGGGACAAGATTACACTGAAACCTTTTCACCTGTGGTAAAACCTGTTACCATATGTATTATCCTCACATTGGCTGTCACTAACAGCTGGTCCATTTCACAGTTGGATGTAAACAATGCCTTCCTAAATGGGCATCTTAAGGAGGAGGTCTATATGGAGCAACCCTTTGGCTTTGAAAGCTCTAATCCCAATCAAGTCTGCAGGCTAAATAAAGCCATTTATGGCCTGAAACAGGCCCCTAGAGCCTGGTTTGACAGACTCACTAAAGCCCTAGTACAATTTGGTTTCAAAACAAGCAGGTGTGATCCCTCTCTCTTCATTCACACAAAGTCTGGGATCAGCACCTATGTCCTTGTCTATATGGATGATATCATTGTCACAGGTTCCTCGACCCAAAGAATTACTGATCTCATCACAAAATTGGACACTGAATTTGCTCTCAAACAACTAGGAGAGCTTGACTATTTTCTTGGAATAGAGATCAAGCATCTCAGTAATGGGGGCCTGGCTCTATCTCAATCAAAATACATCAATGATCTTCTGTCCAAGGTCAATATGGCTGATGCTAAAGGACTGCCAACACCTATGGCAAGTAACAGCAAACTTACCAAATATGGTGCAAACTACCTGGAGGATCCTACACTCTATAGATCGGTTGTTGGGGCATTACAGTATGCCACTGTTACCAGGCCTGAAATCAGTTTCAGTGTCAGTAAAGTCTGTCAATTTCTGAGCCAACCTCTTGAGAAACATTGGAAAGCAGTAAAGAGAATATTGCGATACCTTAATGGCACTGTTTCACATCGTCTTATGCTGAGACCAGCTACACCAGGGCAGCCCTACACCCTATAAGGATTCTGTGATGCTGATTGGGGTGCAGACCTTGATGATAGGAGATCTACCTCGGGTTCCTGTGTGTATCTTGGGCCGAATTTGGTAAATTGGTGGTCCAGCAAACAATCTCTGGTGGCCAGATCTAGTACCGAGGCTGAATATCGAAGTCTTGCAGCTACAACCTCAGAAGTTATGTGGGTTCAATCATTGCTCCAGGAACTCCAGATACATACTGCACATCCTATTATCCACTGTGACAATATGTCCACAGTCTCTCTCTCCCACAATCCAGTTCTGCACTCCAGAACAAAACACATGGAGTTAGATCTGTTCTTTGTAAGGGAGAAGGTCCTCAACAAGACTCTCACCGTCTGCCACATCCCTGGCCTAGACCAGGTTGCCGATCTTCTGACCAAGCCTCTCTCACAAACTCGATTTGAAACACTCAGGAGCAATCTAGGTATTATTGACACACTGTTGTTTGTAAAACCGCCCTCAGTTTATAAGGGGGTGTGTTAGAGTGAGCTAGTTAGAGTGAGCTAATCCATGTACAACCACCCTCAGTTTATAAGGGGGTGTGTTAGAGTAAGTGTTTAGCTTAAGTGAGTGTAAACCTCACTCGAATAGGATAGTTGAAGCTGATCCTAGCCCCTAGAGTTAGCTTGTCATGTAAGCTACCCTGCTATTATAAATAGCATCTTTGTAACCGATTCCAATCAAGAAATAATAGAATCAGTTTTTCCTTTCTCTCATTCTATCTCTCTCGTTCCCTTTCTCTCTCATCTCACAACTGTAATAGTCTTTCTCTACCTCTAGTCCTCTACCTATTGGGCTACTCTCCATTTGATCTACTCTCCTTACCGAGGTCTCGAGGTCTTTTTCACACATACCCAAACCACCTAAGGTGAGATTCTACGGCCTAAATTATATTAGACAATTCCATAGATTAGATTAGACAATCACATATTAAAATAGAAGGCCATGAGCTATGGTGGAAAATAGATGAGAAATTTACCTATTGGAGGATCTTTCTTTTCCATGTTTCGTCGAACTCCTACAAAAATAACAAATAATATTAATTATCATGGTATTAAATTAATCAACTAAGAAACGGAACCTGGCTAAGACATATAGTAATATAGTATTTAAACAATACGTTCAAAAGGGAGTAAAAGTTAAAACAATTACCAAGACGTTCAAGTTCTCTATCAGCATATCTGACAACAATCGGAGTCGATTCCTAGGAAATATAAATACGTCAAACAATAAAAATGTGTTTAAACTAATAAAATGGATAGCAAGAAGAAATGGCTTAAGACATTCATCATAAGTAAAAAAAAAAAAAAAAATACCCCGGGAAAAGTATACTGATTACTTAAAGCCTTAATAGCCCTGTCAGCTTCATCTAATGTTGCATATTTCACAAAACAACTTCCTGCACAAGTCAAACAAAATTTGGACTAATTGATTACTCGTAGGTATGATATGCAACAGATATTAATAACAGCTCAAGTGAAACTCATTACTCCTTGCAACCCTTGGAAAACCAAATTGTACAAACTGATGATGATCCAAATAATAGTTAATACTGATACCTTGTCGTATACCAGTTCTCTTATCCTTTAAAAGAATGACCTCAATAATAGTTCCATGTCCTTCAAACACAAGGCGGACCTGATTTTTAAAAATTAAAAAAACAAAAATGAAAAGAGATAGAAGAGTAAGAGCTATGATAAAAATGAACAAAATATGGAAGAAAATAATAAACAAATACAGAGATGAGCATTCTTCTAAAGAGATGCATGATTCAACATCAACAGACAATTAGATCAATAAAAAACCATTTTGGTGGAGGAAGGGGGGAGAGCGAGGAGAAGTGGCTTGAACTTCACAACAAAACATTCTTCACCTGTACATTACAGGGAAGGCCCTTAAAATTCATCTACAGGTAAGGACAGAATATCTCTTTATGTCGGAAAAAAGCTTACAATTTAGCAAATTGTGAGATTGTGCTACCAGACATAAAATGGAGCAAAGTAGCAAATTTTATCAGTTGGAATCCTGATATCCCAGAGTGTTACTTAGGTCGGAACCAGGATTACAATAATAAGTAGAGCACATTTGGTATAGAGAACAAATTTTTGAGGAAGCACAATGAGATCAAGAACGGGAACCGGATTGGAATTGATTGATCATTTCTACTCTAGTGTTTGGTTACGCAAGGAAGGAATGACATCTGTTCCATTTCAAATAACTATTATGCTGGGTACAAGGAATCATAATTGAAAGGAATCACAATCGTAATAAAATGAAGATAAATAGAGTAATAAAACAAAACATATTTGATTCCTGGACGTTAGGAACCACCATTCCACCTCCTTAGGGAATAATAGTGATTCAAGTCTCCTCTAAAACAAGGCCTAGAATTTAATTGGCATGTGTGCATTCCAAGTATTGTTCTTTACGAAACATAGGACTCATCATTCTCACAGAATAGAGACAGGAACGTAATGATCATTCTATGCACCGAGCACACTCTTCACCCCGAATTTCAAATGCAACAAGTCAGAGAAATATTGATGGTTCACATTTCACAAGAAAGAGACTTACATCAGCCTCTGTTGATGTTCTTGGAACTGGTGCAACATAAACTTTTACATGACTCCCAGCATCCACTTGATCTGAAAAGGAGAGAAACTGTGAACCTAACAATGCAAATAACACTTGCAAAATGAATGTACAATGCATCAAACATAACTAAAGAGTGTGTTCTCATGGAGGATAGCAAGAAAAACACAATTCATTTATGTATTTGTTTTTCAATACAAGCACAGTGAAATTATAATGTCAATGGACATTAACTACCAAATTAGACTGGGTATTTAGAAGTAAGTGAATGTGATAAGTGATATTACACCATGACATGAACAATATCAATGGAAATCATATACTACAAAATTAATGAGTGAATAGCGACAGACATCACGTGAGACAAGAAAAACCTCATTTTAGTACATAAAGTGTAAAAAAACCGATTACACTCTCAAGAGACCAAAATGAGATTTTTCTCTCCAAGAGACTAATGTGAAGTCGCTCACATCCATCAGGGACTAATTTGACTATTCACTCTATAAATAATATAAATAATAAATATTAGTAGTGACCGACATCACATCAGTCCATGAGAGAATATAAACCTCATTTTAGTTCATCAAGTGTAAAAAAATCAGTCAAATTGAGCCCTGAAAAGGACTAATTTGACCGAGTTTTTACGCTCTAAGGACTAAAATGAGGTTTTGCTTCTCCCGTGGACTAATGTGAAGTCGCTCATATCTACCAGCGACTAATTTGGCTATTCACTCTATAAATAATAAATAATAGTAGCGACTGACTTCACATCAGTCCATGAGAGAAAAAAAAAACCTCAATTTTGTTCATCAAGCATAAAAAAATCAGACAAATTGGTTCTTTTTATTAGTTAAACCCTAAAAAGGACTAATCATGCTCTCAAGACTAAAATGAGGCTACTGACAACGTTTTAATGCTATCTTTGATTTACCATTACAAAGGTACTAACGTTTGGCCTCGAAGAAACTCTATAAATACTTTACCCCAAAAGTAGGTTTGCAATTTTCCAATTGTAAACCAAACATACACTAAATTGTGGTCCCGGGTGGCGGTTACATTGTGTTTCCTGCAATTACGGACGTGATGCGGTTATCATCGAGACTATCAAAAACCACAGTACCGTAGCCTTGATTGCAGTTGCGAACCGCAATTTAAAACCTTGCATGTGGACTAATGTGAAGTGTTTCATATCTAGCAGCAACTAATTTGGCTATTAAAATTGGTAGTAGAGAGAAAGAGTACCTGGAGGATGCCAAGGTCGTTTCCGTGGAGGACGGGGAAGGGAATCGACGGGGTTCATGTAATGGTTGGGAAAGCCATTATTGGCGTGAATTACATGGTTTGGATTTGGTGTTGGGTACTGGTGCTGGTGGTGACTATGACGAAGAGAAGGAGAAGGGTCTCCGCTGAAATTGACCCTTTGGTCAGGTTGCTCCTTCTCAATCTCCAGCTTCGTCAATCAATTTGTAAAATTAAACTCAATTTTTTGTTACCTCCTTAACCACAGACAGACAGAGAGGAACAGGCAAGTAAACACCTTTGCTCTTTTCCCCTCCTCTTCTCTTCTGCTCTATTTCGCTCTGCTCTGAGTTTGAAAGAAAAGAAAATCACACGAATTTTTTGCACTACCGTGAGGTTTTAGCATGTTTTACCATTCTTTTAAATAATAGATATCATAGATTACCGATTCTTTCAAATTAATCATTAAATTTTGAGAATTAGTAAAATTGGTTTTTCTATCAACTTACCATTAAATTATTAATAGTGATCGAATTTGACCATCCATTTTCTAAATTCTCTAACTGTTGATTATCTTTTGGTAATTTTATTATTATTTAAAAAAGGCGGAAAAAAAAAAAAAAGAGAAAAATCTCAAGCTCTCTTTCTCTGTTAAAATATGTTGAAGGAATAAGCTATTTGTTTTTTATTCCATGGAAGTGACTAATAAAATGAACAGTTTTGATTAAAAGTAACAAAAAAAATAAAAATAAAAGGGGTGGTAGTACCATCATAGACAACAATAGCAGAGAGAAAGTTCTTATTGTAAGGGCCCAAACTGCTTTTCAGGATTGCCGACTATCCCCACAAATCAACACGGGTCTGTTCAGTGTGCTTTGCCCTCACTCACACGCTTTCTGGCAAACTTTCTAGAAGGTCATCCATCTCATAATTACTCCAAGTCAAGCACGTTTAACCATAGAGTTCTTATGTTCTGGGCTCCCGAAAAGAAGATGCACCTTATTGGTATAGGTAAAACCAATCAATTCTTATAAACCTTTCTTCAACTGTACAGTCTCATACCTGCACAGCCTCAAGATCCCTCTCATTCCGATGTGAATTCGATTCATTCATGTATCCCTCCGCTTAGAAGTTTGTTAGGAGCCGCTCCTTATCCGTGCCTCATGCACCGACAATCACTCCCTGCCCTTGTTAGCCCCGGGTGTTACATGCCCACTAGCCTCCGCTTAGTTCATCGCCAAACCACACCGTACTGGGAGAGGTTCGCTCTGATACCATTTGTAACGGTCCGGACTGCTTTTCAGGATTGCTGACTGTCCCCACAAACCAACACGGGTCTTTTCAGCGTGCTTTGTCCTCACTCACATGCTTTCTGGGAAACTTCCCAGAAGGTCACCCATCCTATAATTACTCCAAGTCAAGCACGCTTAACTATGGAGTTCTTATGTTCTGGGCTCTCGAAAAGAAGATGCACTTTGTTGGTATAGGTAATATCAATCAATTCTTATAAGTCTTCCTTCAAATGTACAGTCTCATATCAAGCAAGTTCTTGTAAACCCAAACAAAAACGCTAATAAGAATGATAGAAAAGGCAAGAAGGTTATGAAGGCTAATCAAGAAAACGAAAGTGACAAAGAAGAGCAAAGGTAAGTACTAAAATTTCTAAAGTCGAGATGTTGAGAAGATGTTTTGCTTATGAGCAACAAATTGAGAGGTATACGACTGACTTTAAAAGGAGGGAAATGCACAAACTAGTACTGTCGGTTTAGCCTATTTCAACATGTATAGTATATTTGCTTAAGCTTTTCTTTTTGTAGAAATTGCAAAGTGTTTTCTAGGTTAGAAGCTGGGTATGCACATTTGGTGGTGTTAAAACGGTAACACCATGGAAATGAGTTTATTGTAAAAGGCGGTTGTATGGGTTGGTATTTAGATTAGATGGATTGTATCTGTCAGTCTTGAATTTGACATGTTGTGGTAAATATATTTGTTGTTAATTAACAGTGTATGATTTTGTGGTCCAATACGCGTTTTTGCTTCAACTTGAATGTGATTATGCCATATGTGAATTCTGGCTTTTGCATAGTCTAAATTTTGTGTTGGCGATTAGGGATGGCAATGAATAGGATCTGGATAGGGTACTATAGTACTCGTCTCCATATCCGCGCTTAAAAAAAATATTTGTACCCGTATCCATACCCGCGTGGGTAACAACTTTAGTGCCTGCACTCATACCCTCTAGGGACTTAAGTATCCATACCCGCACCCGTTACCCTCATTTTAACTAAAAAAACAATAAATAACAAAAAGATCATTATAATTAAAAAACCATCCAAAAATCTTTCAAATCTACTCATAAAACATTACAAACCAAAGTATTTAACTAAAAAAAACATCTAAATATAATGAACTATAATGAACTATCTACGTTTGACACTTTTAGATTAAATATATTATATTCTTAAAAATTTATATGTAATAATATAAATAAATATATATATATATACTGGTACGGGACGAGATAGGTAATACCCATACCCGCACCCATACCCATTCAATTTTACGGGTAATTATCCATATCCGGACCGATACCCATAAAACGGATATTTACCCTATCCATCGTGAGTATTTTTTACGGATACCCAACGGATAGAATCTAAATTGTCATCCCTATTGACCATTGTTATAGAATTTGCATCCGTAGGATACGTTGAAGTACTGCATGTGCATGGTCGATAATTGCCTTGTTAGTGTTGGGTACCAAAGTGACAGAATAATATCACGCAGCTAAAATAAGAGATGAGAAAACAGGAACTGAACACACAATATTTACGTGGAAAACCCTCAACAAATAAGGGAAAAACCACGGGGCAATAGTAGAAGATTTTCACTATGTGGAAGAGATTACAAGACCTCTCACTAAATACAAGGAGAGAACAATAACACCCTCTCTTGAATATAGGAGAATACACACAAGAAGAAACCTCACAGGAGAAATTATCTCTCTCTGAATATTTCTCTCACACTCACTCTTTGCTTGGATGCTTGCTATCTCACTTTCGGAGGAGCAATCTTCTCTATTTATAGAGAAACTTGAAGCAATGCATTTAATGCTTCTTCTCTGCCAACCACCCATATCATTTTACTTCCACCGCCACTTCCAAAAGCCAACAAAAGTGGCTTTACTTTTTTTACTACCCGTTCACAATCTCCCACTTAAAGTCACTTTTGTGAGCTTTCAAAAACTTTCTACCTTGCCAATTTCTTGTTGCTTACGTTTCTGATAGGCCATAGGAGGATCGACACCATATAAACTTGTCAGCATTGATTGGCTTCGTCATAACATCTGCTAGGTTGTCTTTGGTGTGAATCTTCTGCATATCCACACTCCCTTCCTCTACTACTTCTCGAACAAAGTGATATTGAACACCTATGTGTTTTGTCCTAGAATGAAAGGCTGGATTCCTTGCAATGTGCAAGGCACTCTGACTGTCACAATACACAATAATTTGCTGCTGCCTGTGCCCGAGTTCTTCCATTAACCTTTGAATCCAAATTGCTTCCTTGCATGCTTGCGTAGCTGCCATGTATTCAGCTTCTGTAGTAGATAGAGCTACAACAGTTTGTAATTTCGATAACCAGCTTACCGCTCCTCCTGCAAGTGTGAACACATAGCCAGTAGTAGATTTTCTCTTATCAAGATCACCTGCAAAATCTGAGTCGACATAACCCCTGACAACGAATTCTGATCCTTCATAACATAATGCAACACCTGAGGTTCCTTTGATATATCTCAGGATCCTCTTAACAGTATTCCAATGCTCTCTACCAGGATCTGCCATAAAACGACTAACCGCTCCCACTGCTTGCGCAATGTCTGGTCTTGTACATATCATGGCATACATAAGGCTTCCCACCGCTGATGCATACGGTACTCGAGACATTTCCATCCTCTCCTCTTCGCTGCTAGGACTCATACCTGAGGATAATTTATAACTGACAGGAAGTGGGGTAGAAATTGGCTTACAATCTTGCATGTTGAAGCGCCGCAAGACTTTCCTTAGATAATTCTTTTGAGAAAGCCAAACCTTCCTATCTTTTTTGTCTCGGTGAATTTGCATCCCTAAAATCTTGTTTGCGGGTCCCAAGTCCTTCATATCAAACTCCCTAGCCAACTGTGCCTTCAATTCTTGGACTCGATCTTTGTTGGGGCCTACCACCAACATGTCATCCACATACAACAACAAAATAATGAAATCATTATCATCAAACCTCTTGTAGTATGTACAATGGTCTGAACTCAGTCTGTTGTATTCAAGGCTAATTATGAAGGAATCAAATCTCTTATACCAACATCTTGGCGCCTGCTTTAGACCGTACAGAGATTTGGTCAACCTACAAACCAAGTTTTCTTTTCCTTGTTCTTTAAAGCCTTCCGGTTGGAGCATATATATTTCCTCTTCAAGTTCTCCATGAAGAAAAGCAGTCTTTACATCTAACTGTTCTAGATGTAAATCAAATGCAGCACACATGGCCAACACTTCTCTAATTGTAGTAAGTCTAACAACTGGAGAGAATATCTCATTGAAATCAATACCTTCTTTCTGAGCATATCCTTTGACCACCAGTCTTGCACGATACCTTTCCACTTGATCATTGCCATCTCGTTTGATCTTATAGACCCATTTGTTCCCGATGGTTTTCCGACCCTTCGGAGGTTCAACAAGTTCCCATGTTTTGTTTCTATGCAAGGCTTCCATTTCTTCTTGCATTGCTGTCATCCACAGAGAAGCATCTGAACTGCTTACAGCCTCCTGAAAGGTTGATGGCTCCCCTTCTTCTGTTAGAAGACAATATGCATCGTGGCTTGCCATTACATAGTCTGAGTGCCATGATGGTGTTCTGATCTGACGTGATGATCGTCGAACTTCTATATTATCGGCATCATCTAGTACTCGTTCCTCGTGCACTGGTTCTGCCTCAGAAGAATCATCTTCTCCGGATTTTCTTTCTATTTGTACTGCAGTAGTTTCTTTGGTAATGCTGTCATTTTTCTGCTCACTTTGCAGTTCATTTTCTGCAAAGACTACATCCCTGCTAACAACAACCTTGCGGGCAGTGGGGTCCCACAAGCGATACCCCTTGACGTTGTCAGCATAGCCCAAGAATATACATTTCCTGGATTTTGGATCCAACTTTGTTCTTTCTTGGGAATTGTACATCACGTACACAGGACATCCGAACACATGGAGAGAAGAATAATCAGCTGGCTTTCCTTTCCACATCTCCATTGGTGTCTTTAAACCAATCGCTGTTGATGGTGATCGATTTATCACGTAACAGGCGGTTTTGACTGCTTCTGCCCAGAAAGATTTGGCCACTCCCGCTGTTCTTAGCATAGCTCTTGTTCTATCCAGGAGAGTTCTATTCATCCGCTCTGCTATACCATTCTGCTGAGGTGTATGTGCAACTGTGAATTGTCTTATGATACCCTCTTGTTTGCAAAATGCCAGAAAATCGCCATCTACATATTCTCCTCCATTGTCTGTCCTCAAGCACTTGATTCTTTTGCCTGTTTCAAGCTCCACTTGTGCTTTAAATTCCTTGAATACTGGAAACACATTCGACTTCTTCTTGATTGGGTACACCCATAATCTTCTGGAATAATCATCAATGAATGACACAAAATACTTTGCTCCACCCAGAGATATTTCTGGTGACTCCCACACATCAGAATGGATCAAGTCCAGTATGTGTTTGCTTTTAGTAGTTACTCTAGCAAACTTCAATCTATGCTGCTTACTTGTCACACAGTGCTCACAGAAAGGTAAATTTACCGTCTTGAGCCCGGACAAGAGATTGCGTTCCGCAAGGACTTTCAAACCACGTTCCGACATATGGCCTAGTTTGCGATGCCACATCATCGTTGTTTCTTCTTGGCTTGCTGCTGCAACTGATGCATCTGCCTCTTGCAACGTATCTCCCAAAAGCATGTATAGATTACTTGTGATCTTCTCTGCTTTCATTACCACAAGGTTGCCTTTCACTACTTTTAAGATTCCACCTTCAGTGTGGATCTTACACCCGAGGTCATCCAATTGCCCAACGGACAATAAGTTCTTCTTCAATCCCTTCACATGTCGTACCCCTTGAATTTTGCGAACAGTACCATCATGCATCTTTAATCTAACAGTACCGACTCCAGCAATTTCTAAGGCATGATCATTTCCCATGAACACAGATCCTTCCGAGACAGGCTCATAAGTGCAAAACCAATCTCGGTGTGGAGTCATGTGCCATGTTGCACCTGAATCCACTATCCAGACATCATTGAGTTGTCTTCCGCCTTTAGAGCTGGTTGCTGCTTCCCTATATAGGATTTCTCCATCATCTAAGGTACTTGCAACACATCCTTGAGATGTTGAAGCTTCAGAAGTTTTCTCTCCATTCTTCTTGTTATGCCAACACTCCTTCTTCAAGTGCCCTCTCATGCCACAATTATAGCATTTGAGATTCTTCTTTCTTCGAGATTTTGATCTACCATGATTTTGACTCCCACTGGAGCCACGTTCCGTTGGTCTGCCTCTCGTCATCGTTAAAGCCTCTGCTTGCTTTGAACTCTCTAACCTTTCTTCCTTATTCTTGCGCCTGGATTCTTCTTCAAGAATAGCACCGGCAACATCATCAAAACGCAGAGAGTCAGCAACGTTGTTATTTGTGACGTTGATGATGAGTTGATCATACGAATCTGGTAAACTCTGAAGTAGAAGTTCTGCACGTTCATTTTCTGCTATTGTAAAATCTGACGCTGTGAGCTGAGCAAATAGCGTATTTAGAGTGTTGATGTGATCTGTCACCGATGTGGATTCACTCATTCGAAGAGTGTAGAGTCTCCTCTTCAAGAATATTCTGGTATGAAGAGATTTGACCTCGTACAATTTAATAAGAGCATCCCAAATCTCCTTTGCAGTCTTCTTTTCTGCAATACTTGACAATACTGAGTCTGCCATCGCTAGGTGCAGATTGGCAACAGCGTTGTCATCCATCTCTTTCCACCTTTGATCAGTGATATCTGAGGGTCTACCATCAATCGCGTCTAGGCAATTATCCTTCCTCAGAACTGCCCTTATCTTCAATTTCCACAGGGAGAAATTACTTCCATTGAACTTCTCAATCTCAAATTTTGCTGCCATGGTTTTACACCAAATTATTCCCGTGAACAATACCGTATACTGGAATAGTGACCGTAGTCCGTAAAAAGTACACCAGGTAAGTTCCCAGGAAAGAGAGGTGGGTCACTAATAGACACACTTAAATACCAAGTCTTTCCTAGCCAGAACTTTCCTAGACATGCACTTTCACACTACCACACTTTATTTCCAGCAACAAGAATAATTCTTTTCTGATGTGGAAGATCAGATGATACTGCAACCACAGAGCATACTAAGAATTTTCTTATGAATTAGGCACCTTATCAGTTTGCCGCAGCGGAATAATGATCACGAACCAATGGCTCTGATACCACTGTTGGGTACCAAAGTGACAGAATAATATCACGCAGCTAAAATAAGAGATGAGAAAACAGGAACTGAACACACAATATTTACGTGGAAAACCCTCAACAAATAAGGGAAAAACCACGGGGCAATAGTAGAAGATTTTCACTATGTGGAAGAGATTACAAGACCTCTCACTAAATACAAGGAGAGAACAATAACACCCTCTCTTGAATATAGGAGAATACACACAAGAAGAAACCTCACAGGAGAAATTATCTCTCTCTGAATATTTCTCTCACACTCACTCTTTGCTTGGATGCTTGCTATGTCACTTTCGGAGGAGCAATCTTCTCTATTTATAGAGAAACTTGAAGCAATGCATTTAATGCTTCTTCTCTGCCAACCACCCATATCATTTTACTTCCACCGCCACTTCCAAAAGCCAACAAAAGTGGCTTTACTTTTTTTACTACCCGTTCACAGTTAGAGTGAAGGAACAATTGTTATCACTATCTTTGTGTAATAACATTGCCTCAAGATTATGCAGAAGGTTCACTCGGAATTAATATTATAGCTGAGAAAAGATTTAACCAACACGCACCATGATGAAAAAGTTCTGAGAACCGATTTTTTGATTGCACTGCACACTTAAATTTAATATTCATTCCTACATTAATCACACAAAATATTAGTTTATCAACCCCATAAATAAACGGATCTATATTTTACATGCCTCCATATTTGTGGGCTAGTTCACAGGCCTGACATCTGTTTTCTATTGTTGGTTTTGCGTTTAAGATGGTTAAAAAAGAAAATAAATGAAAAGAGTAAGAACAATAAAAAAATTTAAGAAAAAAAAAAAAGGATAATCTGTGCAGAAGGCGAAAGCTTGAGAAAATTCAGCAAGCAAACTTGCCAAAGCCGAACTAACAATTGATCTTCAGTTTTTTAAAACTCTAACAAGCAAATATTATGGATATAATGAAATGTTGTCAGAATGGCCTCCCTTGCAATCCAGATATAGCTTAACACAAATCAAAACACAACATTGATGAAAACAAAATGAAAATCATAGAACTGGAAAAGAAAATTGTAGGAATGGTGGGTCACAACCGAGAAGTCAAGACAAAGACAGAAGCTAAATGGTTAAGGTTTTAACTTTTTATTAAGTTTTTACCCAAACAAAACCAAAGAAAAAAGAGGGTTAAACCATTAATAAGATATTTGACTGAGAGCATTGCGAGGGAAATGCCACCATGACAGCAATCCTAAGGATTTGTTTGGGAGTTAGGAGGGAAGGGTTTGAAAAACAATGGAGGAAAGGATCGGAGAAAGGAGGATAGCCACTAAAACCCTCCCTTAGTTCATTAGTTCATTGTTTTTTATTTCCCCCAAATTGAAGGATTTTACATTGGTAAAAAAATGAATTAGAGGAGTTTCAAAGGGCTTTGGAACCCCCCCCCCCCCCCCAGCTTCTTAAACCCTTACCCTCCCTTCCTCCCATTACTCTCAAACAAACCCTAAAAATCAACTGAGATAATAAAACCATTGGCCAACCAGGGTCAACAGGGGGACACATAAGGGGGTTAGGGTGTTCTAACATGACACCTTAAACTCCAAGCATGACCAAGAAGCCACATGATATATTGCAACGAGAAGCCACAGGTAAATGGACCCGGATTACCTGCCTGTCACAAATATCCTGCAGTCACTACATAATTTCCGGAAAACTGTCCATGGTTTCCAGAAACCGTCCACGATTTCTGTTTAAAACATAGTACAAACGATGGCGGAGAATCCAAATCCAGGTAACGCCATAATTACTTCACCTACAAACTAGAAATAGCTAAAAACACGAGAAGGCACATAAACATAGGGTGGTCCTCAACCTATGGCTAACATGGTCAAGCCTATCACACAATTCAACTGTGCCCAAAAGGAGTTAGATTGGAACATGGTTTTATGTACATCATTCTGCCATCACTAGTCTCTAGAGATGGTGGATACCCCTCAACAAAAGAACATGGAGTTGCAGACGTTGTCCTGCAATTTGGGCAACTGAGGAACGGGGACAGCTCCAGCAGCAGCCAGTCCACCATGGCTTGAAGATGTCTCAGATTTGTCCTCAAATTTCATGAACTGCCCCAACTGAGTAGCAGCCAAGTGTGCATAGCATATTGGAGAAACTGCAGGAGGAGAGAATTTATATTTAAGTTTCAATTATGAATTAGGACAAAATATCCATCTATTCAAATAAGTAAATGTTGTGTAAGAATTTACCAACAGAAATGGCAGTGGTGCTCCTCTGATACCTGTCATAAATAAATAATGAACTTAAATTGACCTTGACTAATGCCTAAAAATAGCAGTCTAATGAAATCAAATAGGTCCAAAGTTCAACTTACACATATGATAGAGAATGGACAAGCTCCTGTAGTTCATCAGGGGAGAAACCAATCTCATCATGCAGAACATGGTAGTGTGTAGGCCTACTGGTACCCTGAGCAGGAAAATTTTGGAAGGAAAAATAAAATAAAACGTTTACACAAGTTCTTACACAGACTTGGAAACCGAGATAAAAGCATGTAATATAACTAGGTCTTAATGCACAAAACCACACATAACTAGGTCTAACTACATTTAATTTCGAGGTAAATAGGTTAAAAAAATAAATGGAAAGGGGAATGAAAAAAAAGCAATCAGGGCCTAACTGACTTAAACTACTTTAACCAAACAGGGCCTAACAAACAGTGGTTGGCCCAATTAGCTCATTAGCCCATCCTTCTGTTTTCTAACAAACTTTCCTAACAGATAGCCAGAATAAAACAGCACACAACACACAAAAGGGAAACAATGAAGTGAACCTTAACATAGGAAGTCTTCCCCATTTTACAGCAAGAATAAAGGCAGGGGAACATAAAATTACAACCATGTAGATGAAGATACTTCCTAAACAATACTTAACAGCAGTCACTGGATTTCCAAATTTTGAAATGGAAATAAGCATCTTCAACCATTATTCCATAGTACACCATATTCAAATAGAAACATGTTAATATTGAAGCAAATATTAGTTCTATCTATCAAACAATCAGCAGAAATAAACCAGCAACATACAAGCAGAACATAAAATAAATAAAGTAGAGACGTCTAAAAGAGAAGACGTGCACATTTCAGTAAGAGATGAAGGAAAAGCAGCCTACAACATAATCCCACAAACCACAAATTCTTGCAACTTCCAAACTGGAAAATTATATACAGAGCATCGTCAACAAAAATAAAATTTAAAAATGAAAAGAAAATGAAAAGTGGACACTCACAATCATTCCAGCATGCGCACATAAGTAGAAATCATAATTTCTAGGATGACAAATTTTATTGTCAACAACAGTTCCTGCAGAACAACAGGTTAATAAAAAGCCAAAAGATCATGTAAAATGAAATATAAGAATCTTTTGGAAATTCTCAAAAAGACACTTGCCAGGCGGGACATTGTCAGGAGAGCCAGACTGGAAGAATCTTGTGTGGTGGTTCTTCTGAGCAACAATTACCACAAATTTCGGGTTCCACTTATCATCAAGAAATTTGCACGCCTAGGAAGTTCGAAGTCAAGATCAGCCCTTAACGATAAAATGTACTTAATATTTAAATAACATAGTTGATCAGCTTAAGAACCTCGATGATTTGATCAAGTTCAATATTCAAAACTTGATTGAACTGTGATTCACTAACACCATCCCTATATTGAGAAAAAAAAACGGTCAATTCCATCATAAAAGAATCACATTATAAAACAAAATAATAAACACGCCTCAACTAAGCAGGCATTTTATAGACTACATAAAATACTAAAGAATGATCAATGACGTTTAAGTACTAATAAAAATTGAATATTAAATTTATAGCAGTAAATGCAGTTTATATACTAGTTTTAAAACTCACACTATCCCCAAATAACAAAAATAGTTTCGCATAGTTGTAAACTTAACGGCAACTGGAAGTCAAGAATTTTAAAACGAGAAAATTGCAGAAGTTGGAAGAAGAAAAAAGATAAATCTGGAACAGTAAAGATTGTGCCATGTGGAACATTTTGTTTTTTAGCATGGTAGGGGCAATCTGGTAGAGACCAAAGGCCACACAGAAGAAGAAAAGTAATATTGCTGAATGAGAAATAAAGAAAAGGGAAAAGTGCATACAGCCTCCTTAAACTTTAGCCGATTTGTAACTAGGCACCTTCAACTATTTTTTCTTCCCAATTAGTCCTTAAACTTCTTCGTGAAATTGATCCTACAACTATTTTTGTCCCAATTAGTCCTTGAATTTCTACTATTCGTAACATCAATCCTTATATTAGCTTCTAGTATAGATACAAAATAATTTAATAATTTTATACCACTTTATATATTTGAAATTTATGAGCATTTAGTACTTTTCTAAAATAATTGAGCTGGTTGAGGCAAGAAAATGTTTGATAAACTAACAAATTCATGTTAATATATTTAATTAAGTACGAGTGTAGGACTAATTGAGACAAAAAAAAATAGCTAAAGGGTCAATTTCACTAATAGTAGAAGTTTACGGACTAATTGGGAAGAAAAAATAGTTGAAGGTGCCTATTTGCAAATGGGGTAAAATTTAGGAGGGCTGTATACACTTTTCCCTAAAGAAAATGATTACAGAAGGATATGATCCTCCTACCCTCCCTCACTACCAACTACCCAGTGCCCAAGACTCCACGGAGAAGAAATTCTCTGACCAAGCTTACAGCCGAAAACTAACAACGATACACACAATGACAATTCTGCTGCTCCCCACTAGCATAATAACCGTCTCCCACAACGTGAATACTTTCAGCATAACTAACTTGCCAAGTCAGCAAGTTCTCCTAGCCTCTCCCCATTTCGTCCATTTTATCTCTTCTGCTATACACCTTCCAAATCCTAGGCCATTGATCTGGCCCATTAACGAGCTGTCCTTGAATTTCCCCAATAGCCCCTTCTTTTACATTATTGAACCGAACACAAACCCTAAGAACAAACTAAAGATTGTCATCTTGAAACAGCAAATTACAGCCTACACAGGGTTTAGCAGCAGATGGAGAACCAGAGGTAAGCTGTGTGCATAACTTGCAACATGTAAGCTTTGGACGTATGTTTTAAGCAACAAACACACCATCGCAAATAGTATTCCGATGCATTACCCCTGCTTACCCCACTGGTCCTCCTCGGTGTTATCAATTGCGGATGGCGGACCATAGCGGAAGGCCAAAAATCAGCCATTTTAAGCCGCCTCAAAACGTTATTGCGGACATGGAGCCGCCTATCCTTCATAAATTGGCCATTGCGGTTGGCCAAATATCCACCACCGCAATCCGCAATGGCCACTTTTTGATAACACTGGTCCTCCTATACTAAACTACATAATTTATAGTTTCTATTTGCAACATTAAGATTTACCACTTTGTTGCGCATGTTCTTAAGACGAAAGCAATAACCATTCCCAGTAACAATTTGAGACATAAAGCAACTAAATGAAGCAGATAAAATTTAATATTTTCAAAACTGAATTTAAATAAAGAAAAGCATCAGACATTAAATGTGTATGGATTTATGAAAATCTATCCTCGGGGCCTAGAGGATAACAACACCTATCATGTCATGAATTCCACATAAAACTACACAAAAAAAGTTTAATATACAAAAAATTATGGTTTGAACTAGCCAAATAATTCTCAATTCTCATAACCAAATTTAAACCACACTGAACACATTACACAACAATATTCCATGACAAACATCACAATAACAACAAATAACTGAATCATCATAGTAGTTTATAGTAAAAACTTCAAACATTTACAGTTCTAATAATTAAAAAACAAGACAAAAAAATAATACATAGCAGCAGTGTTCTCCAAGAAAAATCACCTGAATATGATTATATTATCCGGTTTTCTCTTCCCAGAACTTACATAGAAATCTAGCAAAAGTTCCCTGCAGTTGATGAAACCAATCAAGCTAGACAGTTCTTTTGCATAGAACATCAAGAAATAGATCATCAGGAAAACAACAAGTGTATAAATTAATACAGCTGACAACAGACTGCCTGAAACATGTGCTCTTGCAGGAAGCCAGAAAGAATTACTCCAAAACAGAGTGGTTCAATAATCATGTGCCACCTACGGGAAAGAGAATCATAATACAGTTATTAAACTACAACTTATAAATAAATCAACCTCATGATGCCTTCATCCTCCTTTTCAGATACTTTCTTGAACAAATTATCTATCATTTCAACCTTGGCAGACTGGGTACGAACACATGCCCTATACTTCGAGATCAGAGGCCACTGTCTAGAGCTGACCACCTGCATATGTAGGCATTAAGCATTCAGGTAAACAGAAAACAGTAAGACTTCATTCAAAAAACTTAGGCTTAGCTCCAGCATATACATTCAGAAATAAATTCTGAAAACAAAAGGAATTATCATGTACCGCTGCAATTGACGGAATATCAGACTGTCCTGGTGAACCATGTGATACATCCATGCCGAGAATGATGGTGGGAGCTTTGGAAACAACAGGGAGAGAAGGTGAGTGTTCAACGCCTAACAATGAATTCAACCCACCATTCTGCAGGACAATAAACAAATTCAATGAAAAAACATGCCAGATGACAAATTAACAAGAAACAAAACAAAAATACAACAACCAAGCCTCATCCCGGTAGCTGGGGAAAGGACATGACAGAATTCATCACTTCATCTATGTCATTTATTATGTAATAGAAACAAGATTTAAATGGCCCCGACCTAAATATGGACATGTAGAAAGCGGATGCACAATATTACCAGAGGACCAAAGCAAATAACTATATACCTTGGCATTGATCTTTAACATAAGATTAGTCAAATATTGATCATTCACCCTTGTAGGACACATGCACTGAGTGACGATTCCATACTCAGCAAGATTCTTCTTTTTCCACGGACCTTGGATGTCAAGTTAGTTGTCATTTAGCCCACTTGACAATGGCTTATGCATAAACACAAGATACATTTATATAAAATCACTAACCATAAATATCACAGTTTTTCCGCTCAGGAAGCAGACAGAGAAGAAACTGAGGAGCACCAGGGAGTTTAGACTGGATGTTCTCAAACATCTTCTCCACTCTAACCATAGGTGGGGCACGCCTAAACTGAGGATTCTCTTCAAACACATCAAACGGAGAATCTATCACCTGCGAAAATCAAAGGAAAATTATTTCAGCCAGTAGCTATTTCATACTTCTCAGTTAACATGCAGTTATAGACCTTACAATTCCTTTCATTTCTCCAATTCTAATCAGATCCCTCACAAGCCCCCGTACATCACAGCGTGCAGAAAAGTTAACCACAGCCCATCGTTCTATCTTTGTTGGCTGCACGAATTTCTGCAGAAGCAATTAAGTTATTAGAACCTCTAAATCAATATTGTCATTAGGAGGACCTTAAAAAAACTTAGATAATTAGATGGGATTTAAATAAATACCTTATTATTGAAATTCCATCTGCCATTCCTTGGATTGAAATCCTCACCATTGCCAAATTTCAACTTTAGAAAAGATTCAACAATCAGTATTAAGCCACAACACATAATAGATAATACTAATCATGTATGACAATTGGCGAATGAGTAAATTACTTTAAGCCAGTGTTATCGATGGTGGATGGCGGTCCATGGCGGTAAGCCAAAAATCCGCCGTACAAATGGCGGATGGCGATGCGGCTATATGGCGGATGCCATGGCGGGCAACATAAAAAATATTATATATATATATATATATATATATATATATATATATATATATATATGCAGAAAATAATATAAAATCCAAAACAAGCCACAATATATGTCAAGAACCATATCTAATTTGATAGAAAATATCATGTTTAACATTTTTATCTTTTTAGAAATTCTTAAATATTATGATACTTTTTTTTTGAGACAATATTATATGATATTTTATATTTTATATTTCATATATATATATATATATATATATATATATATATATATATATGTAATATAAGTATAGTAATAGACAAGAAGTGAAAGGGGGTGTTCCCCGTGTAATTGTTATTTAGCAGCCTAATTTAAGGCCTGTGGATGAAACAGTCCAATTTGGGTGGAGGCCCAACACACCTGTAATAAAAACTTAAAAAAGACCTAGTAGCAATTTATTCTACTATAGCCGCCGCTTTCTCCCTTTCATACATCAGCTGCTGCTTTCTTCTTCTTCTACACTATTGCTTTCTTCTTCTTCTTTCTACACTGTTGCTTTCTCCCCGCCGGAGAGGTTGATGGTCACCGGAGAAAATTATGGATAGAGATCGGTTTGAGAGATGAGAGAAGAAAGGGGTCGATGGGAAGAGAAGAGGGTGATCGAGGGATGAAAGAGAGAAGCCTAATTAAGTCGGGTCGCATGACCGAGACCCGCGAAAGCCCCCCAAAAAAAGCATCTCAGCCACCTTTCCGCCTTTTCTGCCTTGCCGCCATGGACCGCCACCGCTATTCGGCCGCCATGGACCGCCATACAAAACCCGCCACGCCACGCCTTCTCTGTGGCGGGTTGTCCATTTTCCGCCACCGCTTTCCGCCATGGCGCCGCCGTAACTGCTTTTTGACAACACTGCTTTAAGCTCACAGTTAAGCAAAATAAGACCCCTTTTGTGCAATAAATAAAAAGGTTCACTCTTCTACATCAAATTAGAACCTAACATCTAAAAACGGAATACATAAATCAAATCAGATACTGTCATGTAATGTAACAACATCAAATCATCAGGCAGGAAAAGAGGGCAAAGAGAGGTGAGATGTCTACATCTTTATAATCTTTCACAGCATATGCCAAAGAAAAAGGAATCTTTCACAGCATATATGCCAAGGAAAAAGGATGAAGGGAATAGGTTAATCGGAGAAAGTACAGCAAGAATTTCATGGTTTGTTCTATAAGATTTTATTCTATAGGTAACTCGTGTGGATTTTGTTTTTCTTCTTTTGAGTAGATAGGTCTTGTGGATTTAAGAGTAAACAATTTTATCAAGGGAAAACTAGTACAACCGTTCTTCAGAAAAGGGTTTCAATTCCATAACTTCCTACAGGAGACGGAAAACAAATTGCTAAGCCATTAGATAAAAGGTAAAGATGTAAAACCATATTATAAGCTATCTTCATTAGCATCATATTAACAATAAGCGAAACAAAGTCATTTCTCAATCAAGAGTACTACCAAGTCTGATCAAATCTCAAGCAAGGTCAAGATCTTATGCTTTAAATGGAAAAGCAAGACATTACACAATAAAAATGAACAAGAAGTTTCATGGGCACAATGATAAAAAAATACCCTTGGAGCAGGCAAAACACGACCCTCCACTTCAGTAAAGCCAGTGCTTATAGAAATTCCACAATTACGAAGCATAGGTTCAGAACCATAGTTGCTGGTTTTAAGTGCCTTCAGAAAACGTACTAGTAAGATCCCTTAACTCAGACATATGGATTAAAATCATATCACTAGATTTAGCAAAATAACTTACACCAGACAAAATCTTCATCCTCTCGTGTGGCTTCTGCCTGGACTTCTCCACCAATGAAGCCCGCTGAAGTGTGGACAGAGCTTTCGTATAACGTTGCAAGGACACCAATTCACAAAGCTAAAACAACCAACAGAAATGAAGGGACAGCTTAAAACCTAATAGGCTAATATGTAGCTAAAATCAATTTGTACCCATATTACTGCTAAAAAATGCAGTATAGGAAACAAAAAGAAAAACTTCAATTCACCTCAATGGGAAAATATGTTGGCCGTTTAGGCTTGCCAGCATTGATACATGGAAGCTCAGCAGAGTAACGGAGATCTATCTTGCGATTATTAACAAAATAATCATAAACAGTCACTTCCTCAGAACCGTCATCACCATCTCTTCCACCTTTGTTCTTCAGGGTAAAACTGCAAAATCCGCACCATCATCAAAAACCTCAACTCATCATGTAATAAACTGTAAAATTACAATGCCACACATACACAATGTTAAAAATTGGCCATCCTCAGCCAAAGAATTAAACAAAATTAAAAGATAAAAGAAGTACGTCTGCTCTCTGCATGGAAGTTCGCTGAGACCAGTAATTTTGTACTCTTGATTGGAAAGACTAATTTTAATCCTCAGATTTTTTAGTGTCCTTTTGGCCTGTTTAAGGAAATGAATAAAAGATCAGACTTCTGAATAAAAAGATCAATCAAGGGTAATAAAAGATTATACCGAGAACTTGTTTACCTTTGCCCAGTCAATTTGAAATGGATCTCTCACATTTTGATTGGCAATTAAGAAGTCCACCACAGGCCCAGGTTGAATTATCATGGTAGTGGAAACATCTAAACAAGTTGGAAGATTGCAGGAATTAGACATAAAATATTGACACCAGAAGATTACATACAGGACACAGATCTAACCTATGTTAAGAGACAGGCCGCTCTGTGTAGTTCTAAAACTTGAATGGAATCCTCTACAGCCTAGAACGCCACCTCCAACATCAGCAAAATTCATTGGATCATTGTGGAAGAAAGATTGACGGACGAGTAGGCAACCTCTGTAATAACATGCAGTTAAAACATTGGGGCATTAAAATGCATCATACATATACAAAGACATCAAAATTATGTTATCACAAACTAAGAAAAAGAAAGCATAATTTGCTTACTGTTTTGCCGCATGTTGCCTCAATACGATATCAAGCACTCTAATAGCTTCTTGGAAATTCTCTGATTCCTGCCCCCGTAAGGCATTGGCAATGGCCTGCATTGGAATTTTCGCAGCAAAGCTAATCTCTACTTTAAATGTCTTTGCACGATATGGGCGCCGCATTCTCTTTCTGTCACTCTGATTGTCCCCATGACCATTAGGGCTACAATTGCCATTATTTCTATTAAAAGGAATTAAAAGGTTAGGACTTATGCATCTGAAGCAATAATATGAAAACCAACTTGGAGGGCCAAACAACACAATAGGTCATTTCTACCTGTTAGATGTGAAATCCTCTAGAACAACTTCAAACTCAAACTTGTTTCGAGGGAGAGACCCAATAGTAAACAGACTTTTCTCCCCATCATATGCAAAGTCCTTACCATTTAACTCAGAACCATATGTCTCCTGCACCCTGTCCATTATCTTTCTCCCTACACCCTTACCTTCAACAGGGCGTCCATCTTCATAAGCAAAAGACACCTGACCAAATATCATGTGGAGAAAAAATGTCAAGCTTGAGAGCAGCTTAAACATAAAATAATAGTAACTCAAGATAATTGAAGGAGTACATACACTATAATGGAAGAAATGCCCATCATTGTTAGTGGCATTAACTTTGAAGTGATTGGTCTGAAGAGGTATCTTCATTCCTTTTGATCCCAGACCACGTCTGGCTATTGGAATGCGGGAAACCTTTTTCTTAACAGGTTCAGCAGGAGCAGGAATCACCTCTTCTGCTTTGAGCGGTACAACATCAGGTGGGACAATGGGAGGCGGTGGAGGCAAAGACTCCTCCTTGCCATTTCCATCTGGCTCAAACGAATCCATATCCTATGAAGGTAACAGAACGAAAGTAAAACTGGATTGCCCAATATCCAAAAATATGAAAAATTTAAGAAGTTAAAAAGATGACACAAATGTAAAGGAACTATTAAGGTAAATTTGATACAGCTAAACTAAACACAAGCTAATCTAAAAATACCAGGACCCAAAGAAACAATAACAGTTGAGAGCCTGAAAATTGAACTTAATGGAGATTGACGACCACAAAAAGCAATTAACATCATGCTACCATGACATGTTTTCACACAAACCACAATACACTTCCTAACAAAACTTAGAAAATGTTTGCGAGTTTTGAAGGAGATGGAGTGCAGTGGTTAGTAATGGAGTGGAGTGGAAAGGTAAAAATATATCACTCTGTTGTTTGGAAGTTTAATGAGGGAATGGAGGGAGATCCCAAACCCCCCAAATTGGAGGGTATGAAAATTGAAGGGTTTGGGTTACCATCCTTAACCATCTCATTACCCTTCCTAACAAAACTTTGAAAATGTTTGGGAGTTTTGAAGGAAATGGAGTGTAGTGGTTAGTAATGGAGTGGAGTGAAGGTAAAAATATATCACTCTATTGTTTGGAAGTTTAATGAGGGAATGGAAGGAGATCCCAAACCCCCCCAAATTGGAGGATATGAAATTGAAGGGTTTGGGTTACCATCCTTAATCATCTCATTCCATTACTCAAGAAACTCCCAAACAATGGGTTAATGTCTTTTTACAACTTCATTCTATTACTAATCACTCCACTCCATCCATCCATCCATCCAAACATATTAGGAAAGAAATAAACTGAGTAAATGCTCAAATACTGTCATATAGTTAACACGGATATGCATGCAAGCTAATAATGCACTCGAGAATCATAAAATCATAGAGGAGTGCCCTCTTCTCAAACAGCATCTCTACCTAATCAAAGCATGAGAAAAAGGTACATTTATTTTAATAAATAACAAGAACACAGATTAAACAAAAAACACAGACCAAGAAAAACAGTTCGTTTGTTCATAACTAGGATAAAAAAATGTTCAATGAATGAATAAACAATGAAAAAAAAAAAAAACTAAACTCGTGAAAATCAAGTACCAAATAACCCAAAAACAGAAAGTGGCGAAATTAAACAAATGACTTGCAAAAATGTTTTATTCAAATGCAGGAAAAGTTACTTACTGAGACATGGGAAAAAACAAAGGAAGCCAAAAGCACACATACAATGCAAGTAAAGCACATGCACTAAATGACATACTCAAATGCAGTAACAGTTCTGACCACAAAAACCTAATCCAGTAATACAAAATCCAAAATAGCTGAGTGTAATATCCAAAACAAACCAGTAGTACTAAACCAAATAAAGCTCCTACCTTTAAGAAGAAGAAAAAACAAAAAAATGAACCCAAAATTGGTAAAAAAAAAAAAAAAAAAAAAAAAACACAAGTAGTGGAGTACAAAAGAGTAACCAAAGTACAGAGTTTCAAGCAAAGAATCTCCATTTCTTAAACAAAATGAAGTTTGAAGACAAAGCAGAGACCTTTTTCTTAAAAATGAAGAGTCAAAAATGGGAGATCGAACTCAGACAGACACATGCAGCACCTAAAACAACAACCTGAAAAAACCCAGAAAAAAACAAAAAAGGAACACTGTCGTGAAATTTCAACTTTAGAAACCCCAAAAAAAAATTCACTTGGAAAACAGATGAAAAAAATTTCATTTTCATTTTCATTTTCATAAGAAAAACATAAGGTGACCTTGAACTGAAGGAGGTGAGAAGAAAAGAGCTTTTTCTTACCGGAAGGAAAGTGAAAAAATCAGTAGCTGGGACCAAACAAACAGAACCCTAAAGCACAAAACACAACCACTGGAAAGACTTCTTAAACCAAGAGACCGAGTGTGATGTTAAGTCTCAACCACTTTTGTTAACCGTAGTTCATGGAACCCAAATTCTCTACCGGAATTCCCTATATTTAGCATTCACCTTAACCTTAATATACGGTAAATCTCGCATCTAATCTAATCATTTTTATTTTTTATATTAAATTTTTATATTATATTTATATTTATTTATAGAGAAGGTTAAGGAGTGCTCTTAAAAGACCATGTAGTGTTTAGTATAAATTTTATTCTAATATTTTCTAAAATGTGTGCATATGAATAAAAAAAATTTATATTTGATACAAGTTTTAAAAGACTATTTTTAAGAATAAAAAATGCTCAAAAATATAATTAGTGAATAAAAGCGAAAAACTTTATTCTCATGTGTAGAGATAAAAAAAAAAAAAAAACATTCCTGAAAATGAGATTCTCAGGAATGTAGTTTTTCTGTTAATAAAACATTCTATGAATCAAGCGTCATCTTAGTTAAAGGAATCAAGAAAGAAAATTTTGCATGAATAAATAGTATATTTAATATATTGAAAAATATTACACTTAGTTTCTCAATAAAAACTTTTCTTTTGTTGATTCCTTAAAAAAAACAATTAGGGCACTCCTTAGCAAGAAAATATGTTTATTTATACAAAAATTAATTAATCTATGATTAAAATCTCGTGCAGTAACCAACATGTGGTTGATCCGAGTGATAAGAGACTCAGACACCTTAAGCAAGTGGTCAGAGGTTCGAATCCTGACTCTTGCATATGAAGAAAAGTTGTTTGGGAGGGGAGAACTCACCTTATGTGTCCAACAGGTTCCCCAACGAAGATTAATCACTGCTAACGATGATGGATACTCCGTAGCTATATCATGATTACCGAAAACAATCTCATGCAGTAACCCCAAGGGGTTGGTCTAGTAAAGCATAATAGGATTTGTATTCAATATATTACGAGTTCAAATCCTTATTAATCCCCCCATGGTATGTGTCCAGAAAAGAGTAAAGATTCAAATTGGTTCTCGACAAAAAATCACAGTGACATTTTGGTCATTGAGAAATAAATAATATAAATTAAGAATGTAAAATGCAGGTCAAAATAGCTCCTAATAGGGACGAAAATATCCCTAAAAATTATCGTAAAAAGAATTAATTTGACCCATATTTTATATTCTTGATAATCAAATTGATATTTTTCATTTTTCAGAGATTAAAATATCATCATATTTTTTTTTTTTGTTGAGGATCAATTTGAATCTTCCCGGATTCAATAAGTCTAAAGATTTTATCTGCTTTGGACTTGGATATCATCCCTCACGGCTCACACTAAATTTTTTGTACCAAAAGAAATATCCCCTGCAGTCAAAAAAAAAATATAACGGAAGAGAATTCATTTCCCAATTTCTGGAGTGTATTTCGGTGTGGTGCATGGACGCAGTGACATGTGTGACTTCTTATTCAACGTGTGTTGTGTTGTTTTACTTTTATGTATGATGTATGATGATGTGTTAATGGGTTGATGCACTTTATCTTCTCACTCATACTTCTTATAGTAAATTACCGGTGCGTGGAGTGACATACGTGACAATTCACGTGTGTTTTTGTTTTTTTGACAAATATTCAAGTGTGTTGTTGTTTTATGTGTAACGTGTCAATGCACTTTATCTTCTCACCCTTAATTTTATGAGTAAATTACATTTTATCATCTTTTAAGTTTTGACAAATACTGATTTAAAAAATCAAAATTGATAAGTTATTATTGAAAAATAATATATTTTATATATCGAGAAATATTATACTTAGATTTTGATGAGAGTAAATCATTCTTGATTTCTTAATCCATATCATTAAAATATTGATTAACAAGACCCTTAAATTTATTAAATTAAGAGCAAATTTCAAATTTGATCATAAATTATACTTCATCCTATTTTTTAGTATTGGCTAACTATTAACTTAACGTCATGAAATTATTTTAAAATAAAAAATTATTTATAATAATTTATTTAATATTTATAAACTAAAAATGTTTTTAAAGATTAATCTTATGTTTTCTTCCTTATAAAATAAAGTTGACTTTTTATTTTGAAAAATGAAATATATAATATGAAAATCTTGTAAAAAGAAGTATAATTCATTTAAGTATCTTTTTGTTACACAATCAGTTTTTTTTTATTCTACTTAAATAAATAACTTTTTTTATAACAAATAATAGAACGTGTATCAATTATGTGAAAAAGGATTTTATCATTATATTCTAGATTTTTTAGTTATTTAGCTCAAGCGGCTCAACAACTTTTAAATAACTATCATGTTTTCCATTATTTATCTATAGAATATATTACTATTATTAAAAAAACTATTGTTGATAAATATTGCAAAAATGTTATTTAAACAAACATGTTTGTGTAAAAAAAAACAAATATAAATTTGTCAAATTCTGATATACAAATTAAATGACTATAATTTAAAAAATGTTATAAATAATTTTATGATTTATACATATTTATTTTAGTCTAAAAAATAATTAATATATCTTATGTTTTTTATGTAACAAAAACATATATAATACTCTTTTTTACCCAATTTATTCATTTTATTGAGCCTATAATTTAGTTGATTATTAGCAACGTTTTAACTTCTAATTATTTAGCCATGCGTGACATAGAATATTGTAATATGGACATATACATTATCATTTTTTTGTTTTCAAACTAAACTTATTTTATAAGTTTATATATTAAGTATTTATTGGAATATGAATTTTAATCACAACCTTTATCACCTTTTAAAAGATAGAGATAAATATATCTTCATTTTTGTACTCATATATGTTTATTTAAAACCCAAGATGTCGATCGCAATGGAAGTAGACTGAGCCCCAGACAAACTTTACCTGCAAGTTCAGAGGTTCGATTTCTAGAGTCGCCACTTTGGGGAGGGCTTTACCTAACTATCATCCCCGATCCAAGGATTAATCTCATAGTTAAGTTATGTCAATGGGATATCCGGTCAAAGATAAAAAAAATATATTTATTTAAATGATATTTTTATTATCTTTATTAACAACAATTATTATAATAATCCATATATTCTATAATCAAAATAATTGAAAGCGTGATATTTGTTTAGAAGTTATTGAACTAAATGACTCAAAAAAAAAAAGAGACTAGAACATAATAAAAAACTTTTTTCACATAATATATATATACGCATATAATAAATTATATTATTTTTAGTAACATTTTCAAATTGTATATTTTATTTTTCAATTTTGAAAAACAATTTTATTTTTGTAAACAATAAAATCTAAGATTAATCTTTAAAAATCATTTTTTATGTATAAATATCAATTAAGTAATTATAAATAATTTTTAATTTTTATTAACTTATCAATTTTTTATTACACACATCATCGTTGGCCCAAGAATGCATGCACAAAAGAAATTACTTATCCCACAATGAATAAGATATAGCACGCCCGGATATAATGAAATACTTACATCGAACCACTTTCACACAACGGCGTACCCATGCATATAATAATTGACCTACATCACGTGCCCACTGCTTGAAGGTATGGGAGTCTCTAGCTGCTCGTCGAACTGCGTTGAACATGGTAAACAAAATCGTGTTATAATAAACTCTTTTTCGTCCACTAACATAGACATGAAAGATTTATAATAATTATTCCGTAATTTTGGTTAAAATACAGTAATATCCCGATTTTATTAATTTTTTAATTAATCAGTATTAAAATTATTATATTTTATTAGAGGGTCTAAAAAATTAAATAAATTATTCTGAGATCATAGTCACGCTCTACGCTATCGTAGGAGGCTAAGGTTAAAGTTTGGGTCGAAAACTTAGACGGAGCCCGATCTGCGTTTTTCCTTGACAGTAGTGCTTTACTACTATCGAGACATAATTTGGACCCGTGAACGAGATAATTAGTCTTAGAATCACGTTTCCTATATTTTCGAAAAAAATGTGTCCGGATGTCCAAAAATATAAATAATATTTTATATTCGGACTGAAAATCGATCGGATAAACGGTTCGAGCTGTCTTATGATTTTTCGAGAACCTTGAGCCAATAATTTTCATACCAGGGATATGCTAAATTATTTGGAGACTCCTACCAATGTAGTGGGGATTTTCAAAATGTCGGGACGTGAAATGATCAAATTGCCCTTGATTATTTTTACTAATTACTTTTTAACCATTACTTAACTATTAAGTAACTCCCACAAATATCTTCACCCACTCATTTTTCTCCCCTTATCACCCGCCGACTCCAGCTTCTTCTTCATCTTCACTTTCTTCTTCTTCTTTCTTCTTTCTTCTTTCTTCTTCCTCCTCCATTTCCATTTTCTTCCTCCATTTTCACTCAACTTCCACAAGCTTTTTCAAGGAGATTTGTGAAGCAGAGTTGCTCCTCTCATCCTCCTCTATCACCTAGGAGGTATAGATTTCATCATTGAGCCCTCAATCTTTATTTTTCTCCATTGATTTTCATGAGTTTCCATTTCTAGATCTAAACTTCAAAAATTTCTAGAAAATTGTAGAAAAATCATTTTGATGCCAAATCAATTCCTATGAGCTAGTATCATCCCCTACTATCATAATCCAAGAGTTTGTAATGAAATAAGCTCTCTAGCCTATTTATCAAAAAGGGGCCGAATGTATGTGTATGTGGGAAATAGGGTTTTTTTATCTTTGTTCTTGATTTCACCTATTTCATCCCTTAATCATCTAATCCAAGTGATTAGGAGGCCAAATCAAACTCTCACCTATTTTTCATGGTGATGGCCGAAACCCTACTTTGTTGGTTTAAGGGGTTTTGGTTCAAATCTTTGATAATTGATCATTGATTATGTATTAGGTATGTTTAAGGATCATCAAGAGTTGGTAGAATTTCAACATCCCTAGCCTAATTAATTAAATAGGGGCAGTAGCTAATCCTAAAGAATTAGGGAGTTTTTGATTTAACTGTTTTAATTTCCGGTTGTGTTTTACTGTATAGAACCTGACAGGACTCGAACGTTCGATCGCGCACTAGATTGACTGTTGCGGAGCCGCATTCGGAATCTCTCGAGAAAATCACTAAGGTGGGGGGAAAGAACCACAATATCGTCGGGGAGGTAAGCTTTAAATAATATATATTGATATGCGTAGGGCGACCCAAACCCTACTAGAGGTCGTTTGACCGTTAGGTTGATTTTACTGCATATTGAGATTGTCTGTGCTGTGATTGGATATTTGATATATTATATGTGATATGTGTATGATGTCTATTATATGTTATAATTGATTAAATGTTATTTATTTGTAAGTTGATTTTACTGTTGAATATATATTCTGGCTGTTGTTGATGTCTGTTGTGACTGCGGATGTCTGCGTAGAACTAGGCAGTGATTTCTGATAAATCGGGTGATGAATGTGTGGTGAGAAAGTCGAGGTATATATATATATATATATATATATATATATATATATGTGTGTGTGTGTGTGTGTGTGTGTGTGTGTGTGTGTGTGTGTGTCGTAGTGCTCAACCTAGTGATATAGTTGATCTATTGTTGTTGTGATGTGAGTTGATACCCGGCTAAGCCGGATGAAAATTGGTTGTGGTTGTATATAAGTCGTGGTTGAGGCACTAAGGGTTGATCCTGAGATGAGTCAGTGAGATTCATGTTGCATATTGTTATTAATCACTATGTTGGCATACGGGCGATTTCGATCTTACCTGCGGGGAGATGGTCGTACCGATTAGTTTGGCGTAGGGGCGATTTCGATCTTACCTGCGGGGAGGTGGTTGTACCCGTCAGTTGAATTGTAGACGAACAGGCGAATATTTCGACCTAGCCTACAGGCGGGAGATATGTCGTTACCGAAAGTTGAGTTGTTAACGGACGGGCGAATGCTCCGACCTAGCCTGCGGGCGGGGGAACATGTCGTTACCGTAAGTTGCATTGTTGACGGGCAAATATTCCGACCTGGCTTGTGGGCGGGGGAATATGTCGTACCTATGAGACGAGTTGGGCCTGCGGGCTTTAGACTGAACCTTACCTTATGGGGGGTAGCATAGTGATGATTGGGACACCTTGAACTGTTGGGGATGTCGCGTCGTGATCGCGTCCATATAGCCGTTAGTTGCATGAGTGTGAGAGACAGTAGTTAAGGGAAAAATTATCCGGAAGTTGTTTGGTTGTCACTGTTTTGATTTGGGGTATTGCTATATATATACATTATTTATATCGATGTTTTTCCCATTTATGACATATTACTGTTTCTTATCCCCTGTATTTTCTATGTCATATTCTCTTTACTCTCAACTGTACGAGAAGATCCCGTTGAGGATTTGCCAGAGGAGATTGATGGTATACCCGTAGAATCAGATGCTGGAGGGAGAGCCCTGGATCTCGGTGCTGGAGGACCTTAGACATCGGGGGTTGGTAGTTGTAGTTATTATGGCCAGTACGGGAGACTAAGTCATCTATATTTTTATTTCCGCTACTATGCTTTCAGTTTTATTTACTGCGTGCTCTGAAGTTTGTTTATTTGGTATCAGTTGTTGTAGGCTCTACTGATGTAACCGATACTCTTATATATATGTACTTTTATTATTGTATCAGTATGTATTGTATGTTTTAATATTTTCGCAAATTTTATACTACTACGCTATGCTAAAACGCTAATAATTATAAGTGGGGTTACCAATGGGACCTCCTAGGAAGGGGTTGTCTCAAAAACAACTTCATAAAATGACCCGCGTAGATAAAATTTGACTTACCAACGGTGTTAAACTCTCAATGCAGTCATGGACATTATCCTCATCTGCATTCATAGAAGACGCAGAGGCACCAGCATCTTCGCCATTTTGTCTCAATATGGGACACGACCATCTATTGTGTCCTATTCCATCGCAGGAACTGCAAGTCCGCGTCCGCCTACGTCATCCCGTTGCGGTGTTTGTACTTTCACCGCATCGTTTGCTTCTCATACACTGAGGATCTTGTAAACACTCTCTATTTGCATCTCTATATTGACATCATCAGGTGCAGAGTTGCATTTCAACTTGAGCCTGACTAAGACCCTACACATCATAGTTCGTACTTACAATAAACACAACAATTCGACATCATCTCCCACCAAGGAAATAAAGCAATGTGCTTCTTAAAAGGGATTTTGTCATCACAAACCCTTTAAAAAAATTGATTGACAGGACAAAGTAGATTTTACATCATACAAATAAATCAACAAACCTAGCATTTGTGATTCTAGAAGATCTGACACCAACAGAAGTGTGGATCCTTTGTGTGCATCCTTCCGCGTCTTTCAAATGGGTAAAAGTCGAGCTCAGAGACCCGATACCAGATGCAGCAACGTCTGCGACACCGAATGAAACCCACAACGCAACTTGTACAAAAAAAAGGCCAACAGACAACAGAACGATAAAATGTTGTAGTGACGACGGAGGATTTCAAACCAATCGAACACTAGGGACAAATCTTCATCGTCAATAGGGGGAATCAACTGCTCCTATTTTCTCAATCTTTCACCCTTTTGCATGAAGAACCTTATAGGGTATGCAATTAAAACGTATGAAGAGACCACGGAAAAATAACTCCAAACTTGCCCTTTACCGACTATAGCATGTCAAAAAACATGAAAAAAGGTCGCTCACAGTGAGCGACATGTTACGCTCGCTCACTATAGAACCCATCGGCAAACAAGTAGTAACCAAAAGCAAGGAAGTATGCAACATTCCCTCAACATTTTGTTTATAAAGATAATTTGCACGAATGGAAGCCAAGAAAGGAAGGCTTATCAATAGTTGGAATCATGCATGTTCATCCTAGAAAAGTTGAAGAATATTTCATGAGACTATTGTTAGTTGTTCAAAAAGAACACAAATCAATTAAATGTTAGAATAGTTTTTAATATTGTGTACTTGCCTTTCAATGATGTATGTTATGTTTTTGCTTATTAAACGACCATAAGGAATATATTGATGCCATCAAAGAAACCAATCATTGGCCAGGTAAAATAATCCTTAAGGATGGTGTTTTATACATCTCTCATGCTATAAACAATCATTTGTGTCTTCACTTTTTTCTACCTTTTACTTTATTTATCAAATTTTGTTCCTAACAAAATGTAGAAGTGATATCAAGATTTTCATCAAATTAGATAAACAAAGATTCATTATATGTAACCAACAATGTTGTGAGTGAAGAGATTTTTCAAAATATATCATTGATACCAACGTCTTTTGGTATAAGTGGCAAGGAGTTTGGTTACTCTTCGGGTTCAAGTCTTGTGAATGAAAATAATGGTTCTAGGAGATTTTTACCCCTTAAATGAGTCTTTCGGGCTTGACTCGAAATAGTTGGATTCTAAATGACAAACTTATGTTTAATTGGTTGGATGTGTCAAAATTGACTATATAATTGGTATTCATAGTATTAAACTAACCGCTCTACACTAAAACTGTTTGTCACTTACTTATCCATTAACCTATGTTTTACAACATGCAAGATCATGACTAACAACAATAATGTAATAATGTAAGTAACTACATTGTCAGCTAGGTTATGCATCAAAGACGCATGCCTCGACTAACTAATTGACTCTTCTATCAGTTGAGCATGTCCTTCGTACGTATTTCTATTTTTAAGAGAATGAGTCTACTACACGTCCTTGCAAGTTGCAACCATGGAATTTATATATTACTGGGACCTATTTGATTAACTAATTTATTTTTCAAGAGACTAACATGACCAATATTTACATTTTAAAGATTTAAAATGATATTTTCTTAAAGTTAACAATAAACACAACAAGTACCAAAAATCTTGAGGTATAAAATGGTGATTTACTTATTTTGTATTATTGGTCCTTCATATTAATTCTTCCTTTAAACTTAGCAGCCAACTCACATGTGTAATATCAATAATAACATGGAATGGACATGTTTTGGAGCCTGAGTTCTGGGGCTTCTTCACGTCGATTCAAGCCATATCAGACTGGGTACATAGCCTGCTTCAAGCTTCTGCAATTTTCTACTGGATTTCTTTGTGGAAACAAAAAAAAATTCATGCTTGGGATTCAGTTGCAGCTTTTATGACGTCTAAAAGTTTGGTTTTGCTTTACAACATCTATTGTTAATCCAATAATGAATATCTTGCATGCTAATGACATAAATCTAAATTATTTCACCATTGAGAATACTCTGAATTAACTGTCCTCTTTTTGGTTGAGATGAAGACTTGAATCAGAGACAAAGTCATGAGGTTGCGTGCTTAGTTCCAGAAGCTGTGAGACTGAAGTTCACTTTAGGTGGCATGCAAAAGCTAGCTTTGATCTAATAATTTTGACTTTTACTTTTGGTGTTCATTAGCGATATTTGATTTAATTAATTGATAAAGACCGATGGCACGCTATGATATACATTTGTTAACTTAGAACTAAACTGATAATAAAGGACCTTAACTTATGCTCCTATGACTGTACATCTATGATTGTTGGTTGATTAGCTTGCATGATATTTATTATTTTCTTATTGCTAATATTAAGATTTATACAAGTTGAATTGGGAATTTGAGATCCTTGTGATGTTATGTTTTGTATTCAAATGGTACTTGTTTAAATTCTGTTGATTAATACATATGTTATGCCTCTAGTTGATGAAATCTTGGTGTTTAACTTTAGTTGGTTTCAATGCCTGATGTGCACGCAAAAGTGTGCAACAACAAATATGATTGAGTTCCTTACTATGGAACAACTTGTAATTTTAGACATGATAAGTTATTGCCACAGTAACTTAAAAGATCGACGTTGAGAATGGTGACCCCCATATTACTAATATGATGACTTCGATTCCTATTTGTAAATTTTAATTCATTTTGAATATATAAACAAAATCATAAATTAGGAGTTTATTTGTTAGAGAAAAATATGATTTAAGAAACATTAAATTTAGGCCACCAATTTCCATTATTTACATTAATTTTTCATTCATTAATTCAAGAGGGGCAACTTCCTCCTTTCCACGACAAAACAAACCAACTTTATAAGCATTCACTTGAATTTCAAAACAATTTGTTACGCACGTATCATATATCCAACACAAACAATAATTGATCAAGGCCTTTCAAGGCTAAGAGTTCATGTGCCTATAATGTACCACATCAAAACAGCAGCTAAATGGGGATAGGGGTTGCAACTATGTAGTCTAAAAAATTATAACCCATTAATAGATTAGAGCAACCATCAAATGAAAAAGAGAAAAATAAAAAGGAGATGGAGAAGAATTTTGTAACACCCCGATTTTTTTTGTGCTTTCTAAGAACGATAAACTCAATTAATGAGTTTATATTTTTATCTATGCTTTAGAAAATAATTTTGGGAAAACTAAAATCATATTCATGTTTCATATAATTGTAGGAGCCTACAGTTAAGTTTTGGGCCGAAAACTCAACCGAAGCCCGATTTATGTTTTTCGGATGATAGTGTTTTTCTACTATCATGACCTAATCTTGACTAACGGACGAGACCATTAGTCTTAGAATTCGATCCTCTATCTTCTTCCTAAAATGTGTCCTGACGTCCAAAAATATAAATAATATTTTATATTCCGGTCAATAATCGATCGGGGAGACGATTCGAGCTGTCTTAGGGTTCTTCGAGACCCACGATCGGATGTTTTTCATGCCAAAACTGTGTCAAATAATTTGAGGACTCATACCAGTGTCGTGATGATTTCAAATATCGGGACATAAATTGACCAAATTGCCCTTGATTAATTTTTATTACTAGTTACCTTTTCTATTTCTTAACTCTTAAGTTTCTAACTTAAGAAAATATCTCTCATTTCACCTTATCCTCCCTCACTCTCTAGGCCAACTCTCTCCCTCACACCCTACCTTCTTTCTTTCTCTTCTTTCTTTGTTCCTTTCATCAAAAACTTCATTGTTGGAGACTTAAAGCTTGGATTTTTGTGAAGCAATCTTTATCAAACTTGGAGTAAATCATCATAGGAGGTAGCATCTCATCTCTATCTTTCTCAATCTCTCCATTCTCTCCTCAATTTTTCATGATCAAAGGTGTTAGGGTTTTGTCCCTAAAATGTTCAAAAATCCATGAAAAATTGTAGGAAAATCGTTTTTGTACCAAACCAATTCCTATGGCCTAGGTTCATGACATACTTGAATGGTCCAAGAGCTTAGAGCCAAGAAATCTCCCTAGCTATATTTTCTATGAGGAGGCCAAACCCCCTATGTGTGTAGGGTAGGGTTTTTGGTTGGTTTTTGATGTTTTGAACTGATATCTAGGGTTATCACACTTAGTTAGGGTGTTATCCAAGAAGTGAGAACTTTTGGAGCTCCCTAGCTATTTTTAGTGTACTAGGGCCGAACCCTGGGGATGGTGCAGTAGGAGAAATCTTTGTCTTTTTGAGTTAATGCCTTTATGGATTGTGTGTTTGTAGTGATCGGCAGCTAGCTGAGCCAGTTATCAAGTTGATCGGGTGTTCACAACTTACCTTAAGACTACAAGAGGTATGGGGATAAACCTGAGGAACTCTATTTCCGACAACTATGTGTTGCATCGGTGTTTGCATTGTAATTAAATATTCCGTATCTGATCGTTGGTTGATTATTTGGTTTACTGCTGTGATTTGAGTACGCATGATATAACTGCTGACATATTTGAATACACGCTATAGTTGTTGAATAATTATATGGATGTATCGTGTGCCCTGCTGTGGGATTTAAGGCGTTAGAGGACCTAATTTTGATTAGGATCCGACATCGTGTAACTTAAAAGCTTTAAAAGTCTGGAATATTAAATTGAGTAAATAAATATGTTTTATTGTTTCTCAATTTAATTTAAGAGAAAATAAATGAATTATCTCTTTTGAAATAAAATATAATGAACAACTGATTTTAAGGAAAATCAACTTAAAAGAGTAAAGTTGTGAAAATGTGGTTTTTAATAACGAAAATCGATATTTTTAAATTAAATAGGGCGTTAGAAACCTTCATTTGTTTTAAATTGATAAAGTTGACCGTTTGAGCAAAAGTGTTTTGAGAAACGTGATTTTCAAAGTTATATTGGTTTTATCCAAGAAAAAAAGGGTTTTACAAGCTTTGTTTTAAGTTTGTGTTTTTCCGAAAGAAAAAGAAATAGTCTTTAGACTACATTTTGTTTTATGGAAAACCGATCCCGAGGACTTTATATAAGTGTCGGAGATTTGGGTTTTTGGTTTTCGAGTTTTCAAGAAAAGTGGTTTTAAAGCTTAGAAACTAGAAACCGAGACGTCGGGGTTCTAGGGTTCTGCAGAAACACGTGGATCAAGGATCCGTGTTAGTTGTGATCCTGTCGGCTTAGGGACGATCCTTGTGGTCCTGTAAGCTTGAGGATGTTTTTATGATCTTGAATCCAAAATTCTAGACTGGTGCATCGATTGGGGATGTTTGGATTTGAGTTGCTTTTGGACTAAATGTCCTGTTTTTGAGAAAATGTTTTTGAGGCTTAAAGAGTCTAAAACTTTATGGTGGTTGTTAGAATTGATGCTACAACGTGGAAATATTGATACGACAAAGATCAATGATCGGGAACTAGTTTCTCATGCATTTGTGTGTTGGGTAGACGTGCCGTAAAACGGGAGACCTTAATAGGCAAGGGGAACCTGAGATGACTTGATTTCATTATGTAACATTGTGCCTTGATGGACAATGATGTCATACGTGCCAGGGGGACCGTATTATGCCCAGCGAAGAGGACAATGGAGTATGACTTATACATCGTGAGTACCACTGACATGTGCGTCCATGTATTATTTCTTGGGAGGTTACGTGCTCACGTTTTGCCGAATTTTAATTCTGGCGTTTGTCATTGTTGCCTGCGGGGCAATGACGTTGAGTCTGGTCAACTCGTGTTTATGGTGATGGGGTTTCCGAAAATCTAGATTGAATATTAGTTGAGATATATGAAAGTGCCATGCATACGTTTAGAGAATAACATTGATTGTGGGGTACGAAGCCCTTGTGTATTTATTGTCGTTCGTACATGATTATATATATATATATATATATATATATATATATATATATATATGCTGTGCTATGTAATGTATGATGATTTTTAGGGAGTTACAGTATATGAATCTACTGCTTAGATTGGGCATATAGTTGTCGTTCTTGGATTCATATATTGGTTTCTCATCCTTGCATGTTTTCTAGACTGGTTTGTCCTTTTGGTATATATATATATATATATTATATCCTGTTTATAGATGGAGCCGATGCCAGATCAGCTCGCGCACTCGGGGATACGCGCCCTGGTTTTTGATCGGAGGATAGACCCAATTGCGTGGGTTATTCACCCTAGGGTGGAGAGCGCAGCGTACACCAGACCAGTTTGCACCGTGAGCGGGACGACGGAGACGGGACCTCGCAAGAGTACCCACACTGTGGAGACCGTCCAGGTACCTTTACCTCCTATTGGGATGATACTGCAGGCCCTTATGCAGCAGGGACTAATCAAGCATCACGCCCCCGCTGCACAGTCCCCACAGCAGCAGCCACCACAGACACCTCCCCCGCCTTTTGTTTTGATAGCGGGCGAGCATGTAGTGGAGGAGGAGGAGGAGGAGGAAGACCCTGAGGAGGATCCTCAGGAGGACCCGGAGTATCATCCTTTGGATGCTCCCGAGCCTCATCCACAGGAGAACGGGAACGTAGGTTCCCAGGGTTCTTCACCTGGCTCTAGCATTGGACCTTCCTCTGGAAGATTGTCCAATGGCTTCCATTAGTCTGACCAGCTTAGGGTGTAGACTTTTCTTTTGAGGTAGCGGGTTTTGGGTAGTTTGTTAACGACTACTGATGGCCATGAGTTTTAGAGATATGGTTCCAGAGTGTCGCTGCCTAGTTTATAGCTTTTTAGAAGTTTATCTTTTATAATTTCTTTGTAAAGGGACATGTTGTCCATAGCTTTAGTTGATGATGTATACATACATATATATATATATATATGTATATATATGAATATTCTGTTCTTTATTCCGGGTTGTAGTTTCATGAGTATTAAATAAAAAAAAATTTATCACGATTTTCAGGGCTTAATAAGATATATTAAATGAGCCGTTTTCCGAAAGTAAAACCAGCAAGTTTTATTTTTCGTTTAATTGGTGTTTTGGGTTACAAAAAGTGGCACCGGTTTTGAGGGAGTCACATTATCCGACCCGTTGCAAGTGGTATTAGAGCGGACCTCTTCCAGTACGGTGTGGTTCGGGGACGAACCAAGCAGAAGCTGGTGGGCATGTAACACCCAGGGCTGATGAGGGCGGAGAGTGATCGCCGGTGCATGAGGTACGGACAAGGAGCGGCTCCTGACAGGCTTCTAGGCGAAGGGACACTTGAATGAACCGATTCACACTGGAATGAGAGGGATCCTGGACTGTGCAGGTATGGGACTGTACAGTTGAAGGAAGGCTTATAAGAATTGATTGGTACTACCTATACCAACAAGATGCATCTTCTTTTCGGTAGCCTATCACTTAAGAACTCCAAAGTTAAGCGTGCTTGACTTGGAGTAATTCCAGGATGGGTGACCTCCTGGGAAGTTTTCCTAGGAAACGTGTTAGTGAGGACAAAGCACGCTAAAGAGACTCGTGTTGGTTTGTGGGGACAGTCAGCAATCCTTAAAGTAGTCCGGGCCGTTACAAATGGTATCAGAGCTGGTCGAGTCTTTAGGGAATCTTTGGGGAATAGGTCTGTTGTGTTGATGTTGTGTAATCTCTGTATCTTGATGCGAGAGAAGCTTTCGTGTCGCGAGGCCGAGAAGTAGTGTTTTGCTTCTCAGCCAAGTTTTCTGTATCGCGAGGCGAGCTAGGCTTTCGCGTCGCGAGGCCGAGAAGTTGTGTTTTGCTTCTCAAGCAGGCTTCCTGGATCGCGAGGCGATATGATTTTTCGTGTAGCGAGCCCGAGGAGCTGTTCTTTACTTCTCAGGCAGACTCTCTGGGTCGCCTGGCGAGAATGTGTCTCACGTCGCGATGCCGAGAGTTAGGATGTTACTACTCGGACTGACCCTCTGTCTCGCGTCGCGAGGATGCGATTGCCTGGCGAGTAACTGGTTTCTTGTTTCTTCTTTTTATTTCCTTCTTGGAAATAATACATGTTTATAACTGCTTACCTGCTTTAATTTCTGGTTACTGTTTGACTGATTTTGGATCTTGTATGTCCGATATGGAACTAGAAATTGGAGCTGAGGCAGGACGTGGACGTGGAAGTGGCCGTGGCCATGGACGTGGTCGCGGAAGGGGAGCTGGTGTTCAAGGTGAGGAAGCTGCTGGAGCAATTGTAATGGATTTTGTTGCTCAGGCAATGGCAAACATGGCTGCAGCTATTGCTGTCCAGACCGCAACCATGAACGTCCACAATGCTCAGGAACAACTCCGTGCTGACCAGGCCACTGAGGGCCGAAGCTTGACTACTTTCAGGCGTCAGAATCTGCCCCAATTTTCTGGTGACGTGGATCCTGAGAAAGCTAACCTGTGGATTCATGAAATCGAGAAAATTTTCGAGTTGATACGTAGTCCGGAAGAAGCGAAGGTACCATATGCCACATTCCTACTGATAGGAGATGCGGAATATTGGTGGAAGGGAACAAAGCAACTGCTAGAGGCCAATCATGAGGTGATCTCGTGGGCACTGTTCAAGGATCGTTTCTTGGGAAAGTATTTCCCTCAAAGTGCAAGAGCGGAGAAGGAGCAGGAAATCTTGCGACTGCAACAGAGAGACATGTCAGTCGGGGAATATGCGGCCAAGTTTGAGTTGTTGGCCAAGTACATCCGATTCTTCCAGAATAACCCAGAAGAAGATTGGAAATGCGAAGCTTTCGAGAGAGGACTGCGGTATGAGATCAAAGAGTCGGTGCTGCCGCAAGGAATCAGGAATTTCCAAGCGCTTGTTGAGAAGAGTAGGCAGATAGAGCTGATGAAATGTGGGAGAGACAATAGAGGAAGCGTGGGAGGACCTTCCCGATTCAAGGGTCAATATCAGGACCAGAAAGGGAAACAAAGTCAGAAGAAACCATATTCTCGACCCCCTGGGAACTTTCAGAAACAACCTTACTAACCTGTTGCTCGTGCATCGGGCAGTGGAGGTCAAGGAAGTCAGAATCAAGAGAGGAAATGTTTTAAGTGCGGGGATTCATCGCATTTGGCGAACAACAGCACCGCGAGGAATGATCATTGTTACCGTTGTGGACAATCAGGGCATTTTGCCAGGAATTGTAAAATACAGAATCCAGTCCAAGCTGCGGACAAGAATGGTGGAGTCAAACGATCGACGGCTAGGGGAAGAGTTTATACCCTAAGTGGTGAAGATCTGATACAGGGTGTGTGCGACATAGACGGTAACCTCTTATCAGTTCTTTTCGATTCAGGTGCAACCCATTCATTCATTTCCATGGATTGTGTGAAACATTTAGAGTTATATGTTTCTTCCTTGCCTTTTGATTTAATTGTTTCTACACCAACTGCTGAACCTGTTGTTGTGAATTCTATATGCCTGAAGCGTCCTATTGTTATTCAGGATAGACACTTTCTTGTTGATCTAATATGCTTGCCTTTAATACAATTAGATGTAATTTTGGGCATGGATTGGTTATCTTCCAACCATATCCTATTAGATTGTGCACATAAAACTCTAGTTTTTCCTAGTACTGAGATTTCTAGATTTTTAACCGCCAACCACGTTAGAACTTCTTCCAAAGAACGAGATCCGAAATATGTGCTTTTGTCCAACTTAGAAGTCGAGGGGAAGATCGAGCTGAGTCAGATGCATGTTGCGAGGGATTTTCCTAAGGTGTTCCCGGATGATGTTCCAAGTTTGCCGCCTGTGAGGGACATAGAATTCTCCATCGATCTGATTCCAGGAACTGGACCGATATCTATTGCTGCATATCGAATGTCACCTGCTGAGCTTGTTGAGTTGAAAACTCAAGTAGAGGACCTGTTGTCGAAGCAGTTCATTAGACCGAGCATTTCGCCGTGGGGAGCGCCAGTTCTCTTAGTGAGAAAGAAAGACGGAGGTTCGAGACTTTGCGTGGACTTTCGTCAGCTGAACAAAGTTACAATCAAGAACAAATATCCGCTACCTAGGATTGATGACCTGATGGATCAACTGCGAGGAGCCGCTGTTTTCTCGAAGATCGACTTAAGGTCGGGATACCATCAGATTCGAGTGAAAACGGAGGATATACCGAAGACCGCTTTTAGAACTCGTTACGGACATTATGAGTATCTTGTGATGCCCTTTGGAGTGACGAACGCACCTGCTGTTTTCATAGACTACATGAATCGGATTTTTCGTCCGTTCCTTGATAAGTTTGTCGTAGTGTTCATCGACGATATTCTTGTTTATTCTAAGAATCGTGAGGAACACGAGGAACATTTACGGCAAGTTCTTCAAGTTTTGCGGGAGAAGAGGCTGTATGCGAAACTCTCTAAGTGTGAGTTTTGGCTAGAGGAAGTCGAATTTTTGGGTCATGTTATCACAAAACAAGGAATTGCTGTGGACCCTGCTAAAGTAGAAGCTGTACTTTCTTGGGAAAAGCCAAAGACTAAAACTGAGAAAAGAAGTTTTGTTGGATTAGCCGGTTACTACCGAAGGTTTATTGAAGGATTTTCCAAGATTGTGTCACCGTTGACTCAACTGACGAGGAAAGATCAACCTTTTTGTTTGGACTAATCAGTGTGAAGAAAGTTTCCAAAAGATTAAGGAGCTTTTGACGACTTCACCAGTGTTGATACTTCCAGAACCGAGCGAACCTTATGAAGTATACTGTGATGCTTCACATCAAGGTCTAGGTTGTGTGCTGATGCAACACCGCAAGGTGGTGGCTTACGCATCACGGCAATTAAAGGTTCATTTGTATGGTGCAAAGTTCAACGTCTTTAGTGACCACAAGAGTTTAAATATCTGTTCAATCAGAAGGAGCTCAATATGAGGCAAAGACAATGGATGGAATTCTTAAAGGATTACGACTTCACATTGCAATACCATCCAGGAAAGGCGAACGTCGTAGCAGATGCATTGAGCCGGAAAGCCATTCATATTTTAACTATGATGGTGAGAGAATTGAAACTGATTGAAGAATTCCGTGATCTAAATTTGGGATTGGAGATAAGTCCTAAGAGGCTAAGCTTGGGAATGCTTAAAATCTCCAATGGATTAATGGAAGAGGTACGTGAACAACAAGCTACTGATGAATCTCTTCAAGAGAAAAAGATGTTGGTGGAACAAGAGAAAGCTAGTGAGTTTAGCTTAGGAACAGACATGATTTTAAAGTGTAATGGACGAGTCTGTGTACCCAACAACCCTGAGATGAGAAAGATGATTCTAGAAGAATCCGACAAGAGTGGATGAAGCATTCATCCTGGTGCAACCAAGATGTATCAGGACATGAAGCAGAGATTCTGGTGGCCAGGCATGAAGAAACAAGTTGCAGAATACGTTGCAGCATGTCTGACTTGTCAGAAGGCAAAAGTAGAACATCAGAGACCTAGAGGGATGCTGCAATCCCTAGATGTACCAGAATGGAAGTGGGAGAGTATCTCTATGGATTTCGTGGTAAGTTTACCGGGAACACCGAGGAATTATGATTCGATTTGGATAATCGTAGATAGGTTAATGAAATCGGCACATTTCTTACCTGTAAAGACAAACTACATAGTAGTGAAACTGACTGAGGTGTATATCAGAGAAGTGATTAGATTGCATGGAATACCCTCAAGTATTGTTTCGGATCGAGACCCGAAGTTTACATCACGTTTTTGGGAGAGCTTACACCAATCTTTGGGAACTAAGCTAAGCTTAAGTTCAGCATTTCATCCTCAGACGGATGGACAAATAGAAAGAACGATTCAATCGTTAGAAGAGTTGCTAAGAGCTTGCGTGTTGGATAATCGAGGAAGTTGGGATGAACTGTTACCTCTGATTGAATTCACGTATAATAACTGTTATCACTCAAGCATAGGGATGGCACCCTATGAGGCTCTATATGGGAGGAAATGTCAAACTCCTCTTTGTTGGTATCATGATGGAGAGAGTACAATTCTAGGACCCGAGGTTGTGCAACAGACGACTGATAAAGTCAAACAGATTCGTGAAAGGATGAGGACATCTCAGAGCAGGCAGAAGAGTTACTCGGATAAGCGAAGACGACATCTCGAGTTTCAAGAAGGCGATCATGTGTTTCTGAGAGTCAATCCAACGACTGGGGTAGGCCGGGTAATGAAATCCAGAAAACTCACTCCTAAATTCATTGGACCATACCAAATTCTTCGGCGTATTGGTTCAGTAGCGTACCAAATTGCTTTACCTCCTTTTCTTTCAAACATGCACAATGTTTTTCATGTTTCACAATTAAGGAAGTATATTCCTGATCCATCTCATGTAATTGAACCTGATCGAGTACCCTTGAAAGAGAACCTGTCTTATGGGACTACATCTGTAAGGATCGAGGACAAGAGAGTCAGACAACTGAGGGGAAAACAAATCTCTTTAGTCAAGGTTATTTGGGATGATACAAATGGAGAAGCAACTTGGGAAACTGAGGACAAGATCAGAGAGCAATATCCTTATCTGTTCACTGGTACGTAATTTCGTGGACGAAATTATTTTAAGGGGATAGTAAAACTGAACATGTGATCATAAGCATAATTTGAGTAAAACCTTTATTATTATTATTATTATTATTATTACTATTATTGTTATTGCAAGAAAACTAATCAATTCGTAGAGTCATAGTCTTGAGCTTGATTGCAATATTTTATACAGTAATCTGATATAAGTTTACTAAAATAGAATTTGTTCCCTTGTAAGTTCCTTTTTATGGAAAACAAAATTAAAATCTTAAAATTAGTATTTTTTTTTTTTATATAAATCTTAAAAGTAGTACACTAAATGAATTATTTTATAAAATTATTCACACTCTGCATTACTAACGGTGTTCATTTTCAAACATGGTCACTACACAATTTTGTAAAGTCGGTTTCAAGATTTGACTCAATGTTGAAAGAAAACTGGACACTATAGAAAAAATAAAATATTTATGGAGAAGAATTCTAGCAACTCAAGAAACTAAAAAAAATAAAACAATTATGTCAAACTTCTTTGCGTGTCTTTTTTCATAGCAAAATAGTAGTCCCCATGGCTATAGTTTACACTTGCATTAAAAGTCATAAACAATAAGTGTATCGGGTGTTTCCAGATTCAACCAAGCAAACGAGAATATTTCCTCACTAACACAACATAAACACTGCAACCAAGCAAGCAAGGGAAAGGGTTTGTGATTTCTATTTTGACAGAGTACAACAAAGCCAAAAAAATTATTTCAATCCATTAATCCAAAACAAAATTAGAAAGGTGAAGAAGAATAAGAAGATCATTCTTTAGGGTTTCCTTAGGGTTTTATGTTAGGAAGTCTCAAAACTCCAAGTTTTTTATTTGACCATAAAATACAATTCATTTCCAAGCTTCTTGAACAGAGATTATCTAACCCCCTACCCCTGCCAGTCACGATTTTGATGAAGAAAAGTAGACTAAATGATTTCTTCTCCTCCTTAAACAAATCCTTCTTCTAGCCGGCCATGAACAGAAACAAACAAAAAAAGATTTAGTTGCTTGAACTAAATGAAGAAGGAAGGGAGAAGAAAAAGTGAGAACATGAAAGAGATGAACAGATGTGAAGGTGAAAAGAAAATAAAGGAATGAAGAGTCATGGAGAGAAAAAATGTTACCATGAGAAAAAATTTGAGGGGAGTGAAGTTAATGAGAGTGAATGAGAGTAGGTATTGAAAAAGAAACTTTTTTTTAGCACCGTGAGAGAGGATGAAAGGGTTGAGAGTTTTTAAAGAGGAGGGAGAGGGTCATAATTTGTTTCTTTTTTAAAAAAAAAAATTGGAAAACGTTTGATTTCTCAAGATCTCTTCACTAGCTCCTCACACACGCTACTTCCCTTTTTCATCACAACAAATTGTGACTTACTCACCTCATTACTTCCATACGTGGTAAACTCAACAATGCAGCACCTCAATTTTAGTCTTACCTTTTGCATTACACGTAACGCTCACATACACATAAAAGCACCATTTAATTGTTTCTACAAATAGGAAAAACTCATATGATCTAAATTAATTTCATTTGTATATTTTATACATTTTAGCAGTTTGTTTTGTTAGCTTAGATAAATATTTAATACAACTATGCAAACATTATATACTTACATGCACATAAATATGCCCAAATAAATCAAACAATGATTTACAATAGAATTAAAATTTAGATTTTTAATTTCTTCTATGTATATTTTTCTCCTAATATTAGTCTTAAGAAAAATGAGGATATTATATTTCCTCCCGACTTAAAAAAAAAAATCATCCTCGAAATTGTACGTATTGGTTTCAAATAGATGGGGATATAATTCTTGCATGTGCTTCACAAGCTCCCAAGTGGCGTCAGCCGTACTGACTTCACCCCACAGAACTTTGACTAGCGGTATTTCTTTTTCTTGCAATTGTTTAACTCTTCGATCCTCAATTCGAAGGGGTCGTGCCTCGAAAGTAAGATTCTCACGTAACTGTATTTGACTCGAGCTCAATCACATGAGAATTGAGACGGATTAGGGATATATTTCCGAAGTTGCGAAACATGAAAAACATTACGTAGGTTAGAAAGAGGCGATGGTAACGCGAGTTGGTAGGCTACGGGTCCAATCTTCCTAAGGATTTGAACAGCTCCAATAAAATGAGGAGTCAACTTCCTAGACTGAAGCGCCTTGCCAAACCCAGTCACAGGAGTGACCTTCAAGAATACATGTACGCTGTCTTGAAATTCTAAGGGTCTCTGCCTTTTGTCTGTGTAACTCTTTTGTCTACTCTGTGCGGTCCTCAGTTTTTCCCGAATTAACTGTATCTTTTTTGTCGTTTATTATACTATTTCTGGTCCCAAAATAGACTTTTCTCCTGTCTCGAACCAACATAAAGGAGTCCTGTATTTCCTTCCATATAATGCCTCATATAGAGTCATCCCGATGTTGCAATGGAAACTGTTGTTGTATGTGAATTCTATAAGAGGTAAATATACATCCCAGTTTCCTGATTGCTCTAGGACATAGGCCCTCAGTGAATCTTCTAATGACTGTATTGTCCTTTCCGACAGTCCATCCATCTGAGAATGATCGGCTGAGCTAAACGCAAGTCTCGTTCCAAGAGCTTGGTGTACACTTTTCCAAAATCTTGAAGTGAAACGTGGGTCTCTATCCGAAAATATCTTGGATGGAACACCATGTAGTCGAACAATTTCCTTGATATATATTTGAGTCACCTTCTCCAAAGAGAATCTGGAGTTCACTGGCAAGAAGTGCACATATTTGGTTATTCTGTCGATTACTACCCAAATAGCATCATGTCCGGTAGATGTTCTTGCAGTCCCATAGTGAAGTCTATATTCACACAATCCCACTTCCACTCAGGTAGTTCTAACTCTTGAAGAGTTCCAGTCGGTTTTAGGGGCTCTATCTCCACTTTCTGACATGTTAGACAAGCTGCTACATAATCTTCAATATTTTTCTTCATTCCAGGCCACCAGTACATCTGCTTCAGATCTCGATACATTTTAGTAGCTATAGGATGAAGACTCAATTTACTTTTGTGTGTTTCTCTCAAAGTCAAGTTACGGAGTTTGGAGTCTTCTGGTACACAGATGTGTCCTTTGAACTTTAACATTCCGTCGGGACTCATCTCGAACTTCGTTGTTTTGCTGTGCATCAGTTGTTCCTTCTTATCTTAGATGACCACATCAGATTGTTTAGCCATCAAAATTTGTGTAGTCAATTTCGAAGAGATTGTCATTGTGTTGACCCAGATACTGTTGGCAGTAAAGGCAGTATTCAAATTCATATCTTGGAATTTCTAATCAATTCTTGCTTTCGAACCATCACGGAAGACACGTGGAGAGACTTTTGACTTAGGGCATCTACTATGACGTTAGCCTTTCCCGGATGGTATTTTAACTCAAATTCGTAATCTTTTAAATATCCATCCACCGTCTCTATCTCATATTGAACTCTTTCTTATTGAACAGATACTTTAGAATCTTCTAGTCTCCGAAAACTTTGCTCCGTACAAATAATGCCTCGAAGTCTTGAGTGCAAACACTACAACTGCAAGCTCAAGATCATGCGTCGGATAGTTCTCTTTGTGTGGTCTTAGTTGACGTGAAGTATAGGCCACCACTTTTCTGTTTTTGCATCAATATGCATCCCGAGCCTTGCTTTGAAGGATCACAATACACTTCAAAGGAACCGGTAGGATCTGGCACGATTAATACATGGGAAGATGTTAAGCGGTGCTTCGATTCTTGGAAACTATATTCGCACTTCTGAGTCCATTCAAAAGCCCGACCCTTCTGAGTGAGACGGGTCAATGGTAGTGCAATCTGAGAGAATCCTTGGATGAACTTTATGTAATATCCAGCCAGTCACATAAAACTTCGAACTTCGGTTACAGTCTTCGGTCTTTCCCACTGGAGCACAGTTTGCACCTTGCGTGGGTCCACTGAAGTTCATTCTTCGGATACCACATGCCCTAAGAATTTTACTTCTTCAAGCCAAAACTCGCATTTTGACAACTTGGCATACAATTGTTTATCCTTTAAAATTTGTAGTACAATTTTCAAGTGATCCGCATGTTCTTCACGACTCCGAGAATAAATTAGGACATCGTCGATGAACACCATTACAAAGTTGTCCAAGAAGGGTTGAAAGACTCGATTCATGTAGTCCATGAATACTGCTGGTGCATTAGTAATTCAAAAGGGCATAACTTGATACTCGTAATGCCCATATCGTGTTCGGAACGTTGTCTTAGGAATATCTTATGTCTTCACACGAATCTGGTGATAGCTCGACCTCAAGTCGATCTTTAAGAATATTCAAGCTCATCTAAGTTGATCCATCAAATCATCAATTCTTGGCAACATGTGTTTGTTCTTTATCATAACATTGTTTAGTTGTCGGTAGTCAATGCACAGTTTGGAACTATCATCTTTCTTCTTTACTAACAGCATAGGTACACCCCATGGGGAAACTCTGGGCTTGATAAATTGCTTTGACAACAATTCTTCCAGTAGTTTCTTTAATTTAACCAGCTCAGCTGGTGACATTTGGTAGGGAGCAATGGAAATAGGACCAATTCCAGACAAGAGATCAATTGCAAACTCGATTTCTCGCTCTGGAGGAAGGCCAGGAACATTTTCAGGAAATACCTCGGGATGCTCCTTGACCACATGTCGATTTAAGATGTTTTGTTCATCTTCTAATTCCATAGAAGAGATTAACATGCATCCTTGGGCTCCCTCTTTTAAATGAGCCATAATTTGGTTGGCAGACAAAAATCTAGAATTTTTCAGGGTAGGAGAAGTATTGGAGTTAAATATTAAGGTCTTATTTTAATAGTTTAGCAAAACATGATTGGACAACAACCAATCCATGCCTAAAATGATGTCAAGTTTGGTTAAAGGCAAACAAATTAGGTTCACCAAGAAGTGTCTGTTCTCTATAACTATGAGACAAATAAGGCAAGCACACGAAGTAGTTATAGTATCATGGGCAAGAATAGAAACTACCAAATCATAGGGAAGAGGAGTAACTGATAAATTAAGCATTTTAATAAAATCCAAGGAAATAAAAGAATGTGTGGCCCCCGAGTCATACAGTACGTTTAATAACTTTCCACCTAAGAGACACTTACTTTGAATCAGGTCTTCATAATGAGCAACCTCCTCTCCACTGATTGTGTAAACGCGTCCATTTATCTTAGGCCATTGGTTATTTGAAGGTTGTGGTGCTTTCTCTCTTGTCCACAGTCACAGGAATAATGTCTGGGCTTGCTGCAATTGTAACAAACATGTACTTTTTTCTGGGCACAACTTCGTCTCATGACTCTTTCCGCACTTGAAACATCGCACCGCTCTTGTAAAAGTTTGTCCTTGTTGTTGCTGCTGAAAGGGCTTCTGGTAAGGCTTACATCGGGAGAAGTTTCCCTTCTTCTTGAACTGAGTGGGTTCGAAATTTTTCTGCCTTCTGTCTATCAGTTGATCGTAGCTTTCGATCATCTGACACTCATTCACAATTGTAGGAAAATCTCAGATCTCGTGGGGGCCGACAACTCTTCTTATTCCTGGTCTCAAACCTGTCTTAAACTTCACACACTTCCACCTTTCGTCTTGTTGATGTTGGTAGTACATTGAGAAATTTGACAATTCTTCAAATTTAGCAGTGTATTGTCCTACCGTCATATTACCTTGATGAAGTTAAAGGAATTCCAATTCCTCAGCATGCTTCAGATCTTCAAGGAAACATTTTTCTAGGAATCAAGTCTGGAATACTTCCTAAGCGATTTCAATGCCTTCTACTTCTAGAAGTCTCAGAGTTCCAATCCACTAATATTCTGCTTCTCCTATGAGCATAAAAGTGGCGTAAGTCACCTTCTGCTGATTAGTGTAGTTCATTGCTCTGAAGATCTTTTCTATTTCTTGAATTCATAACTCGGCTGTCGTAAGATCATAGTCTCCCATATATTGTGGTGGACTGTGTTTTCCTTAAATCTGAGATTCCCTTGAATTCAAATGCACCTTCTCTCTTGTGCGGTTGGTTGTGTTGAATCTGCTGCAGTACATCTGTAGTCATTTGTGCCATTGCCCGGATAGCTTCAAGAGTTTCAGCTATATCTTGCTCATTCGCCATTGATTTATGTTCATATAGAGCAATAATATTGAGTTGGCCAGACTCAGCACTATATAAATTGCGCCACAGAGACTAATGTTGAGTTGAGGCACGTAATATAACAAAATCTCTTAATCATACAAACACTTAAGCGGACACCTAACTGTGGCCTAATCGGAAAGAGTGGCTCTGATACCAACAACGTGTGACACCTATGTTACTACTCTGATAATATCAATTCCTATTAGTAAATTTTAATTCATTTTGAATATATAAACAGATATGATTGTGAGTTTATTTGTTAGCGAAAAATATGATTTAAGAAGCATAAAATTTAGGTCTACAATTTTCATTATTTACATTAATTTTTCATTCATTGATTCAGGAGGGACAACTTCCTCATTTCCACGGCAAAACAAACCAACCTTGTAGGCATTCACTTCAATCTCAAAACAAAATATCAAGCACGAATCATATATCCAACACAATCAATAATTGATCAAGGCCTTTCAAGGCTAAAAGTTCATGTGCCTATAATGTACCACATCAAAACAACTACTAAATGGGGAGAGGGTTGCAGCTATGTAGTCCGAAAAATTATAACCCATTAATAGATTAGACCAACCATCAAATGAAAAAAAGAAAAATAAAAAGGAGATGGAAAAAAATTCCGCGGTTCCCCCTTGAGAATTTGAGGTAGGTAACCATTGTGATATATGAAGCCTTAATTGCACTTTTCGTCCCTCAACTTTTTCAAATATAGGATTTTGGTAAATCAATCAAAACACCCTAAAAGGACTTAGTCTAAACAACCTAAAAAAGACTAATTTTGCACACAATTATATAGAGTGTACCTGTTCAACCCACAAGGTGTAGCTTTTTCATTACATCACCAAGATGTAGAATAACATCACCAATATCACTACAGGGAAATCTGGAATTTGCGTCAGGTACTCTGCGGCGGTTTTAGTGCAACCGCCTCCGGTATTAATTTGCGGCGGTTATCACGGCGGTTCTATGAAACCGTCGCAAAGAATAAATTATAGCGGCGGTTCAATACAAGTTACCGGCGGTTTTGTTAAAAATGGAATACCCACGCTTCTATTTTCACATTCCCTCTATTTTTTTCACTTTCCCCTTCAGTAACTAATCTTCACTTCATCTTCAATTCACATTCCCTCAATTCACATTCCCGCTAGACTTTCTCCTCATCTTCGTGCGCAAAGGTATGGCCTCTTCTTCTTCTTCTTCTTCTTCTTCTTCTTCTTCTTCTTCTTCTTCTCTAATTCCTGGATGTTCTTTTGCTTCGCTTAGGGTTATTCTGCCGTTCTTCTTCTTCTTCTTCTTCGTTTGTGGTCGCCGTCCACCGGTGGTCGTCTTCCTTCGTCCGGCGAGCTTCTGTTCAGGTAAGGTTCACATTTCTTTTCTTCTTGTTCCTCCCTAGTTCTCATCAATTTTGATGGTTTTGAAAAGAGGGAAATTGAGGAAACCCTCATTGCCTCCTTTCCATTTGGCTTAAGCTTCATGAAATTAGAAATGAAATTATTCACATTTGGGCAAATTGAGTTAACCCTCGTTGCCTCCTTTCCATCTCAGTAAGGGTATCTACATCTGTGATTTATTTGTCATTTATTCACGTTTTACTCTCTCAATGAAATTGGGTTTCCAAATTTTACTTCTTGTGGTTGATGATTCATACGTTAAAGTTTCAATTTTTGGTGTACTACTGCATGAATACATAAGCTTGTTGTGTTCTTCATAGTAGAAATAAATTGACACCTCATTGATATGGATATATTATACCAAAGTCAGTAAGTTTAGTTTTTGGGTATCTAAGTCAGTAATTTAATTGGTTGTGATTCATTTACATTTTACTATTTCAATGGCTAATTTGTTGATATTAGTGCGCTTGAGTTTATGTTTGTATTTGGAGTTTTTCTTGTGCTTTGATATCCTGCTTGTTCAATTGGGTTAGTGATTCATCTAAATGGATACACATTTTCTATTGATTGTTAAGCTTCATGTGATATTGATAGTAGAAATGAATTGACACTTCATGTGATATTGATTCACACACCCTTTTAATTTATTGAGTTGGAAAAAAGGATAAGTTAAATGATGTAACTGTTTGAAGCACTAATAAGATATGAATAGGATCACATAAGCGGGAGGATGCTTTCTAAAACGGTGGCTGGTCTGAGCTTTGTTGGTCAAAAATTGAATTTAGTGTCATCATGTCAAGGAAAGAATATGGTCTTTTTGAAAGCAATCAAAGGTGGTTAGAGGGTGGTAAGAAAGGCTGTTAAAGGACGGTTCGAAATAAAAAAACTCAACAGTAGGAGTTTGAGCTTCACGTTGGTCTTCGGCTTTATCTAGTTGGCTTGATCTTTAATAAGTTGTATTGTTTGCTCAATTAAAACTTGTTCTGTTGACATGCTACAAGCCTTGGTTTGATGTCATGCTGCTGTTAGAGATGTTCCTATGATTTTAATGTGAAAAGACAAAAGTCATGTGCTTAGATCACTATCTTATTCAATGTGATGAGATCAGTTGTTTATGAAAAGGTTTTGCGTAGTTTTTCTTCATTCGGTGTCACCATTAGTAGGAGTTGCAATCTGTGATCTTATAAGGATGCCTTGTTCTCTTCAATGTGATTATACTTGTTTGCTTTATCCTCTTAATTTCTTTGTTGAATAATTCGGGCAACACTATTCTAGACTCTAGACAAGCTTTTGCTTCTATCTTGGTTAACTATTTAACACTGTTCAGTGGATTTCATTTTTATTTAATATCAATATTTTAACTATTTTTTTACAATATTATATGTTTAATATAAAACTGTTTTAGATTATTTTCTTATATTTTAACTATGAAGTAGTGTGTTATTTTTAAATCCAGATTTAATATTTTGAAGCAATGGATAAGTCATGGATTATGAAGCCACGAAACTCAGTTGAATATGACCAAGGGGTTAGGGGATTTATTGATTTTGCCTTTGAACATCAATCAGTAAATGGTAAAACATTATGCCCTTGTAAACGATGTGGCTTCAAAAAATGGCAGAGTAGGGATGTGGTGTATGATCACTTAATCTGTACACCATTTCCAACAGGATACAGTTGTTGGTTCTATCACGGGGAGTCCAGAACAACAGAAACTAGTAATATCTCACTTAGTAATATTCCTAATGTAATTCAAGATACTACTGTTGTTGAGGATCCTATTCAGAACATGATCAATGATGCATTTGGAGTTGATAGGCACCTTGCAAATGAATCACCCATTGCATCAAATGTAGAGATAGATCAGGATGCAGATGCGATGCCAAACACAGCTCAAGAACAACATGAAGCTGAAGAATTCTTTGAATTAGCTAGAGATGTAAAAGAACCCTTGTACGAAGGGTGTACAAAATATTCAAGATTGTCTTTTTTGGTGAAGTTGTATCATATCAAATGCCTGTGTGGAATGAGCGACAAGGCCATGACAATGATTTTAGAACTATTGAAAGATGCATTTGAACATGCAAATATTCCAAGTTCATTCTACGAGGCCAAGAAAACAATCACAAAGCTTGGTTTGAACTATGAAAAGATACCCGTGTGTCCGAATAATTGTATGCTATATTGGGGTAATACGGAAGATGAACAGAGGGAGACATGCAAAATTTGTAACACCTCCAAATGGAAATCAAGGGTAAAAGCTAGTAAAACTGGGGTGTCCGGTGATGGAAACGGTATGAAGAAAGTGGCTGCAAAAGTTCTTCGTTATTTTCCACTGAAACCTCGATTACAGAGATTGTTTTTGTCATCAAAGACAGCTGAGGATATGAGATGGCATGCTGTCAATAATAACAACGATGGAATGTTGAGGCATCCTAGAGATTCTGAAGCTTGGAAGCAGTTTGACTCGATGCATACTTGGTTTGCATCAGATTCACGAAATGTGCGTCTCGCATTAGCCACTGATGGTTTTAATCCTTTTGGTGTCATGAGTTCAAACTATAGTGTTTGGCCAGTTATTCTCATTCCATACAATACTCCTCCGTGGGTGTGCATGAAGCAGACATCTTTTATAATTTCAATGATAATTCCTGGTAAAAAAATGCCAGGAAATGATATAGATGTCTACTTACAACCTTTAATCAAAGAGTTGAAAGAGTTATGGACAACGGGTGTGGATGCCTATGATTCTTTCAAGCGAGAGATGTTCAAATTGCACGCAGCTTTAATGTGGACAATTAGTGATTTTCCTGGGCTAGGAACACTTTCCGGGTGGAACACATACACCGGACTTGCTTGCCCATCTTGTAACTTTGACTCTATTCCCTGTCGTCTTCCTCATAGCAAAAAATGGTGTTTTATGGGTCATCGTCGTTTTCTTGACCATAGACACAGATTTAGATTGAATAGGGTCCGCTTTAATGGTGAGCAAGACATGCGTAGTCCACCAAAAACATTATCTGGGTTTGAAATTCTTGAACAGGTTCAAAACATCAATGTCACATTTGGTAGAGAACCAGAGAAAGAAGGGACGGGAAAACGAACACGTGGCCGTCGACTTGCACAAGGTACTGCTCAACAATGGAAAAAAAAAAAGCATATTCTTTGAACTTCCATATTGGAAGAATAATTGCTTGCGTCATAGTCTTGACATGATGCATATTGAGAAGAACGTGTGCGACAATGTCATATATACTTTGCTAAATGACAGCGCAAAAACCAAAGATCATGTAAATGCTCGAAGAGATCTTAAAGTTATGGGCTTAAGGCCTGACCTTTGGCCAAATGAAAATGGAAAATATTCTCCAGCTGTCTTTACATTGACTAATAAAGGTAGGAAGGCATTTTTAACGACTTTAAAGAATATCACTGTGCCGGATGGTTATTCAAGCAACATTTCTAGGTGCATTGACTTGGACAATGTCAAGTTGAATGGAATGTTGAAGAGTCATGATTGTCATATATTGATAGAGCAATTGCTACCGTTAGCCATGCGGACAACATTGCCTGATGAGGTTTCAGCAATATTAATTGAATTGTGCTCATTCTTTAGACAATTATCTGGCAAAGTATTGAAAGTTGAAGATCTAGACAGATTGCAAAATCAAATCGTCCTCACTTTATGTCACATGGAAATGTTATTTCCTCCTTCATTCTTTACTGTTATGGTTCACTTGGTTGTTCACCTTGTTGAAGAAGCTAAGCTTGGAGGTCCTGTTCATTATCGATGGATGTATCCTATAGAAAGGTAAAATATGTGTGATAGCATTCGTTTCATTTTTTTCGACTAGATAATGTACAAGGTTGTTCTAAATAATATTTGTTGTGGTTGAACAATAGGTACTTGGGACAGCTAAAATCCTATGTACGTAATAAAGCACGACCTGAAGGGTCTATTGCAGAAGGCTACCTTGTACAAGAGATTCTTACATTTTGTTCAAGGTATCTAGATAACATTGAGACTAGATGGAACCGACCTAGTCGTGTAGACGATGAGCCTATTAATGATATACAATCTGGCACACGAGTAGCTGAACTATTTCCTAAAGTTGGAAAATCGGTTGGTGGCTCTTCATTTGTCACCCTGACACCCATGGAAAAGTTACAGGCTCATAGGCATGTATTAACGAACTGCCCTATAGTAGATTACTATCTTCAGTAAGTAATTATTCTACTTGGATCAATTATTTTTAACTTGTGTTTTCACACATCTAATATGATACACAAATAAATAGGCAGTATAGAAATTTCGTGCGAAGGCAACTAAGGGGAGGTGCAAGGAGTGCTTCCGAGGTAGACAAGAAGGTTCATAGAGAGTTTGTTCGTTGGTTCGCCAATCGTGTTAGTATTCATAACAATGATTATTAATGTGTGTATGTGTGTCATTTATGTTTTTTTAAATAAGAATGTGACTGACAATATATATTATTATGGCATCTAGATTTGTAACAATCTCGACAGTCTTAGTGGACCAGATAAAGATGTTCTTGTTAGTCTTGCGCAAGGTTCTTATGACAAAGTTAGAAGGTTCACTGCATATAATGTCAATGGATACAAATTTCGAACCTTGGCACGAGATAGGTTATTAAAAACTCAAAACAGTGGAGTTTTTGGCATGTTTGGAACCAGGAGTTACTCAAGCAATAGTGACGCTCAAATGAGGTTCGGAGGGGTGCCTTACTATGGAAGATTGATAGACATCATTGAGGTTTGCTATAATGGCTTCACAATACCCATGTTTAAATGTGAATGGGCTAATACGACTAACCCAAGAGGTATGAAGACAGATAAGTTGGGTTTTCTCTCGGTTAACTTTGCAAGACTAATACATACGGGAGAACATGAAGATGATGAACCATACATTAGAGCTTCAGAAGCTCAAATGGTTTATTATGTGGAGGATGAGAAGGAAAAAGGTTGGAGCATTCCAATTCATTTGAAGCCAAGAGACTTGTACGAAATGGGTGAAGATGATGAAATTATGGCATCCATAGATGCATACCCATCACAGAACTTGGAAGAAATTTTCTCTGATGATACCGCACATATACAATTGGCAAGAATGGCTACAGATGATGATCCTGAAAGTTCAACCATTAATGACAGTTTTAATGATGATAATCAAGATATGATTTTGTGATCCTGCTGTTGTTTCTTTGTTAAAGGGCGTGTTGCAAAATGGGGTCTTTATGTTATATTAGTGATTTTATAGACATGTTAATTTTTTTTGTTATGTTGTGTTGAACTTGGAACTTATGGCGATTCTTAGTGAACTTATTTTGCAATATTCTGGAATGTTTCTTGAACTTAGTACATTCCTGATGCTAAAAATGATATACCAGGATGTTGTGGTGTGTTTCAATTTCTGTTTGATGTACCTATATTTATTGCAGTCATGCTTGTTCCATTCTTGCAACTTGCACAAATGGTGTATCAAGTGCAGTGTTCCATACACTAATAAGTATATGAATCCAATATCAAAATAAGATGTCAATTCAACCATTTCCAACATCAGGTTCAAACTGTTCATTTATCACAATAAAAAAGAAATAACAATTGAAAAAGGACATGTTCAAGGTAGATAAATGCTGATAACAGAAAACCATAGTATTCAAGATATCACACTGAATTTCAAGCATTGATCCAGCTAGAATACCAAGCCATTTTACCCATTAGAAAACAGGATTAATGTGACCGATTCCCAGACTTCAGAACTCCTCAATGTCCATCACAATCTTCTTTATTCCACTTCTATTACAAAACCTAATACTCATTTCCTGTATGATAATTAATCACGAAGTTTCTTGCAGCCTATACATTGTGATTTCCTGCTGTTTAAAATACAGTAGATGGGCTGGCTGGCTTGGAGGGGAAGGCTTATTTATGTATGGGGTGTCGACTTTTTCTTCTTCTAGGAATTGGTGCAGCTGGAGCTAGCTAGCTGCTGCCTGCTGAAGAAGGAAAGAGTACTTACTTTCTTTGTTTTTGCGAGTGGTGGATGGGGGGATGTGGCAGGAAAGGAGGGCAGTACTTGTTGCTTTGCCCTATCTATTGTGTTGTCGCTGCTGTGTGTGAGGATTGGACATACGGCGCTCTGCCCTTTGGCAGGGAAAGAATAGTAGTAGTGTAGGTATATAGAAGTCACATGGGTATACTATAGGCGACTTTGACATCCAGTCCTGTTGGAATAACTTTAGACAAGACTATTTCTCTACTTGAATGATCATTATGCTGTTTTTCCATATATTTACTGGGTTGTAGGGGTGCTGTTTGTTTTTTTTGCTGCCATGTATTGAGGGTGCAGAGATTTAGCTTACTTTCTTTCTAGTTTGTTTTGTTCCAATAACTCCCTAGGGGTGCTGTTTGTTTTTTTGCTGCCATGGCAATGAATATATTGAATTTTTCCTGCTTGATCTCCTCAGTAGGGTTGCCCGTGGATTGAGTTTTTCATGGTTCCCGGATCTAGTAGTGCTGTCAGAGCTGTAGAGCTCTGATTTCAAGTTAGAAAAAAGGTATAATGGATAATAAGGCAGAAGAGTGGCAGGAGAGTGATTATTCATTGATTCTCAATCATATACATATATAAATGTACAGAACCATAAAGACTAGGCACTGTGAGTGCATTGCTTCTAAAAATAGTTACCTTGATATTTGCTATTTACTCCTAGACATATGCTGGGTACAACTGGTTACGAGATTTACTACTAATATATACATTAATAGTTGCTATCTTTATTTATGCTCTGAAACACAATTTAACTTGCTTGTCATAGACCTGTTTGATACATTCTACTTCCCAGGTATGGCTGGCTCAAGACGTGTTCGTCGTAGGTGTCAATCCACACCAATTCAACAAAATGTATCTTTTGAAAGATCTTTAGATGGACATCTACAACAAAGTGAGCCTGTAGCTAATGTTGAACCATCATCTCGAGATGAGGTACACACTACACCAACTTCTGAATCTGAATCTGATGTGGCTGAAGGTCCCTTGCCAGTTCCGAGAAAAGCTCCTACATATTGGACGGTCGATGTTACGAGTATATCGAATCTATTTTTTATTTCTCTTTAATATTTTTTATTTTTATTGTATGTTGTGTTGTGAACTTTGTTTACTTTATGTTTTAGATGCAAATGGTCATGTGACGCAAACACGTTTAAGGGTGCAAGATGTGTTTGCATCAAATGGTGCAACAAGGGTAATATCTAGGTGGAACTCACTTGGTCAACCAGTGGGAGAGTCTGCTGGTTTATTAGCAGGATTTTTGGGTGACCTTGCAAGAAACTTTAACAACATTCCCATAATGTTTGAGAGCTGGAAAAAAGTTCCAGACCAATTGAAAAGCGATATTTATGATCAAAAAATAAAGGTATTATTTATAATTAAATGAATATGTTCTATTTTTTGTGTGTAACATTAGCTAACAATATCTTTTATCATGTTGACTTGAAGACAAAATTTGTTGTCAACGATGGAGACAACAAAAAGTATATTTTAACTAGCCTTGGAAAAAAATGGAGGGACACACGATGTAGATTATTTTCTAAACATTATGATTGGGAGCTTTCCTTGGCAGAAAATATTCAGAAGCACCCACCGCATATTGATCCCAACCATTGGGCTGTTTATGTAAATTATAGGCGGAGCGCTAAACAAATGGTAATCATCATAAATTGCAATCTTTCATATACTTCAACTATTATTTAGTAACTCTTCATTATGTTATTAATGCAGGAGATAGCTGACAAAAATGCAGCAAATCGTGAAAAGTTAATGATCCACCATACATTAGGCTCCAAGACGATTGCAAGGGCAAAGGATGACTTGGTATGCTTCACTCATTTTTTTGTTGTTGTTTGAAAATTTAACAAGATAATATATTTGTACTAGTACTTATTTGATGGTGCTTAATTTTAGGAATTGCTAGAAGGACGAGAATATAGCAAAGCAGAAATGTATCCAATTTCGCATAAAAGGAAGGATGGATCCTTTGTTAGTGAAGAGGCTAGGGAAAAATATGTAAGTACAATGTATTATTTGTTGAGTCTTGTTTAGTTCATTGTCTCTGCAAATTAGTTTTGTTAGGTTACTGGACTTTGTTGAGTCTTCTATAGTTCATTGTCTCTGCAAATTAAGGTTCCTTCCTTGTTTTGGGAATGAAAGTAAGCGACAATACATAAGAAGTGAGGCATCTGGTAGCATTCTGGTGAAAATTATAGGACAGAACCGGGAGTGCATCCAAAAGGTAGCAAAACATAAAGACATTAACATGAGGGGCTACTTTTTCTAAGAATTAACTAAACAACTATTCTGAATATCTGAAAAATCAAAGTAACTAAGCAGCTCAGCCCCATGAACTCAATCAATCCCTCTTTGTGGCAAGCATAGTATGCAGTCCAGAGCTATCTGATGAGATGAGTGAATAATTTAATAACTTGATGCTGTTGTTGGTCATATCTCTAGACTAAACCCAAAAGGAGCTTGCTTGAGGGAAAATGGAGCTTCAGTGTTCTGTATTTATGCACTAGAGGGAGGTAAGAAAGTTATTATGTATTAATCGTTGCTTGAGCAGTCGTAGTTGTGCATATCAGCACTTTTTGTACTATATGAAAAAAAGGATAGGCTAAACAAATTCTAGAGATTCTAAACAAAGCTGTTTGCCCTATAGTAGCCTAATTCTATTTTAGGCTAAACTTAATTGACTCCTTAGTCATTTGCAGCTGATTCATCCCCTGAAACTGACCCTGCAACTGATGCCTCGGGTTCAGTCATCATGGGCTTATGTTTCCCATGGGTCCTACTAACATAAGTCCTCTTTATGCTGATATTCTGAGAAAAGGTTAATGTATGCACTTTAAGCTATTTTTGTTATATCTTCTGATGTCTCTCTTAAAGATACCCGTTGTGTTGTGGCTTTATTACTATGCTTATTATTTGCTTGTTTGCTGGAAGTTCAGCACTTAATATTGTTCACATATTTTTCTAGTTTGTATGCCAACTTGTTGCAGATGAGAGCTCTAAAATATTTGAAAGTAGTCACACTTGAGATGCACTAATTTTAGAATTTTCAAGTTCACACACCTTGTTATCGGTGGTCTTTAAATGATTGTGTATGTATTCAATATTATATGCAGGAACAATTGCAAAATGAAATTCATGAGGGTTCATCTGAGAATGATGCGTTTTTGAAAGTATTTGGAAAGGACCATCCTGGATATGCCAAAGGAATGGGACTTGGGGTAACCCCATCTCAGGTCACTACATTTTGCTCCTACTCTGCGGGATCGGTATCTTCCTGTAAGAAGATAGAAAAACTAGAAGCTGAACTCGATGAGCTTAGGGCAAAAGTTGCATCCTATGATGTCTTGAAGGAACAAATTGCTTTCCTTATGCAGAATGCTAGGGCAAATCAGGTAAAATAATTGCTTTTAAATTGAGTTTTTAAATTTTTGACAATTCACTCATTCAATTAGTGGTTATTATCTAATTTATGTTTTTTTAATTACAGACAGTTGACTTAGAGTCACCAAGAAATACGAGACGTTCCTCCGAGTCTAGTCATATGCCTGAAGACCATGGAGCATCATCACATAGGACCATTTAGATAGTTTAGTTTTCATTTTATGAACTTAAGGGATTTTACTTGTATTTCTTTATATTTGTGTACTGTTGAACCTATTTGGAATATATTTTACCGTACTTTGTGACTTATCATTTTGTTTATGAAAGAATTTTTATTTATTTGTCTTGTATTATTTTATTTACATTTATTTGAGTTTGAGAAAAAAAGAAGTTTATTTAGTATCCAGGTTTTGTAATATAAAAAAAATGATTTTCTGTGAAAACTATGTTGGAAAAATTTCACGTTAATCATCGCGGCGGTTGTTAACTGACGCTATATTTATTTAATTATTTTAAAAACTATAGCGGCGGTTATAACACCGTCGCTAGTTTCGTTTCAGAATTTGTATCGTAACAACTGCGTCGGTTATTGGAACCGCCGCTACAATTTTCCCAAAATTTATAAAATAATAGCGGCGGTGCGTAACCGTCCCTATATCGTAAGGTCATATTTGTATTTGGGTTTTGCGTCGGTTATGTAACCGTCGTTATAATTTTTATTTATTGCGGCGGTTTGTGCGACGGTTTTTATAACCGCCGCTAAAACGACTCCCGACGGTCGACATTGCGATGGATGCGAAACCGCCGCAAAGGTATTTCTGCGACGGTATTAACCGCCGCTATTAGAACTAATAACCGCCGCAAAGTAGCGTGTTTTTTGTAGTGTATGTATAAGTGTTATGCCATACATGGTTACAATATTTCACTCAATAACACAATCACCATCATAGTGCAACACATATAAGCACCCATAAATTCTATAAGGCCTAATGAACAATTTGCTTAAAAATAAGAAGAATACCTTCAGACAGTACTTTTCATAAAACCGAACATGTGATCATAAGCATCATTTGAGTAAAACCTTTATTATTATTATTTTTGCAAGAAAACTAATCAATTCATAGAGTCATAGTCTTGAGCTTGATTCCAATATTTTATAAAGTAATCTGATAGAAGTTTACTAGAAGAGAATTTGTTCCTTTGTAAGTTCCTTTTTATGGAAAACAAGATTAAAATCTTGAAAGTAGTATACTAAATGAATTGTTTTATGAAATTATTACATTCTTCATTACTAAAAATGTTCATTCTTGAACATAGATTATCTAACCCCCTACCTTTGCCAGTCACGATTTTGATGAAGAAAAGTAGACTACATGCCTGTTTCTCCTCCTTTGACGATTCCTCCTTCTTGGTAGCCATGAACAAAAACAAACAAAAAAGATGTAGTTGCTTGAACTAAATGAAACAATGAAGGGAATGAGAAGAAAAAGTGAGAACATGAAAGAGATGAACAAATGTGAAGGTGAAAAGAAAATAAAGAAATGAAGAGTCATGGAGAGAAAGAATGTTACCGTGAGAAAAAAAAAATTGAGGGAAGTGAAGTTAATGATAGTAAATGAGAGTATTATTGAAAAGGAAACTTTTTTGAGCACCGTGAGAAGAAATGAAAGGGTTGGGAGTTTTTAAGGAGGAGAGAGAAAGGGTCATAATTAGTTTCTTTTTCGTTTTTTTAAAAAAAGATTTGAAAAACATTTGATTTCTCAAGATCTCTTCACTCCTCACGCACGATACCTCCCTTTTTTCATCACATCACATCGTGACTTAGAGCCTGTTTGACAGAACAATTTTACGAATTTATAGCGGATAGCTTATAGCAGATGAGAAAGTAGTCCCGTTTGGTAAGCGCTTCTGTCACGAGCTTATAACGTTTTTTCACTAGCTTATAGCGTTTTTTCCAGATGTTACTTGAAGTAGCGTTTGAGCTTATAGCTTATAGCGTTTTATTTTTCTTTCCACTTTATCCTTATTATCTACATTTAATTCTACATTTATTCTCTTTTATCTCTTTTATGTAAAATCATTAATGAAAATGTCCTTTTATGTCTTTTTATATTTTTCAGCTAGTTCAACCGCTAGTTTTACCAAAAACTTCCACAAAAAATAAGCTAGCTTATCCGCTATCTACTATCAGCTATCTCATCCGCTATCCGCTATCAGCTAGCTTATCCGCTAACAGCTAATTTTACCAAACAGGCCCTTACTCACCTCATTACTTCCATACATGGCCCACTCAACAATGCAACACCTTGATTTTAGTTTTTCCTTTTGCATTACATGTAACACTCACACACACACACACATAAAAGCACCATTTAATTGTTTCTACAAATAGGAAAAACTCATATGGTCTAAATTAATTTCATTTGTATATTTTATACATTTTGGGAGTTAATTTTGTTAGCTTAGATAAATTTTTAATACAACTATCCAAACATTATATACATACATGCACATAAATATGCACAAATAAATCAAAAATGATTGTACAATATAATTAAAATTTAGATTTTAAATTTCTTCTATTATTACATATATATGTTTTTCTCCTAATATTAGTCTTAGGAAAAATGAGGATGTTACAAGAATAATACTTTCTATGTTGTTGTTGTGCGAATTCGGTGCTTAGCCGATTGATCGACTTTTGATTGGTCAACTAATTAGTTGATTGCTCAGCTAACTCGCACATTTGATTCCACTTGTTCAGGCAATACGCTAAAAATGGTATCTGCTTCTCAACTATGAGTTCCTAGGCTACTCCACAAAGTGCTTAGCTTGAAAGGTGAACGAAGATCCTAATTTTGCATAATGTAAAGAATAAAAACCGAAAAAGGAAATCAATAAAACAAAGTAAAGATAAATGTAAATGCTTGTATTTGATTGATTGGATGTCTCTCAAAATTGGCTATGCAATTGGTATTTATGGCATTATACATTTAAACTACTCGGTTAACCTACACTACCATTGTCAGACACATTCTTATTCCACTAACCCTTATTTTACATCATGTAAGATCATGACTATTAACAATAATATAGGTAATTATCAAGTCGGCTAAGTTATGGACCAAAACCCATTATCTCGGGTAACTGCTCCGTCAACTAACCACATCCTCCATATCCTTATTTTTAAGGGAGTGAGTCTTCATGCACGTCGTTGGATTGATCAACTCATAATTTGCCAACAATAATATAGGTAATTACTCATTCGACTAAGTTATGGACCAAAATTCATTATCTCAGCTAACGGCTCCATCACCTGACCACGTCTTCCATATCCCTATTTCTAAGGGAGCGGGTCTTCACGCACGTCCTTGACTTGGACAGCTCCATGTCACTTCCTTTCCTGAATATGATTAAAGCCCTTTGGATCCACTTGCTCAGCAATAACATGAGCCCATTAAGGCCTAATAACGTCCTCCAAGCCCATCTCAACTCAAGAGCTCCGTTCAGTTAATCCTTCTTTAGCTAAATCTCCTCAGCTAAAATTGGCTCTGCTACTGCTTCTCGGCTACCTCTATCAGCTTTGCAACTACGTTCAACTGATCTTGATTCAACCGATCTTGGTTCAGTCAATCTTGGTTCAATTGATAGGCAAATATTTGCACTTTATCTGAGTGGCCCCATACATGATCCGACCCTCTAGCGGCTTCCAAGCACGTAAAGTGTCTGGCTTCAGCTGATCTTAGTTTATTTGATCTTGGTTCATTTTTTTTTTGCGTGTGTAATTAATATATTTCGGTTAAGTATTTATGTGACAGATAAAGTGATTGGCTAGGGGTTGGCAAAATGGATTAGACCTACCAGGTCAACCTGTCTTTTTTGGCTAGTTAGGTTGGGGTTTTCAACTCGCCAACCCGTTTTGATCTCGTCCCGCTTAACCTGTCAAAAAAGCGAGTCGAGGCAAGTGAACCCATTTTTTTAAAAAAATTACATATGTTTTGACATTAGGAGGTGTCTTAGTCCTCACAACAGTTCAGGTTTCTTTTTAGTTTTGAGTTATCTCTCATTTCTTAGTGTCCACTCCGCTCACTGATCCTACTATTTTATGAGCAAAGCTATGGTAAAGTTAGTCTCATATTGTTAAATTTTGTTCAATGTGTCACTAAATCTTATATTTATTTAAGCTATTGCAAATCATTTGAGATATGCATTTTAGTCTCGAGATGGAGTTATGGTAGAGTGGTGGCTTGACGTCTAGTTCTCTGTTTTCCACTTTATAATATTTTGGTTTTAGATTATGTTTGTATGTGTGTGTTGAAATTTTCAATTTTGTATTTTTTTATTGAGCGAACTCGCCAACTTATTTTTTATTTTTGTTTTTGGTGGCCGACCCGCCACTAGACGAGATAAGTTAGGAGTTTTGACTCACTTTGTCAATATAAGTTAACTCGTCCCATCTCGTTTTTTGTGGATTGACATGTTTTGCCGGCCTTATAATTGACGCATGTTATTGGTGGGGGAGACTTTCGTTTGCCGCTTAAATACTTAAAAAAACTTACCAAACATAAACCAAATATTTAAAGAGAAACCAAAACAAAAAATACTATAGTTTTATAAAAAAACATATTCACACCTTAAATGGGTAAATGATAAAAAAGTCATTTATAATTACAAATAATTAATAATTAATTACAATTGAAACCATACAAAAAAAAAAAATCTAAGAACGTTTGGATAAGATGGTATAGATTTCTTCGAGTTCAAATTCGAACCCTTGAAATATAGTAACATTAAAACTTTTGAGAGAGTGCTTTGCCGCCTTTGTGATCCTACCCGACTTAAGGGTTATTCTCCGTGATTACGCGCGGAGGATATTTTTGAAAACAAAAAAAGCATACCAAAATATTTAAAATAAAATTGAAGATTTTTTTTTTTTTCATTCATTTATTATTTATCCGTTATTATGAGCGAAAACGAAATCGGGTCGGGCTAACCGGTTAGGCAACCCTAGCTAGAAATTGTAGAGATGCGTGTTGTTCGTTGTCTCTCAGAAACGTAATCGACATTTCGTTGTGTGTGCGAGAGGTTCATCGTCTTCATCCACCACACTAAGTATGAATCTCTCTCTACCTGAAAAATTTTCCTCCGTTTTTCGGTTACAATCATTATTAGCATATCACCTTCTCTACTTTCACACCTGTTTTTTTTTCGTCTCTCCATTAATTTCAATTTTCGCTTCGTAATTTTTTCATTTAGGTCTGTTTTCAACTCTTTGTTCCCGAAATTCGTTGCTTATATTCTTCGATTGTATGTGTTTTAAACTGTTTATTACAAAGTATTAGCACTCCCTCATAATTCACTAACACTTAGATGAAATTGATCACATACTATGCATATTTGATTGAAATTTATGTGAGGATTTTTATTCATGTAATGTTTCTTAATAGAATGTTGCTTTTCCCCTTTAATCACTTGCTCTCACTCTGTTATAGGAAAAGATGTGTATATATTTATGTAATTTATTTAATGGATTTCAATGTTGTTGCTTCATTTTTTGGGATGCAGGTTTCAATTTAGAAAGAGTAGAGCAATTTTTTATGGAAAATAGACCGGATCCGGATATCGACGACGATTTTCGTGAGCTTTATAAGGAGTACACTGGCCCTCTGGGATCTGCTACTGCTACTACTAATACACAAGAGAGGGCAAAATCAAACAAGAGGTCAAATGCAGGGTCTGATGAGGAGGAGGAGCCTCGCGACCCTAATGCTGTCCCAACCGATTTCACTAGCCGAGAAGCGAAGGTTTGGGAGGCTAAGTCAAAGGCTACTGAGAGGAATTGGAAGAAAAGAAAAGAAGAAGAAATGATCTGCAAACTTTGTGGAGAATCAGGGCATTTCACTCAGGTATACTTGTACACCTGTGCATACATTTTTACTTATGTAAGCTTTGTGACTTGTACATTAATTTCTTGTGCTTACAAGTCTATCCAGTGCTAATGTGGTTAAATTTTATGCTTCAATAGATTGTTATGACTGAATTCAATAGAGCAAAGGAGGCAATGAGATAATTTAGTTGTCTCTTCTTCTCGAGTTCCCTCACTCCCACCACAAAATAAAAGAACTAGTAGTTGGATGTGATTTTTGGTTGGCACCAGTATCTACGCACACAATTTCTATTTAGTTCGTGTGGATGCTGATGCTGTACAAACTAGATGACACACAGACTTTATTTTTGGGTTTGAGTCATCTCTGTATATTTTGGCATGATTTGCTTTCTTTGTGATTGTGGTTTATAATATATAGTGTAGCTAGCTGGCTTAGAGTATTATGATTATCATTAACATTATTTTGGTTGAATGCTATTCTACTTGACAATATAGGGTTGTCCATCTACTCTTGGAGCAAACCGCAAGTCTCAAGATTTCTTTGAAAGGATACCGGCAAGAGACAAACATGTAAGAGCACTTTTTACGGAGAAAGTAATAAGCAAGATTGAAAGGGATATTGGCTGCAAAATTAAGATGGATGAGAAATTTATTATTGTCAGTGGTAAAGATAGATTAATTTTGGCAAAAGGTGTTGATGCTGTGCACAAGATTAGAGAGGAAGGTGATCAAAAGGGATCTTCTAGTTCTCACATGAACAGATCAAGGTCACCTGAGAGAAGTCCTGTTAGTGCTAGGTTCCAGCGCTCTGAGCCCCAAAGGTCTCATTCTGGCCCACGAAATACATCTCAGTTTCAACAAAGGTTTAGTAGGCAAGAGAGAGCTGTTGAAGACCGTGTGCGGGAGGACATTCAAAAGTTTGCAAGAGGTTCTCCACAAGGTAGGGACAGCATAGGATATGTTTACGGCATCCTTAGAAAGCTGGTAATCCCATGTTCGTAGCTTGTTAGGATTCTGTATATTATTTTTTAAGTAAAATTTATCATCAGATGGCCTGCATTGTAATTATGTTGCTCTCGCTTGTCATTTACTTGCAGCAAGAGGTAAGTTCTTAGCCTTCAAGCATTATCTCCGTCCTGAAGGGTTGCCTCCATTACGAACATATTTACTGAAAGGAATGGCTCTCATGGTTTCACTTGCGAATATAAAGATAATTTTTGAATTAAAGTTATGTTAGCATATTGCATCAAGTGCAATTTGTTAAATTAAAGCAAACCATCTATGTTGGCATCCTGAATCAAGTGCTTAACATACTCTTCATTTCATGAAGCTTATGGAAATAGTGGAGCTAGAGGTCGTTCAAGCCATTCAAGATCTCCGAGACAGGCCCCTTATACAGGGAACTCATATTATTCGTTTGATGGCCGTAACCAAAACATGGGTGCTCTTAGGAATGGCGGGTGGGATTCTCATAGAAGAGAGTCTGGTATCCAACCAGGTCATCAGTTTGATTACAGTGCCTCCCCTGAGACTCTAGAAGAACTAGAGTTGGAGTATAAGAAGGTGGTGTCGGAGCTAATGAAAATTCGTGACAGGGAAGAAGATGAAGAAAATTTGAAGCATCGTGAGGTATGACCGGTGGTGGCTCATATTTTTATGCACATATTGAGTCATAATTAACATCATTCTTGCACATGAATCTTGATGGAATAAAAATTATATTAGAACATTTCATCTGTTGAATTGATAATATATGGTGCTGCGATCATTTGGGTCATGAATACCTAGATGGTTTTATTGGGAACTAAGTTATTTGACTGCAAAAGTAGATTTATTTTCTGCGATGTTTTTCGAATTTCAGTTATGTTAATCAAGTCTTAGTGTAAAGTCTATTGTCAGCTTGCACTGCTTATGCTAATGCTAAGCTAATCCTTTGGTTGTGCCTTGTGAGATTAATAGCCAGTGAAGAGCTGCTGGTTAAAATTAACCTGTACTTTGTTCTGATTTTCTTGCGACATAGCTTGTATTGCAAGTGTTTCTGATCTTTTATATATTGGATTTGCAAGTGGGGAAAAGTAAAAGTGGAAGATGTTATACTTGAGCTTGTACATAATTAGTGTCTTATATGTTTATAGCATCAGAAGATCCAATGTGGCACTATTTCTCATGTTAAGTAATTTTAAATCTTTCGAAGTACAGGTCTTTTGTTTGATTAGCACAACTTTCTGATTTCTGATATTTTGCTTATTGCTGGAAGGCTATTAGAGATTTGAGGGAGAACTACATGACCAAAGTTGCTATGCTGAGGGCTACACACTCAAAACAGTGGGAAGAATTTCTTCAGGTTGATGCCCAGAGGCGTCAACAGCAGGCAATCCAACAAATCTCTTCTGGTTACGGTGGTTATAAACAGCAAAATTTTCCTGAATATGATAGGTCCACTGTCAATCCTCACTATTCCGGGACCAATTTACCCTCGGAATCGAGGAACAGATTCTCAGACACTATGGAGAGTTATCCTACTAGGCCTCGTGATAACTTTGGTGAATTTCAGAGGCGTGGAGATTTTGAGAAAGCTTACAACAGATATTAATATGCTATAATGAATCAAGTGGTGAGTTATTCTACCGACTTAGTCTGTCAAATCTACTAAAAAATAATTTAATATTTTAGTTTAGATATTTTGGTTCCTCTAGAAATTGTACAGTTGGTGAACTCCTTGTCTCATTTTGGTAAACCTCACTCATCAGATATGGATTTTCGCCCAGGGTTAGATTGCTATTATTTAGTTCTTTTAGTTGTATATACTGGTCTTCTGGAACCAATGTGTGACATTATTGATGTTGTCACATAAAAGGGTGCAATGCTGTAAAATTCATAGTTCTTCGGTTGACCAAGGATGACGTTGCAGTTTATTATTGCACATTTTGTTTTGCTTTTTCAGCATAAGCTTTAATTTTACTCGAAAAAATTTTCAGGATCCAGATTGATCAAGTAGGCGTTTAATGGAGGGGAGCCCATAAGGTAGGTAAGTATGTTGATTAATCTTAGGATTGGGAAGTGACATGCATTTCGGTTGTTGGATAAATATGGATGTTCAGCCTTGTTAAGAACTTTGCTGTAAGTTGTGATGAATTATTGGGTTTTATTCATAACTGGTAGCGTGGAACTGATTTGCAGCTTGCTCATTGTTATTGAGAGATCCTTTGAAAGACTGGTTGATTTTAGTAGAACGAATTTTATGCTTTGTTATTGGCAGGTGTTTGATGTACACCTAGAGAGTGCTCATGGATTATTGAGCTATGGGTCTCTAGGTGTATGTTCGTTCTTGGTATATAAACTTTAGGTGGTCTCATTGGTTAGGATCCTTATAGCAGTTTTTATGCAAGGGCAGATGTTATCAATATTAAATATGATTTAATATCGAAATGGTTTTAGCTTATGGAAAATGTTCATCTCATTACTCTTTTTTTCATCATATCACTTTTTTACACTTTAACGTAAATATCTATCTATTCATTGTTGTCTCCTTAGCAAAAGTGAATAATCAATGATTAAAAAGGTGTAAAAAAGGTATAAAAAATGGAATAAGAATATCATCGTTGTTATCTTATATATTTAGGAGTTTTTCATGAAGGTTTGCTTGTCACTTTACACCCCACTTCTTTTCTTTTGCTCCTCGTGAAATTGTTTAACCGGTGGTAAATTTTCAACATACCTATTCGGGAAGGAGTTTTTCTAAAAAAAAAAAATTCTAGGACGACCAATTTTTCAAGGGTACATTGTCTTTTGTATGTAATTTATTTTTAAATTTTTCACGTGCTTTATGCCATTTCAAAACTTAGTGGATTTCTTAATTTATAGAGTATAAGGCCCCTAAGAATTGCATGCTTTATCATTCATTTTAATGAAAGTATTTGTAGAAGGATTTTTCAGTTTTATTGTAGAAATTTATTAGGGACTTCCAAGTTTAAAATTTAGAAGGGTATCAGTTTAATCATTCATAAAACAACTTAAGTACTTCATATATTTTAGAGTTGAAAATTTTAATTAGTTATTGTGATGCATAAAAAAAGTAGTTATTGTGATGAACATTTTTCACCATCTTGTAAGGCGGTGAATGCTGCGATGCGAGTGATGTCATCGTTGGGTGTCATGTGGAATTCGAAGGGTGTAATGACCGCAAACCAACAATATTGCATTATACATAAAACAACTTTAAACTTTAAAGCATATGAGACGCTACTCAGTACTCAGTCTTTATTGAAGGTGTTAAAAAACTTGTCCTTACAAATTCGTTTTCAAGGCTGTCAGTGGATTTGATCCAATTGTGAACTCGGTGGATCCGAATCGACTTAGGTTGTTTGAATCAGGTCATTTAGTTTAGTTGAATTCGAAAATCTTGGGTTCGGGTCTCATAGGTTAAAGAAATTTGGATCCATACAATTAAAATTGAGTGTGTGTTTGTTATTGCGGTGGCAAAACTACGTTGAAGAGGAAACACGATGGGAATGACATTTGTGTGATTTTTTTCACACTAAAAGTAGAAGCTGGGGAAGAGCAACTTCCACGGTAGGAATGGCAGGATATGCGTTTGGGTCACTGTATCGTGATCCCAAACAAACGTTGAATAGAATCACTCTTAAATTAAACTATGTATTTTACTTTTTTAAACACTCAACTCACCTAGTCCAACATTGTCGTTTGATTCGTGATTGAAGAACCCTAAAATCTTCTCTCTCCCTTAGCTACCATAATTGCCTCATTGTCATTGTTTACCTTCACCGTCTCTGTCTCAGCCTCTCTCATGGACCCTTAGTGAAAACGCAACCACGACTCTCATTGTTATGTCTTTCATCACCATTCTCTCATTGTCAAAAATGGCCATGACTGATCCCCCTCGGACAATTCGTATTGTGTCTTTCTGTCTCTCACTATCACTCTCTCAAATCTTCAAGTATTCTTTCTTTATTTTCCTTTTTCGATTCACCTTCAATGTTTGCCTTTTCATTTTACTCTTTCTTAAATTTATTTTTCTGCATTGCCATGGAGGAAGTTGGTGGATGACCAATCTTTTTGCTAACTTGACATAAAATATGCGATTTTTATGGGAGGAGAAACAAAGATAATGATGGTTGCGCAAATACATTTAAAAAACAAAAAGAGAACCCGGGTAATCATGGGTTACTAATTAATCCTTCTGATCCTCAATATAAGAGACAAAATCCGAATTCATTAAGATCAAGAAAAATTATTGAAATCAATTCGTTTTCAAATTTATTCCACAAATGCTCCTATTTAATTACTACTAATTCAACTAATTTATTTATTCCTAAATCCAAGCATCATGCTATCTGACCGATGAGTAAAGCATTTGCATGGAAAATTGTTGAGTCTCTTTCATGTAATTTTACAATAAATAAAGATAGTAATAAAATTTAACATAAAAATTGGTCATTTTTCTTATATAGGGAACAAAAAAAAAAGATCATTTTATCTCTTATATTAAGGACAAGACAGAGTACTAAAAATGGAGACATCTAGCTGTTAAAACTGAGGAGCGTGCTGGACAATTTCATTGCACAACTGTGTGACGATTAGGGATGTAAATGGGGCGGGGTGGGTATGGATAGTAGCCCCCCGCTACCCGTTCCGTTGAATGAATTTCCTATCCGTCCCCGTCCCATATCCGTGCGGGTACCCGTCTTGCGAGTTTTAAACAAATTTATCAATATTTACGGATATACATGGATATACAAACACCTCACAAAATTATTGAATATTATGCTAATTTTTTTATTCAAACACCCCTATCTTGGCATCATTCACACATAGTTTAATAAACTAAACAAATAATAATCCTAGCAAAACAATAGACCATTCATTAACAGTAATTGTTTGACATCATTCATGCTAATATTCACTAATAGGAATCGTGTAAAAACAAAAGCATTCATTCTCAACAAATAAAAACCAAACAAACAATAATCAAGCATTTTGTTTATATATGTATAGGGTATTTTAGTAATTTTACTTTAGCGGGTATCCACGGGTATGAATACTACACTATCGAGCTCCGCCCCATTAATAGATAGGTAGAGAAAATATCCGTTTATTTTATCCGCGGATACCTATTAAGGTATCCATTTTCTACCCGTTGCGGATATTATTTGCGGATATCCGTGGATACGGATAAAATTTACATCCATAGTGACGATGTGAGTTAGAATTAAATCAATTAATTAAGTCAACATTTTTATACTTTGACCATTATCATCCTAACTCCATAATTAATGTTTCACGAGTCAATTCCTTTAACTGATGAATAATTTTCAATAAACTCGGCTAAGGAAAAAGCCTCTTGTGAGTTGTGATTAACTCATCAGTTTATGGCAACCTGTTGCATAGTCAACAAAAAATTAATTTTTTTTATAAGCAACAAAAAAAAAAACTAATTATGGAAAAAATACTATAAGAAACTTATTTTTCAGTGACAGACAAAATCTATTATTATATGTTTAAAATCTGTAAGTATATGTAAAATTTACATTCACCTACGACCGATCCAAATGTCCATTATGAGTGATGAGTAACAACGGAAAATGACTATCACTATAGGTTTTACCTACGATCCACGTAAATTTACCTACAATTGTATTTAACTGTCAATAGGCTTTACTTATAATCCATCTATCTTTATTTATGGTTTGACTGCCATTAATATTTATACCTACAATTTTAATGTCTGTCACTAAAAATGTCCGTAAGAATATCTCAAATTGATTGTAGTGAAAGTTGAAGTTGGCAATCAAACCAGGTCAAGCTTAATGTGCAAGACAAGATAGCACTATCGTAATAATTAATAGAGAAAAGTAAGGGTGCTGATGTATTGATACTAGTATAAATACACGGGGTTGCATTCTAATTCCATAACATGCAAGATTGTAAGCAACAACAACTATAAAGTACTGTATCTTAAATCGTATATTGAGAGATGTCTGAGATGTTCGTGAATGTGTTTTTCTTCAAATCTCTTTTCTTCTTTTGGTACCGTTTTTTCGGCTTTTTGATCAAATTAGTGTTATTCTAGAAATTATTTATCAAAATGGGATTGTTTTGTAACTATTTATCAAAATAGGGTTGCTTGGAATTTTTTACGTTTAGCGTCGGTCAAGGTCCATGCTAAAGGCCCACGCTAGAGGTGTCACCCGTCTGAAGCTGGATCTTCACCCATTTGATGGCTATTCACCCGTCTGATGACTGTCAGACGGGTATCAGACGGGTGATTCAGACGACTCTCAACGGACAAGTGACCAGCAGACGGGTCACAGTAGACGGGTGACACCTCTAGCAAGGCCGACGCTAAACGTAAAAAATTCCAAACAACCCTATTTTGGTAAATAGTTACAAAACAACCCCATTTTGATAAATAGTTTCTAAAATAACACTAGTTTGGTTAAAGAGCCCCATTTTTTCTTTAAGCCACTCGAGCTTTCGTAGAACTAATAGCAATATCACCTTTGCAAACCAATTTAAATACCACTAGTACTCCTCTAATTTGCTTCATTTGTCAGACCTCAATGACCATACTCTCATCTTTGACGTAGAAGGCGCTTTGTTGAAGTCTTCTTCTATGTTCCCATACTTCATGCTTGTTGCCTTTGAAGCAGGAGGGTTACTTAGAGCCATTGTTCTGATTTTACTATATATAACGTACCCTTTTGTTTGTTGAGTTGGAGATGAAATGGGTCTCAAGATAATGGTCATGCTATGCTTCTTTGGGATCAAAGCTGGAAGTTTTAGAGTTGGAAGGGTTGTTCTACCCAAGTTCTTCTTGGAGGATGTTAGTTTAGAAATGTTTGAGGTGCTGATGAATAGAGGTGGGAAAAAAGTGGGGTTGAGCAAGTTACCTAGAGTGATGGTGGAAAGCTTTTTGAAAGAGTATTTGGAGATTGATTTTGTTGTTGGGAGAGAGGTGAAAGTGTTGTGTGGGTACTCGTGGGGTTGATGGAGGAGAGAGAAAAAACTATGCATGCTTTGGAGCTAGGTCACGAAGGGAAAGGATGTTGTTCCAATAATATGATTGGAATTTCAGGATTCCATAAGAATAATCTTGACCATGAGTTATTTTCTCGTTGCAAGGTCTGTCTCTTTAAACTATATATATATATATATATATATATATATATATATATATATATATATATATATATATAAATCTTTTTTAACCATTTTATAAGTTATCTTGCCGGTCTCTATGTCTAATTTTTAATTAGTTTAATTATTCTGCAGGTTCCCAAACTATTTGAGAATTTTAAAATAGGTTTCTGAACTAAAAAAATTTGTAATTGGATCCTCAACTTTGATGTACTTTGTAATCGGTCCCCTGAACTTGTTAAAAGTTTTTAAACCGACAAGAAACCTTGAAAGAGATTTATACGGTGATCTAATTACAACTTACAAGGTTCTTCTCCTACCGCAAAGATCTAATTACAAATTATTTACAAGTTCAGGGACCCAATTACAAGCGTTTAAAGTGCATGGACCAAATTACAAAGTATTTAGAAGTTCAGGAATCCAATTACAAACTTTTTTTTAGTTTAGAGACCTATTTAAATATTCCCAAATAGTTCGAGGATCAATAGAGTAATTAAACCTTTTTAATTTGGATCCTCTTCGTCCGGATTTCTCTTCATTCTCTCTCCAACCAAATGTCAGTCATTGAATTAATCTAATGACTGACATGAAAGATCTCTTAGCTGTTAAATTAATTCAATAACTGACTTTTGACTGAAGAGATGGTGGAAGGAGAATCCGAATAAAGAGGATCCATTTTCTAATTTTTATGGCCTAATCTTCATGTTTGTTTTGTAGTAATTTTTTGGCTTAATTACACTTTTGGTCTCCCAGGTATTACGATTGTGCAATTTTGGTCCCCCGGGTTTTAATTGCGCCAATTGGGTCCTCCAAATATCACGATTGTGCAATTTTGGTCTCCTAAGTTTCAATTGCGCTAATTGGGTCCCCCACATATCATGATTGTGCAATTTTGGTCCCCCAATTATTACGATTGTGCAATTTGTAACGTCAGTAGCCTACATAGGACACGTGGGACTGATTTGACACTTAGTGAAGTCAACTTGACAGTTTACGGGACATTCTTATAAGACATCATTGACATCTCACACAATTTAATAATCAAATGCACATCATTAAGTGTCACATAAGAATGACATGTAAGCTGCCAAACTAGTCTCATTAAGTGCCAAATCAGTCGCACATGTGCTTCGTAGGCTATTGATGTTAAAAGTTGTACAATCGTGATACTTAGAGGACCAAAATTGCACAATCGTGATACTTGGGGGACCAAAATTGCACAGTCATGATACGTGGGGGACCCAATTGGCGCAATTGAAACTTGGGGGGACCAAAATTGCACGATCGTGATACTTGGAGGACCCAATTGACGCAATTAAAACCCGGGGGATCAAAATTGCACAATCGTGATACTTGAGTGACCAAAAGTGCAATTAAGCCTAATTTTTTTTAATTAAGTGAATGTTAGTATTTATGTTACAAGGGGTAGGGGTGGAAATTGATCTCCTTCCCTCCAAGTGAACTTGGAGGCTCGTTGTGTCCCTTAGCATCGCCAAGTGAGCTGCCTAAGTGGGATGTTTTATAGTAAGTTTTTGTATTTACAACTAGTAATTAATGACAATATCTTATGAAAGTTACATATGAGATGATTTATGATTGATTAACTGTATAATTTTTTTTTTACCTTCACAAGATATCAAAACTAAACTCTAATATTTATCTCATACTCTTTGAAAAAAAACATAGAGAACTGATTCACATTTTTGCTTCATTATCCTCTGTCCACGCTTGGAATCATCAAACTCACCTTTTTTTCTTTTTTTTCTTTTTTTCTTTTTTATGAACTATAATTAGGAAGTCTATGTGGTGGCCGAAGTTGACAAGAAAAGCTGGCAAAAGCTATCAAGGGATGAATACCCTAAATTACTTATTTGCCACGATGGAAGATTGGCACTCAAACCCACACCATTGGGTGCTCTAGCCATGTTAATGTGCGTTCCTTGTGGGTTCATTCTTGCCATAATTAGGATCATATTTGCACTCTCCCTTTCATATAACATCTCAACTCCTCTATTGGCCATAAGTGGGTTGCATCTCACTGATGGAGGAAAACTCACTCACACTCACACTTGTAGTTGCACACAAGAAAGTAAAGAAAGTAATAGTGTTTTTCTGAATAATACTTCTTCTAATTGAATCATTATTATTTACACATGACCTACTCTATTTATAGAGTCTCAGCAGCATGTGGACTAACTACCATTTTACAGCTAACTGCTAACAATCTTACTAACTAACTAATACTTGAATTAGCTACAACACTTCCCCTTAATTCAAGTATTCAAACATATCATACCCAATTCAGCTCTCAGCTTCTCAAACTTGTCTTTCTTCAAAGACTTAGTTAACACATCAGCAATTTGTTCTTCAGTTGGGCAATAAACCAGTTTCAACCTTCCATTATTCACTTGCTCTCTTAGGAAGTGAAACCTAGTCTCAATATGCTTGCTTCTGCCATGTGATACAGGATTCTTAGCTAGATTTATGGCTAACTTATTGCCAGCTAACAGCTGCATAGGCTTCTCCACATCCACTGCCATTTCCTTCAAAACTGACTCAAGCCAAATGACTTGACAAGCTGCATAAGAACCCGCAATATACTCAGCTTCACAGGATGATAATGCTACAACTGGTTGCTTCTTAGAGCACCAAGAGATTGGTGCACCTAAGAATTTAAACAAGTAACCAGTAGTGCTTCTTCTACCACTCCTATCTCCACACCAATCTGAATCTGAGTAACCTAACAAATCAACTTGCAGCTGATTTTCATTTGGAAACTGCACTCCAAATTTCAAGGTTCCCTTTATGTACCTTAGCACTCTTTTAGCAGCAAGTAGATGTGGCTTCTTTGGATTACTCATAAATCTACTGATTAGCCCAACTGCATAACAAATATCAGGCCTACTATTACAAAGATATCTCAGTGAACCCACCATCTGCTTATACAATGTACTGTCTACAGCCTCCTCATCTTCATTTGAGTCTTCAAATCTGATATTTGTTTCAGCTGGAGTGGTTGCAGCATTACAATCTTCCATATGAAACTTCTTTAATATCTCAGTGGCATACTTTTGTTGATGAAGCACAATACCTTTTGGAAATTTCACAAACTCCATTCCCAAAAAATATGTTAGCTTACCTAAATCTGTCATTTCGAATTCAGACATCAACACAGCTTTAAACTTCTTAATTTCACTAAGGTCACTCGTTGTAATCAGCAGATCATCCACATAGAGACACAACAACAACAAATTAACATCATTTTGAAGCTTCACATAAACAACATACTTGACCGAACACTTTTGAAACTGATGTTGCACCAGAAAAGAGTCAATCCTCTTATTCCAAGCTCTAGAAGCCTGCTTCAAGCCATACAAGGCTTTATGCAACTAGTATACTTCGCCTTCATTCCACGTGATCTCAAAACCAGGTGGCTGTGAAACATATACTTCCTCCTCTAGTGGACAATTCAAGAAAGCAGACTTTACATCTAGCTGAAACAAGGGCCGTCCTTTTCCACTTGCCAATGCCACCACTAGCCTTATTGTCTCAATTCTAGCCATAGGAGCAAACACTTCTACATAATACAGACCTTCTTTCTGCAGGAATCCTCTAGCCACCAATCTTGCCTTATGCTTGGCAATTGATCCATCAGGATTGAGTTTCAACTTAAATACCCATTTAACATCTATTGATCTTTTGTTAAAGGGTAAGTCAGTTAAACTCCAAGTCTGGTTTTTCTCTATGGCCTGCAACTCCTCTATCATAGCAGCTCTCCAAACTTCTTGCTGCATTGCTTCCTGATAATTGATTGGCTCTGCCTCTGCTAATAAAGCAAAATGTACTAGGTCACCTTCAGCTGTCACTGCATCATCTAAAAATAATTTAAAATCTGCATATCTTCTAGGCAATTGTCTCTGCCTAGGTTCTCTCTGTAACCGAGTAGGGGCTGCTGCATGCACATTCACGGGTGCACTGTTGTGTTCTTCTGCATCTTCCAGTAGTACAGGAACAATGGATTTAAGAGTACTGCTGTGTGTTGTCCAGTCCCATGATTCTGCTTCATTCACAACCACATCTTTGCTGATGTAAACTTTCTCAGTTGCTGGATCATAAAGCCTACAGGCTCCCGTAGAATGATATCCTACTAGGACCATAGGCTCACTTTTATCATGTAACTTCCTCCTTCTAGCATCTGGAGCATGCTTAAAGCATAGTGAACCAAAAATTCTGAGATGATTCACTGTTGGTTTTCTGCCAAGCCACACTTCTTGTGGCACCTTCTCTTTCAGCTTCTTTGTGGGACATTTATTCAGGATATAGGCTGCAGTTAACACTGCTTCTCCCCAAAAGGAATGTGGTATCTTCTTTTGCTTTAGCATACTCCTTGCCATATCAAGAACTGTCTGATTCCTTCTTTTTGCCAAGCCATTGTGTTGTGGGGTGTATGGGGTTGTGGCTTCATGTTGAATGCCATGCTCCACACAATAGGACTCGAATTCTTTGGATGTATACTCTCCACCTCCATCTGTTCTGAGTATCTTTAGTGCTTTCCTACTTTGCTTTTCAGCCATAGCTTTGAATCTTTGAAAGATTTCAAACACATCACTCTTGGCCTTTATTAAGTACAACCACATCATACGACTATATTCATCTACAAATGAAATGAAATATCTATTTCCACCAAGAGAAGGCACTTTAAAAGGTCCACATTCATCAGAATATACAACATGTAGTAAATTGATAGCTCTTATATGCATATGTGACTTAAAAGTATTTCTTGGTTGTTTGCCAATAAGACATTCTTCACACATTCTATCAGGCATAGCAATTTCAGGAAGACCAATTACCATTTCTTTATCAGCTAGTTGCTTTAAACTATTGAAGTTTAAATGACCAAACCTTATATGCCAAAGCCAGTTTGCTTTGTCAATCACAGCAGCTGCTAGGCATTGAGCTTCAACAGTTTGGAGTTTGGTTTGAAATGTCCTGTTCTTTGACAAAGGAGATTTCAACACCAACCTCTGACTTGAATCGTATAGCTCGAGCCAATCATCTTTCATAGTGATAGAAAAACCTTTTTCAATCAGCTGTCGTACACTTAACAGATTGCATTTCATGCCTGGTACATATGGTACATTTTCAATGAATGCTGTTTTGTCTCCCTTTCTTTTGATCACAATTACACCAACTTCTTCAGCTGTTATGATTCTGCTATCAGCAAATCGAACCTTGCTGTGTCTGCTTGTATCAAGATTAGAAAGCCAATTCTTGTGTCCAGTCATGTGATTGGAACATCCGGTGTCAAGAAACTAACTTTATGAATGAGGGGAGTCTTCCAAAGTGGTGACCATCATCAGCACAGGTTCATTATCTGAATCATCTTGAGCCATATGTGCCTCATCATCATTACTTTTTTCTGTTTGCCTTTGCCATGCCAGCACTCATTCGCATAGTGTCCCCATTTCTCACAATTGTAACATTGGACCTTTCTTTTATCTTGACCTTTCTTTCCACCTCTACCTCGACTAGATCCTCCTCCTCTCCCATTTCTGTATGAGGATTCAGATTTATCATTATCATTGGATTGATCTTGGTTTGAGGACCATCCTTCTTATTGAATCTGCCATTCTTCTTGCCTTTCCTCCATTTTCCTCTATCTGCACCCCATTTCTTTGAAATGTAAGCTTGCAGTGCTTGCTCGACAACAACCTTCCCAGGACTTCTTTCATTCAATTTCAGCTCATAAGCCTCCAAAGAACCTTGGAGCTCCTCAACTTTCATTTGCTCTATATCTTTTGATTCTTCAATTGCAACAACAATATGATTAAACTTATGGGTGAAGGATCTCAACACTTTTTCCACCATCTGCCGATCTATAATAGATTCTCCACAAGTCCTCATCGAATTTACTATCAACTGAAGCCTGTTGAAATAATCTGCAGTGGATTCTTGCTCATTCATGGACAGTAACTCATACTGTCTTCTGAGAGACTGTAACTTCACTTTCTTGGTCTTCTCAGCACCCCCATATGCCTTCTTCAGGGTGTCCTAAGCCTCCTTAGCTGTCTTAGCTTTGGAGATCTTCTCGAAATTGGCAAGATCCACACATTGGTGAAACAAACATCGAGCCTTGTAATCCTTTTTCTTGGCTGCACCATCATCTTTCTCAGAAATTCCATCCTTCACTATCCCCAGAATTTCTTGAAAACCAAGAATGGCTTCCATCCTTACAGCCCAATAGTCATAATTTTTGACATCAAGGATTGGCAAGGAAGAAAGAAAATTTCCATTTCCATTTAAGGCAGCCATAATCGCACATGCCTTGATCTTCTGCTACTGATACCACTCTGATGGAGGAAAACTCACTCACATACACACTTGTAGTTGCACACAAGAAAGTAAACAGAGAGAAAGAAAAGAAAGTAATAGTGTTTTTCTGAATAATACTTCTTCTAATTGAATCATTATTATTTACACATGACCTGCTCTATTTATAGAGTCTCAGCAGCATATGGACTAACTACCATTTTACAACTAACTGCTAACAATCTTATTAACTAACTAATACTTGAATTAGCTACAACACTCACAACTTCAAAGCCCAAAAGCACCCACAATTTTTTCAACAACAAACGGGACAAACCCAAAGGCCATATTTATGTGTGCAACCACAGAACTTTGTTAAATCCTCTCTACATTTCCTTCACATTAAGAAAGGACTTGGTGGCTGTCACATATAGCTTAAGTAGAATGTCTGAAATACTTGCACCAATTAAAACCGTACGTTTAACAAGGAACCGCAATGATGATGTAAAAATGATGAAAAATTTGCCAAAACAAGGGGATATTGTTGTGTGCCCAAAAGGGACCACTTGTAGAGAGCCATATGTATTAAGGTTTAGCCCTTTGTTTTCAGAACTAGGTGATGAAATAACCCCTGTTGCTATTGATAGCCACGTTAGCATGTTCCACGGCACAACCGCTGGGGGGTCTTAAGTGCTTGGACCCGGTTTTCTTTCTAATGAATCCATTCCCAGCTTACTCGGTTCAGTTGTTAGAGAAGGTGTTTCCTAATTCACATGCTATTTGTGATAATAAGGTTGCAAGATTTGAAGTGGCTAATCAAGGTCAAACACGGATTGGGAAGGCTTTGGGATTTGAGTGCACTAAACTTACTAGAAAAGACAAGTACTTGATTTTGGCCGGCAACAAAGGCATGGTTTCAACCGGCAAGAGTGGTAAATGGTAGTGTTAATTAGGGGTGTTCATATCCAAACCGATCCAAAAGAAAACCGTAAACCATTCCAAAAAAATCGAAAATCGAACAAAATCGATGTATATTGGATTTTTTTTATCTTATTTTGTGAAAATCGACCGGATCGGATAGAATTTTGGATTCCTTTTTTTAAACCAAAACCAACCGAATCAAATCGCATATATAAAATTTAATATATATTTATTCTATTTTTTACATTATTGTTTTTTTATTTATTGGTTTTTCCTAATAATACTTACTAGTTTGATTTGATGTAATTTTCTACTATTTTTAATGTTCTAAACATAAAAAAAAAGATGTTCTGGAGCTAGATGATGATATTTATTTATTTTAGACATATTTTATGTTGTTACATGAATGTATCAACAAGTATATATAAATTTAAGATTTTGTTCAATTTATCTTGTAATATTGATTTTTTTTTTATATAATATAAATATATAATGATGTGTCGGTAATAACCGATTTAATCGATCCAATCCAAACCGCATTTAATCGGACCAGATCAGATTTTTTTTAAAGAAGTAATCCAAATGTTGTTTTAATCTTTAGATCGAATGACTTTTTGCCTCAAAACCGATCTGCGAACACCCCGAGGACTGTTAATGTTGCTATGACCTTAATTTGTCAAATCATCATTAGTTTTAATCCTTAGATCGAATGACTTTTTGCCTCAAAACCGATCTAAACCGATCTGCGAACATCCCAAGGACGGTTAATGTTACTATGACCTTAATTTGTCAAATCACCATTAGTACAACATGAAGAAGATTTCCTATTTCAATTTAGTGTCACGCATGTGTACTTTCAATACTATCTTGCTATATCAGTTTACTTTCTAATGTTTTATAGAATTTTTAACTGATATGATAAGATAATATTGAGGAATAAGGTGTGTGACACCAAAATGAAACAACATATCTTTCATTCCAATGAACAACTGAGTTAATCAAGAGCAGATTTTTTTTTTTTTATAGAATTGGAAAAAAGGATGCTACTCGTATACCACGAGAAATTGCATTTTCTTCTCTTCATTTTGATTGTGATTATTTTTTCGCCATTTGTCTTCGATCCTGTAATGTAATATAAGCCAATATTGATTCTTGTCCATATATCTTGGTGTTAATCTAATCAGTAGTTCTTCTTTTGATGAAACGTGGACAAAAGGCCCAAAATAGTCTCCGACAAAAACACAAGGTACACTTTTTATCTCTAAGAAAAAAAAAGTCACCATTTAGTTCCCGAGAATGACAAAACAGGGACACGTTAGTCCCTCCGTTAGTTTACCCCCTAGACGTCTGTTAGTGTGCTGACTTGTATCGTTAAGTAGCTGACATGTCCGTTAGTGTGCTAACTTGACCCGTCCAGCATGGAATATGTAAAAAAAAAGACTAAAGGGTCAAAATCGTCCTTGACAAAAAAGTCAGGATACACTTCTACTCTCTATATTTCTCCTTCCTTCATCACTATCTAAAATCCCTAACTCCATTGAAGGAGCTTTTAACTCTGTATGAAAACTCAGTTATTAGAGCCTAAGAATGATGATTCAGTGTTTTGGATTTAGGTTTGCTCTGTTTTGTTTTCATAAATATACTTTGACTAATTGATGGAATTTCACTATGATTCTAAAGATGCATTTGAATTGATGGTTGCTTCATTTCCACTCTTAGGCATAAAGATGATCATGAATACTAGGAAAAGAAGAAAAAAGGGTTTAAATTAATTTCCAAATGACGTTGATATTGTAGGTTTCTACCCTTAGAATTACCTTGCGAAAAATGTCTCATTAACATCTATTTTCATATTTGGTTGAAGCTCCTTCAATGGAGTTAGGGTTTTCAGATGGTGATGGAGGAAGAAGAAGTATAGGGACTAGAAGTGTATCCCGACTTTTTGTTAGGGACGATGTTGGGCCTTTAGTCTAATTTTTTTTTACATATTCCATGCTGGACGGTTCAAGTCAGCACACTAACGGACACATCAGCTACTTAACGATACATGTCAGCACACTAACGGACGTCTGGAGGGTCAAACTAACAGAGGGACTAACGTGTCCCTGTTTTGTCATTCTCGGGGATTAAATGATGACTTTTTTTTTTCCTTAGGGACAAAAAGTGTACCCTGTATTTTTGTCAGGGACTATTTTGGGTCTTTACTCTTATATTTAATTGAAAGTGGAATATTAATTAAACCTTCTAGGAGGGAGAAAGAATTGTTGATGTACTTGTACTAGTTTTTTTTTTTTTTTTTTGTTTCTCAGGATATCCTTCACGCGCAACTGTGGAGACTAATCCCTCGAGTCAGGTAGGACCACAAGGACGGCAAAACTCTCCCTCAAGAGTTGTAACGCTGTTGCATTCCCTGTACTTGTACTAGTTTTATTACTCAGAACAATGCACGAGTAAACATTTATAATTTTTTTTGAGTTATTTTTTTTTTAATAAAAATGGTAGAAAATGAGTTATCATTATGGAGCTCGGAGCAACATGGGTGAGCCCCTCCCCAAAGCACAAGGTGTCAAATCAGAGACCTCTCATTGGAGAGTATCCCTATACACATTCGCCATACCTTGCAGATCTAAAATGCTTCCAATAGGCCAACTCCATTTGTGTTGAGTTATTAACAATCAAGCAAGTATAGATAAAAAAGTAAGTGTCATGCTAACGAGTGCCCTAAGGACACTCTTTAAGGAAACATAAAAAAAAACAACTTTGCATTGAAAAACTACGTATGTCACTTCTTCAAATATTAAATACATCAATCTTCAATAAAAACGTTTCTTTTATTGCTTTCTTAACAAGTGCTGCAATCGTTAGCATTCTCCAAAAAATAATAACAAAGCATCATACTATTGTTAGTATAAATTTTTTTATACTATCAATCAATAATGTGTTATCACATTATTAAAAACATTTAACTCTAATGATAATTATCTTAAAAATGAAATATAATGGGTTCACACGGTTAAAAAAATACATAATATATCACAATTAAATCCATAAAATCTACGTAAATTTTATTCTTAAGAAAATTCTGAATTGGGCCAAAGATAGACTCATGAAAGAGACAACAACAATGTAGAAATATAGATGTTAAATTAAGGAAAAGCCCAACAAGAAGTTGACCCTAAAAAAAGAAGACAAAAACAAACATTGTCTGTTATTGAAAACCAATGTAAAAAAATATACATATGTATCACCATTTTTTAGTCAAAATTAGGGTATCTCCCGCACGAAACAACTAAGACTAATCTCGTGAGAAAACTGAGATCCATTTAAGGGGTTGTTCGGTTGTCCTCTCTCAATAAATGTTTTTCTATACATACCGGCCAAGGATCGAACCGTGACCACATGTAATGCTTAAGGGACCAAAGTACTTACTACTCGTGTCATACCATGTTGGTATATGTACCACCATTAAATCCATAAAAATTGTACCCAAAGTTTATTCTAAAAAAAATTATTTCTGTATTGGGCCGCGGAGACAACAGCAATGTTGAAATATACATGTTAGATTAAGGAGAGGCCCAACAAGAGGTTGACCCAAAAAGAGAAGACAAAAAAAACAGAACACTGTCGGTTTATTGAAAACTCGTAGGTCTTTTTATTTGACCTGTTCTGAGTTTTTGACGGAATTAGGGTTTTGATGGGTACCGAGAGGAAGAGGAAGGTGAGCTTGTTCGATGTGGTAGACGACGGTTCCACCAAGATGGTGAAATCGAACGGCGGCGCGAACAGCAATCTCATCAATCCATGGACTTTAAGGCCTTACTCTCAAAGGTACTTTGATATTTTGGAGAAGAGAAAGACTCTCCCTGTTTGGCATCAGAAAGATGAGTTTTTGAAGACTTTGAAGGAAAATCAGACTTTGATCTTGGTTGGTGAGACTGGTAGTGGTAAAACCACACAGGTTCGTTTCTGTTCTTTAATTTCAGCTACATTGGGTTATGATGGGTACTTGATTTTTATGTTTATTATTCATTATTATTCATATTTGTTGTTCAAGTTATATGCTTTTGGTTAATTTTATTTTGCTTATTTGTGGACAAATCTATTTATTTAAGGGATAGATTTAATAGAATGTCGTTTAATCTGATCTATGTGTGAAGTTAATTGTTTATTGTTTAAGTCCTAAATTAGTGGTTTGCTGTGACAATAACAACTCATCACATTGTTAATAGTGTGGTGTTTAGGGTTTTGTTGTTTAGTCTTTTTTTTTCAATTTATTGTCATGTGAACCAATGAATTACAATGGTAAATGCATTTTTATATTGGTTCTATGTTTGTATGGCTTCAATTTATCATTCTTAATTTTAATTTTATTTTTTTTGGATGGCAGATCCCTCAGTTTGTTTTGGATGCTGTGGATTTAGAAACTCCAGATAAACGCAGGAAGATGATGATTGCATGCACTCAGCCTCGGAGAGTGGCTGCAATGTCTGTGTCCCGGCGTGTGGCTGAAGAGATGGATGTAACTATTGGGGAAGAGGTTGGTTACAGTATCAGATTTGAAGACTGCAGTGGTGCAAAGACAGTATTGAAGTATGCTTAATTTTTCAATTAAATTTAATATTTTTATTATTATTTTAGAGCTTCATATGCCTTATGTATATACTTGTTTTCATGATGCTCTTTTTTCTAAGTTGGCAGCTTTATTTCTCAGGTATCTCACAGATGGTATGCTGTTAAGAGAAGCAATGGCAGATCCACTTTTGGAACGATACAAAGTAGTTATTCTTGATGAGGCACATGAAAGGACTTTGGCTACAGATGTTCTATTTGGCCTTCTGAAGGAAGTGCTTAAAAATAGACCCGACATGAAGTTGGTTGTTATGAGTGCAACTCTCGAGGCTGAAAAGTTTCAGGGCTATTTTTATGGTGCCCCTCTTATGAAAGTTCCTGGTAGGCTACATCCGGTGGAGATTTTCTATACTCAGGAACCTGAGAGAGATTACTTGGAGGCTGCTATTAGGACAGTCGTGCAGATACACATGTGCGAGCCTCCTGGAGATATACTTGTATTTCTTACTGGTGAGGAAGAGATAGAAGATGCATGCCGCAAAATATCAAAAGAGGTTTCAAATCTTGGTGACCAGGTGGGCCCTGTGAAAGCGGTTCCCCTGTATTCCACCCTTCCTCCGGCTATGCAGCAGAAGATTTTTGAGCCAGCTCCTCCCCCACTGAAGGAAGGGGGGCCTCCTGGAAGGAAGATTGTGGTATCAACTAACATAGCAGAAACTTCCTTAACAATTGATGGTATTGTCTATGTTATTGACCCTGGGTTTGCTAAGCAGAAGGTTTATAACCCACGAATTCGTGTTGAATCTTTGTTAGTGTCTCCAATATCAAAAGCTAGTGCACATCAAAGATCAGGGCGTGCTGGAAGAACTCAACCGGGGAAATGTTTTAGACTTTATACTGAGAGAAGTTTCAATAATGATCTTCAGCCACAGACCTATCCTGAAATTTTGAGATCAAATCTTGCGAACACAGTTCTTACTTTGAAGAAACTGGGTATAGATGATTTAGTGCATTTTGATTTCATGGACCCTCCTGCCCCTGAGACCTTAATGCGTGCATTGGAAGTGTTGAATTACTTGGGAGCACTGGATGACGAAGGTAACTTAACAAAGCTGGGTGAGATTATGAGTGAATTTCCCTTGGACCCGCAGATGTCGAAGATGCTCGTTGTCAGTCCTGAATTCAACTGTTCAAATGAGATTCTGTCAATTTCTGCCATGCTCTCAGGTATGATTCTTTTATTTTGTTGCTTTTGTGTTGGTTCATTGTCCCACCATATGTTGAGGGAATTTAGTTCGCCGGGCTCCATTTTGAATGAAGCCCCCCTGCAGTTGTGCATGTGCACAGAGATAATCTTGTGCATATGATGGGGGATGTTTGACTGCTTACATGTGTGCTTAGTTGCACATGAATGCGGTCAGTGAGTGTGTCCTGTTAGGTTGTCATCAGCAACTGTCTTCTCTGGGTTCCATGCCCCCGGTTGGCATGCACCAAAGGATTCTAAGTAAGTGCTGATGCAGATAGTTGCAGTTTCTCAGTATTCTCTCATGAAGCAAATGGTGTGGTCTCGCCTCTATGCATCTGCTGACCTACCGTGGGCCTCCTCTGTGATAAACAATTTCTTTCTTTAGTACCCAATTGCTTTGTCCGGCCTAGGGAGGCGCAGAAAGCTGCTGATGAAGCGAAGGCTAGGTTTGGGCACATCGATGGAGATCATCTTACACTCTTGAACGTCTACCATGCATACAAGCAAAATAGTAAGTGCTTATTTCTTTTTCATTTTTTTACTTCCCGAGTCTTTGCCATTGCCATGTTTTATGATGTTTTGTTTATTAATTGGATATGAATGGCTTTTCAGATGAGGATCCTTCTTGGTGCTATGATAACTTCATTAATCAAAGGGGACTGAAAGCAGCTGATAATGTTAGACAACAACTAGTGCGTATCATGGGCCGGTTTAACTTGAAGTTATGCAGCACCGACTTCAATAGCCGTGACTACTATGTCAACATAAGGAAGGCAATGCTCGCCGGATATTTTATGCAGGTAGCTCATCTGGAGCGTACAGGACACTACTTGACTGTGAAAGACAACCAGGTTTGTTAAGATTAGCTGCTATTTGTCTTTATCTTCTTTTCTTCGTCTTTAATTTTGTATTACAAGAATGACTAGAATGTAAACTTGTATTGCATTTATATGGTTTCTAATTATTCTGTTCTGTTCGTAGACGGTGCACTTGCATCCATCAAATTGCCTGGACCACAAGCCTGAATGGGTCATTTATAATGAATTTGTTCTTACCAGTCGCAATTTTATTCGTACTGTCACAGACATACGTGGGGAATGGTAAGATTTTTCCTCCTTATATGGGGATTATTGATTTTTGTACTGTCTAGCTGCTAAAGTCATAAAAGCTTTTCATGTGTGATGTTTAGGGGAAGCCTGATGAATTGGGAACTTTCTTGAAAAAAATGGGAAATGAGTGATAAACTTTTGAATACGGTTGTGATTCCGTATTCCACCGTTAGATTTTAGTGGGGAGAAAGATTTGGTAGATAGTTCGTCTGGTGTCAGGTTTTTCTTTGGCAGTGTTTTAAAATGCGGACCGCATCACATGATGCAGTCGCAACATCTCGGTTGCGGCAGCTGGCGCAGCCATATCAAGCCGTGATTGCGGACCGCATCGGCCATATCAGGCCACAACGATCGCAATAGTGACCTCAACCGCGATTTAAAATCCTATTCTTTGGTGTGATAATACTCCCAACTACATGATCATTCATTTGTTACCTGACACAGGTTGGTTGATATTGCACCACACTACTATGATTTGACAAATTTTCCACAATGTGAGGCCAAGCGTGTTATTGAGAAACTTTACAAGAAGCGAGAGAGGGAAAAGGAGGAAGCCAGGAGCCGCAAATGAAGTCCTAGCCATCGACACCTTTTTATGGCCTTCGGACATTTTAAGTTGATTTTTCGTCTCCTGCAACTGAGATCATGTTTTCGTGGTGATAAAGTTGTCTAATACTACGCTTTTACTACCTCTGAAGCAAATGCTGGTTGTAATAGTCATATTTAAAAGTTGGCAAAGCTCCTTGTACCATTTTCTATAGTATTAGTGAACAGAGACTATTTCATCATCCTCGTTGTTTTGTTGTACCTTGTTGTCTAATTTGTTTCTGGATATTAGTTTCCTAAAATACTCATAGGATACATGCCCATCATAAATGCGCAGGACCCCGGATTTCATTATATGATTTGATAATATGATATACTAAGCTACCGTGAAAATGAAATTGTGCCAGATATAAGATTTCACTTCTTACCCTTTGCAAGAAGCAGGTCAACTGATGATGTTTTATTGCATTATCATATGTCATAAATTTTGTCTTCGCATTATTGTTTGTCGGGTAACGCCACGGCACTCTTAAGTTGCAACTGTGCACTTAGGTGATGTGTCGCTTACCAAAATGGTTACTACTTGCAGTTAACCATTTTATAAAACTAAATTTGTCATACTTTAGGTTAATAAATAAATGTAATTTACCGCAACAATAATGTTTGGACATAAAACTTGCAAATGAAACAGCGACATTATGGTATGGTTAATCCAGGTTTGACTGAAACTTGTGTATCCACCACTCTTGCCTTTCGGGTACTGTTGGTCCTGTATCTTTATTCATTGAGCTGCAGCTGGAGGAGGTTCCAGAGATAGGCTACAATCGTCTTGGTGAGATATGTGTAAGAGGGAAAACTGTTTTTACTGGGTACTATAAAATCCCTGAGTTAACAAGGGAAGCCATAAGAGATGGATGGTTTCACACAGGTTGAACTGTCTTTATTTCTGCCTCAAACTGAAACTTCTTTATTAGGAAATAGGAAACTTAACCTGATCTGATATGATTGTGCAATTATCTGGTATCCTCAGGTGACATAGGAGAACTACATCCTAATGGATTATTGAGAGGAAGAAGAATCTTATAAAACTTTCCCAAGGAGAGTATTTTGCGCTGGAGCATTTAGAAAATATTTATGGAATCACTCCAGCAGTAGAAGATGTAAGCATCTTCATGGGTTCAGTATTGTTTATATGTATACTTTTCAGTCCTTAGTATCTCGATAGGATTCTGATTATTTTTGTGTTTTTCTATAAGATCTGGGTTTATGGGAATAGCTTGGAGTCAACTCTGGTTGCAGTAGTAGTTCCAAATGAAGAAATTACCATGAAGTGGGCATATTCAAGTAGTCACATGGCTCCTTTCTCCGAACTCTGTTCACTTGAACAATTGAAGAAATATATGCTATCTGAGCTCGAGCTGGTAGCTGAGAGAAACAAGGTAAACATTAATGGACATTGGAATTGAAATTGAAATAATATTATATAAATGGACATTGAAATTGAAATAATATTATAAAAATGAACTACTGATTCTTTCTTTGTGACTATTTTTTCATGACTATTTTTTCTCTTTCAAGGAACCAGCTGAAGGGATTTGAACATATCAAAGGGGTCATGTTAGAGCAACATCCATTTGACATGGAAAGAGAGTTGGTGACTGCAACAATGAAGAAGAGAAGGACTAACGCTCAAGTATTATCAGGTAATGCGATATCCTTTTCTTTACTCTTCCTTACTCTTTCTGAAGTCTTGTCTAAGTAGCAGGTGCAAAACTAGAGTACCTAATTGTCAAGTGTATATTTGAACAATAAGCAAAGCAAATTTGGTGGCAATACGCATATTATAAGCATATGCATGCAGCGGGTGGTGTTGTATAAGGTGCATCACCCATCAAAGTAGTGCATCATGTATCATCTTAAGTGAGCAAATCTTGACTATTCAGATGGTCACGTGGCCCAGATGTACTTTGACTGGTCAAATCGTATTATTTTTGGTCAAAACGAGATTCTTTTGGTATTTGCATATAAGATGCTCAATTTTTTTGTATTTGCACCTCTTATTTAATTTTTTATTAAATTAAAATATTAGGTGACTTCTAAGGTGGATTATCATTGTGCACCCCGATTTTAAATTAAATTAATTTTTTTTGTAACATCCCGATTTTCGCTGCTTTCTAAGGTCAGAAATGAATATAAATAAACTTATATTTTATCCGAGATTTAGAAAATGATTTTGACTAAACCGAAGTCATATTCAAACTCTACGGTATCGTAGGGAGCTACGGTTAAATTTTGGGTTGAAAATTCAGACGGAGCCCGGTCTGTGTTTTCACTGACATTAAGATTTTACTGATCAAAAGACCTAATTTTGACTCATGAACGAAACAGGTAGGTTTAGAATCGAATTTCCAATAATTTTGATAAAATTGGTTTTTCGCACTAAAAAGTGAAATAATATGAGTTATACGGGCGAAATCTTAAATCGGGTGATGAACGGAGCTGAATACGGATTTATCGGGACCCGCTAACGGATAAACTTGAAGTCACATTAAGTCAAATCACATGGAAAGGCGTGCCAGTATCATGATGACGTTCTAAAATATTTGAACACATTAACACTGAGAAAAGACCAAAATGCCCTTGATCTTTTCCCTAAATGACATCTTTGTCCTTGAAGGAAAAGACTGTTTTGCCCCTAGTAGTTTATGAAAACCCATTCTTGCCCTCACCCTCATCATTACCTCTAGAAAATATCTAGATATTTTGTTTACCCATTTCTTTTTTTCACTTCATCCAAACTTCTTCATTCTCTCACTTTCTCAAAGAAGAACGTAGGCCAAATTGGTGGAAAAGAAGCTTGAATCCTTGCAAAGTCTTCATCATCTAAGAGGTGAATTTCACTCACCTTGATCTATAAGCTCTAAGTTCTTCATATACTTTCTTGATTCAAGGCCAAAATCACATGTTTCAATTCTAGGGATTTAGATTCAAAAATCTCTAGAAAATTATAGAAAAATCCTATGATCATGCAACCATTTTCTACGAACTTACCATGATGTATACAATGATCATCTAGAAGCATGAACCCAAAAGAAATTTCCTTCCTTTTGTTCTCAAGCTTGGCCGAACCCCACCTAATTGGTTTAAGAGGTTTTGGTTCAAAATTTTGATGAAGGAGTATTGATTATGTCTTTAACATACCTAAGGATCATTGATTCAAGAGTTAGTAAAATTTTAACATCCCTAGCCTAATTTAATTTGAGAAGGCCAAATCTATACCCTAAAGGATCAACAAGTTTTTTAAAGCTTAACTTATACTATGATTGTGTGGTGAAGGACTTATAGAATAGTCGTGATTTGGTGATTCGCGAAGTACGCTTGGATCACGGGAGTCGGTGATTCGTGGAGTAGAGGGGAGTCTAGAAAGATCGGAGGGCACAAAACCTTACTTGACTACAAGAGGTAAGGGGAGTTTGCCTAGGGGATTTCTCGATAACTATATGTTATTTGCGAGTGGTCTGTATAGTTTGGTTCGAACTACTTGATGGTTGTTTAAGTTATTTTCAGCTGTTATTTTATCTGTTGATGACTATCTGCTTTTAATTGATTATCTGCAGTTATGTGTTATAGTATTTTAATGCATGTTATAAACTGTATTATCTGCTATAACGTTGATGTGACATGTTGTTGATGTTGATTGTTAATTGAGAAGCTTGGTGAGACGAACCGCCGTCCCATCAGTAGAACCTAAGATATTAACTAATCTTAATCGCATAATAAACGTTAGTGCGTCTTATTAATATGAAGCGAAGCGGAAAATTTAGTGTAGAAGCAAAACAATAAGCGGCGCGCCACGCTTCAGAATACACAACTTTAAATATAAAGAAATATATCACATACATCGGTTGTCCCATCAGTAGGGCTACAGTAATAAAGTAATACATACGAGTATATTATTATAAACCAAAATAAAAGTACGAAAGGTAGGCCGTGAGATAGCTCTTCGACTAATCATGATCACTACCCAACCTCTCGAGGCTTGGGTCCGTGGCCCGGCGTCGGGCTCGTACGGAATGCCATCCAATTCCTCAGCAGCTGGTTCCTCTTCCGGATCTTCCCATTAAATAAAGTAACACATAGAGTAAAAAAAGGGAGGTAAGAAACGTAATTCATCAATATGGGAGAGGGGCATCGGTACAACATATATATATCACACGACACAGATAACATATATACCACAACCTCATTCATCTCTTAAGTCACCCATCACAATAATCTCAAACATCATTATCTCAAATAAGCCTATAAAAGGGATACTAGTCCCTATGTATATGCTGTCTTCCCTATATGCATATCGGTCGATACATCACGTCCCCAATTGGACATCCCCGTCGGGATTACATCACATCACATCATATCCCGCCTCGGGATTTTACGTAACGTCCCCAATTGGACATCCCCTTTGGGATCAAATGCTGTGGTATGAAATGATATGAAAATGCAATAAACATCCATCGCAGGTTGATATTGGAACCTCACGCCTAAACATTCGTCCACGACCATGACACATCGCATCACATCAACGTCAACATCAATCATCAACATCAACATCAACATCAACATCACCATCACATCAGCATCAGCATCACGACGCCTTGCGTCTACGAGCCACGGCTCCACGGTCGGGACCACAACGATATCAACTCGAACAACATCATCGCTCACCATACTCTCATCAACACTCAACCAACCAATCACAATAAACATCGTAACAGAAGATCTTTCCAGTACAGTTATCATCATAAATTCAGGCAATAATTCATCAAACAAACAGTTCACCAAAACAAAATCAACAGGTAATCAATTAAATAATTCGACACAATCAACCTCAATCAGTCTCATCATTCATAATATCAACTTAGCTGTGATAGGCCAAAAGTACCCGCACCTAGGGTCTAGGCACTTTATCCAGGACTCAACCTCTAATAGGGTTTAAGGGTTCCCCTATATATATATATAAATATATATATATATTCTATACTAAGCTTGTATTCCCGACGATATTAGTTCTTTCTCCCCACCTTAGTGATTTCCTCGTGCAGCTCCGGCTACGACTCCGCAGCTGTCAGTCGGGTGCTCTGTCGGATGTTCGAGTCGTGCCCGATTCTATACAATAAAACACAACCAGAAATCAATACAGTTAAATCAACACTCCCCTAACCTTAGGACTAGGCTGCGGCCCCTATTTTTAAAATAGGTTAGGGATATCGAAATTCTACCAATTTTTGGATCAATGATCCTTAAGCATACCTAATACATAATCAATGATTAATTACCAAAGATTTGAACCAAAACCCCTTAAACCAACAAGGTAGGGTTTCGGCCATCACCATGAAAAATAGGTGAGAGTTTGATTTGGCCTCCTAATCACTTGGATTACATGATTAAGGGTTGAAATAGGTAAAATCAAGATCAAAGAACAAAAACCCCATTTTCCTCCACAATGCACCCATTCGGCCCCTCTTTGATAAATAGGCTAGAGATTTTATTTCATTACAAGATCTTGGATTATGATAGTAGGGGATGATACTAGCTCATAGGAATTGGTTTGGCCTCAAAATGATTTTTCTACAATTTTCTAGAGATTTTTGAAGTTTAGATCTAGAAATTGAAATTCATGAAAATAAATGGAAAAAATAAAGATTGAGAGCTCAAGGATGAAATCTATACCTTCTAGGTGATAGAGGAGGATGAGAGGAGCAACTTTGCTTCACAAACTTTCTTGAAAAAGCTTGAGGAAGCATGAGAAAATTGAAATTGAAAATGAAGGAAGAAGGAAGAAAAAAGAAGAAGAAGAAAGAAGAAGCAGATGGCCAGCGAGAATGAGGGGAAAAAAGTGAAGAATAGTGTATTAATAGGTGACTTAAGGCTTAAGAAGTAGGTAAAGATAATAGTAGGTAATTAGTAAAAACTAACCAAGGGCAATTTGGTCAATTCATATCCCGATAATTTGAAAATCCTCACGACATTTGTAGGAGTCCCCAAATGATTTATCATAGTCCTGGTATGAAAATCATTGGCTCAAGGTTCTCGAAAAACCCTAAGACAACTCGAATCGTCTCCTAGAACGATTATCAGTCCGTATATAATATATTATTTTCATTTTCGAACGTCAGGAAGAATTTTTACAAAAATATAGGAAACGTGATTCTAAGACTAACTGTCTCGTTCACGGGCCCAAATTAGGTCTTGATAGTAGTAAAACACTACTGTCAAGGAAAAACGCAGATCGGGCTCCGTCTGAGTTTTCGAACCAAAACTTAACCATAGCTTCCTCCGATAGCGTAGAGCGTGACTATGGCCTCGGAATAATTTAATAACATTTCTAGACCCTCAAATAAAATATAATTACATAATTACTGATTAATTAAAAGATTAAGAAAATCGGGATGTCACACCTGACAGTGGTCAGTACTCAATTAATGAACGAGATAAAAGCCTTAAAAAGCTTTATGATCAACGTCAAATATGTAATTGAGAAACGTTGGTAAATTTTCATGGATGCTAGTTTATGATTAGCGAAAATATCTGAACGCGTTCACATTAGAAAAAGATCAAAATACCCATAACCTTTTTCTTAATTACCTTTTATCCTATGATGAAAAGACCATTTTGCCCCTTAAGTGAAACTTTGTGGACCTCCTTGCCCTCCCTCTTCTCTAACACGCTCCACCCCCTTCAAGATGGCTTCCATCCATTTTTCTCCATAACTCCATTTTCTTCCTTACTTTCTCTCGTTTTCTCAAGAATCACTCGAGATTTTGTGAAGAAAAGTTGGTGATCTTACTCATTTTCATCCTCCAAGAGGTATGAACTCTTCCTTTGATCTCTTAAGCTTAATGTTCTTCCCTTGAAATCTTGTTTTTCAACTATGTTCAAGTTCTAACCCCAAAGTTCATAAATTACTAGGAAATTTTAAAAAAAATCCTATGATCATGAAACCAATTTCTATGAACCCTCCATGATGTGTATGTTGAGTATCTAGAAGCGTGAACACAAAAGAAATTTTCTCCCTATTTTTCTAAGCTATGGCCAAAACCTATAGAGTGTGGAACCATGAGATTTTGATTCAAGTTTTGTGTAAAGAGACTTGTTTTAGTGTTAGGTATACATAAGGATCATTCATTCAAGAGATAGGAAATTTTAGACATCTCTAGCCATTTGGCCGAACCCTAGAGCAAGTAATGTAAGGATAATTTATGTTGTTAATATTGATTGTGTGGATGTAGTTGGTGTTGAGTCTCGGACATATAATCAGAAGATTCGTGGACCAGTCAGACGACTTGCATTCGGAGGATTACTTCAAGAGGTAAGGGGAGATAACCTGAGGAATTCAATTTCCGACGGCTATATACTGTTTGTATGGGTGGAAATGTGAAGTTGTGGTGTATTGTATTTATTTTGTGGAGTGTTTTACTTATTGCTTAATTATGCTTGGTTTCGTTTAATTATGCTTAAGTATGCTTGAATTTGTTTAATTGTGCTTAAGTATGCTTGATTATGTTCATTTATGCTTAGCATGACATGTTGACTACGATGATGATTGGTATTGTGCTAAGGAACCTAACATCGGCTAGGGTTCAAAATCGTGTAAAGTTAAAAGCTTCAAAAAGTTTGAGATGTAAAGTAAGTAAATAAAAGGCTAAGAGTTTTTAAAGGATTTTGAAAACAAAGTGGATTGCCATCTTTTTGGGAATAAGAAAAAGAAAGAAATATACTTCATTAAGTAATGAGAAGGCATAAAAGGGAAAAGCGGAAAAATATCTTTAGTTCAAGAAAAGTAAGCTTTTAAAATAAAAAAGTGCCTTTAGAAATGATCAGTCGTTTTTAAATCAATAAAACGAATTATTTCAAGCAAAAGTATTTTCAAGTGATCCAGTTTTTGAAATAAACGTTTTTATCAAAGAAAAAGTTTTCACAAACCGTATTTTAAAATTTCGATGGTTTACCAAAGTATTTTAAAAGAAAAGTGGTTTTGATCCAAAAGTTTGTTTTTATGGAAAACCAATCCCAATGACTTTGTATGTAAAGATTCGAAGATGTGAGTTTTGTTTTTGTTATTTCAAAAAGGGAAAAGTTAATTTGGATGTGAACCTAGAAATCGAGACGCTGGGGTTCTAGTGTTCTGCAGAACACGTGGATCGATGATCTGTGTTAGTGAAGTGGTCCTGTAAACTTGTGGACGTTTGTAGGCTCTAGAATGCAAAATCTGAGACTGGTGCATCGGTTGATGGTTTTTGGGTTTGGGCTATTGGACTGTGTGTCCCTTTGAGTAAATGTTGAGAAGACTTGAGAGTCTAAAAAGTTGTGGTGATTGATAGCTTTGTGCTTCAACGAGGAAATAATGATACGACACAGAAAAACGGACGAAAACAAAGGTTTTCTCATGCATATGTTTTCTGGCAGACGTGCCATCTAAAATGAGGGGACCTTGATGTCAAGGAAACTTCAGTCACTGTGTATCATTGTGCCTTGATGGACAATGGTGTCATACGTGTTCTGGGAAAATATTGTGCCTTGAGTTAGACAATATAGTATGACCTGATTACGATTTGTTAAGTACCTCTGATTGCGCCTCCATGTGAAAATCGCGTAGTGTCAAGAGATTCATGTACTTGTTTAGAGCACAGTGGTGCTAGGCATTGTTGCCCGAGGGCCAATGTATTGCGAACCTGATCCGCTCTTTGAAAGGTGATGTGATTTATGGAAATTAAGAATCAAATATTAGATGATATATGTGGAAATGTCATGTATACGTTTTGAAAATGACGATGACTGTTGGGCACGAAACCCTTGTATTTTATCTTTATTATTATGATATTCTGTGATATGTTTATCATGTTTAAGAATGGTGTTGATACATATATATGAACTTGCTGTTTGTACTTGATGTATGTAGTTCTCGTATTTTGAGTTTATATATTGGTTTCTCACCCTTGCTGCATCCTTGGATATGCTGCTTTTCTCTTGACATATATGGGACGGGAGAACGAGAGCCTAGCTCACTCGGGGGTTCGCTCCCTCGTTTTTGAGCAGCGTGAGGACCCTACTGCGTGGGTCATTCACCCGGGAGTCAGTAGCGCAGCCTACAATAGACCCATTTGCACTTTGTGGGGGAACGTCGAGGTGGGACCTCAGGAGAGAACGCATACTGTGGAGACAATCCAGATCCCTCTGCCACTGATCTAGATGATTCTACAGTACCAAGTGGATCAGGGGTCGCTACAGCACGAGATCCCAGCTGCCCAGCCCCTGCAGCAGCCGCCGCCCTTGACTCCTCCCCCTCCGTTCGTCTTAGTAGCAGAGGGGCAGGAGGAAGACTAGGTAGACGATCCTGAGGAGGCTCCTGAGGATCAGCTTCAGGAGAATGGGGATACTCTGGTTGAGGGAGCCGGGGAGGTAGGGATGGTCAATGAGAATGTAGATTCCTCTGATCTCTCTTCTAATGTTGACATTGGACCCTCCTTTGGGGGACTATCCAATGGGTTTAAGTAGAGATGGACCAGCTTAGGGTTTTAGTTTTGAGGTAGCGATTTTTGGGTGGTCTATTAACGGCTACTGATGGCCATAATTTTTAGAGATATGGTTTCCAGATTGTTGCTGCCTAGTTTCTAGTATTGTTAGTATTTTTACTTTTCTGCTAGTTATCTTTAAAAACGGATATGTTGTCCAAGGTTTCTTTTTATATATATTATGTTGATGTTTCTCTTAAGTACTTGTTATTTATCGTTGTAAAAAGGAAAAAATTTTATCACGATTTTCGAAGTAAGTAAGATCTAAGTAAAGAAATTTTGCTTTCCGAAAGTAACCAACAAACTTTTATTTTATGCTTTATGTTGTTTTTGGGTCACCATGTGATGCCAGATTAGGGTGTCACATCCATCTCACAAATGAAGCATATGATTCCACAGCTCCCTTGCTTTCAACAGCTCTTGTAATATTCAGCTAGCTCTTCTAGTTAGAAATGAAATTATGTCATTTTGTATTAGAAGATGCAGCTTTGTAACGTTATTTTGTAACTCTGTATTCTCTTGGAATATCCATAAATCTTGTTTGTATCTGAATCGGAATTTAACAATAAATAAATAATGGATAAATTAGTATATGATTTATTGATTCATAAAGTGAAGAATCCAGAAATGTGAGATCTAAGAGTCGTGCTTGTTTAGGAGTGGATCTTCGAGAAGGTTGTTCACAAACAACACAAGACACAAACCACCATATTTTTGAAGCGAACACACTAACACCGCCATATGATCCACCATCTCCATGAATTTTAACCAAAAACCAAATCAAAACAATAATCAAAGGTGCTTCATCTCTGACCATCACCTCACGTCACAGTCATAGCTTCGACGAACCACTGCCCCGTCCAGCCGCCGCACGCACCCAGCTCTGAATACCATCCATGAGAACATGGAGTGCGCAAATGACATCAATCTCAGTCACAATCACTTCAGATCTGAAACAAAACCCATAACACACTTCAGATCTGAACTCAACCCAAAACAATAACACACGAAAGCAACCATTTTTTACGAAAACCAAGCCAAAAGCATAGATCCAAATAAAAATGAACCAGATCTAGCACAAAAAATGAAGAATAGAAAAAAAAAAAACTCTGTGGGACTCCGCCTTGCGTCACCGCCGTCCAGGCCCCAATCAAGGGGGCACTGGTGGTGCCACGACCTGAAGCTTGAAGACCACTGCAACCTTTGCTAAAGGTTGAAGCAAGTCAGGGAAATATATTTCTCTTTTTATTAAAATGAAAAAAATGTAAAATGCAAGTACAAAGATACAAAGGTTGTTCTTACAAATGCAAGAGTTGTTTGATTGTTTGAAAAAAGTGAAAGGGGTTGAAAAGTCAACCAACCTAAGTGACAATCTAGTCGGTCCAGATTTGCTCACTTAGGTGATGCACCCATGAACTACTTTGGTGGATGGTGGGTGGCGCACAAGCATAGGAAGCGATTGATTACCTCAATTGCTTAAACATTAAATCAGAGTGCATGATGTGTACATTACATTCATGTTCAGCCCATCCATCCTTATGCTGATATAATAAGTAGATACAACATGAAGTTTCCATCTAGAGCCAATGGATGCCAATGCAAAAGGTCTTTTGTGGCTCTGTTTCATATGATCATTTAAATGATGACAAATTGATTTCACCTAAAGATGTTATGTTTGAATGTTGTCCAAGAAGTGGATGTTGAATTGATTGTGGCAATAAGGGAATAAAGTACCATCTTGAGGTTTATCGTATAACAAACAAAAGGCCAGTATTAGAAAATTCGATAAGATTCTTGCTAGTGCCCCAAGATGCCAATATAGTGGTGTACTTGGAAGAAGTGATGAGTTGGACAATGTTACAGAGAATGACTATATTTTTAACATTGATTGCAAGCTGACAATTAATAAGATATATAGAGGTATTAGAAGTAGGGATAATTTTTTTTCTCTAATTTGAACATATTAGTTTTCGAATGATATATTTTTTTGCCTCAATGTTTGAGATCTATCTAGTAGTTATTAATATCATAAATTTTTCTATTTATATAAATTGCATTATTGTATACTCTGATTAGGTGTTGAAACGCCTTGGTTATAATCAAAATGAAAAATAACCATACCGTATCCTTCTTATGGTTAATTTTCTTTTGAAATTGCATTGTGATATGCTTGTTCCGGTGTGGCCAGCTAGACAATCTTTGAAACTGATTCATTACATCACATGGAAGGGTTTTTTTATAATGACCTTTCCCTAATAGACATTTGTGTAATGTGTCATTGTCTACAAGTCCTTTTATTGTAAACAAGGGCATAAGACAACATAGATTGAATCCGAGTTCTGCATAGATGTTGGCTCCTTTGATAATGTTGCAAGGTTTATCAGTGCCCAAGAGTAGCATCTAGACATCTATATAGAACTCATTTTCAGTTTCCTTCGTCGTGTCATCCTTGTTTTCAATAAAAGAGCTTGCATTACATTACATAATTGTCTTTGAGGAAGATATCATTCGATACAATATGGTAATATCACTCTTACAGAATAAATCTGTTTCATGGATTGTCCAAGTGGCCATGTCCAAACAAGCATATAAAGTAAACTATAGTTATTTTCCATTTTGATTATAATCAAGGGCATTTAATCAAAAGTCAACACCTACCTAGAGTATAGAACAATGCAATTTATATAAATTTAAAACTTAATTGTGATATTAATAACTACTTAATCTCAAATACTTAGGCCAAAAGGATATATCATCCAAAAACTAAAAACTCAAATAAAAGAATAATTTTATCCTTACCTTCATTCGCTCTATCTCATTAATTGTCTGCATGAAATTAGTATCATCTATATAATCATTCTTTGTTAGATCATTCAACTCATCACTTCTTCTAAATATGCTAATACATTCGCAAACCTTGCACTTGTAAAAATCTTATCAGATGTTCTAAAACACCTTTGTCAGACATACAATAAACCTCAAGAAAATACTTTATTCCCTTATGAGAGTGCAGTTCAGCGACCAAAAGACACACTATGTTGGTGAAGAATACAGTCGCTTTATGAAAGTGTTGCTTCTCTGAGCATAGTTGGTTTGTTGTCAGTTCGTGGCTACTCCTATGGTTTCAGTTTGGCTTTGAAGACAACCATCGGTTTCAATAGGACTTCAATGATAATGAAATGGGGAATTCAATGCGATTGACTGGAGGTTTGTTGGGTTCTGGTGACTGTATGATATGGTCGTAGTGCATGAAGGTTTGGTAGGTCATAGGTGACAAGTAGGCTGTTTCTGAGAAGGTATTGTTTGGTTGGCAACATATGGTGGTTTATGGCTATCTCCGTTGGTGATGGAGTGGTGTTTCATGTGGGTTCTACGACAAAAAAAGAAATGTCGATCTGACCTAGATGAGGTGGATGAGGTGTTACAGGGAGTTTAAGGGGAGATGGTGCAGTCAAGGAAGAAGGATAATGGAGTTTGGGGGAGACGGTGCGACCAAGGAAGGAAGAAGGATAATGGAGTTTGGGGTAGATGGTGCGACCAAGGAAGAAAGAAGGCGGCTAGGGTTTCTTGGATGTAGCTGTTGTAAAATGGGCTTAGTGGTAGGGAACCTTGCTAAGCGTTACCTTCTATAGATAGAAAATTCAAATCGCACCTTTATGACCTAAACCAATTTTTATTTTTTCAATTAATATATCTATAATTTTTCAATCAGATATTTTAATTACCACGAAAAGAATGATTGAATGAATCTAGAAAATGACACTTTCTATTTTCTTTTTCTTTTTTGTAGCACACTTGGCACCCAAGTTTTTAAATAGGAAAAAATATAGCTTTTGGACAAATGGGTTTCTTTATAATATATATATTATACTAATCTACCCTCATTTCCTTGGACAAGAACCCTCAACTTAAGGACATGCTAGTAAAGTCCTAATACATATAATGATGAAAAAGAGTATTTGATTTTTATCTCTCTGTGCAGTTTTTTCATCTAATATAACATTTTCAAATTTCGAAATATTAGTATTTTCATTCTTATAGATGAATCAAGGCAATCACAACCATTAAACTATTAGTGGAATCACAGAAGTGTAATTTTAGATTGACAACGTTACAACTATCACTACCAGAAAATGGCAATTTAGGGACTGCCTTTAGTGACCGAAAATGATCGGTCTCTAATAGCAACGACGTTTATAACGCACATTTTATAATGGTTTCGGGAGGAAGTGCTCTAACAACATTGCGCGGAAGTTTTAATAGCGCTTGCCTGAGGAAACGCTATTAACATATAAACCTGTAATAATGTTTTCTCAAATAAACGTTATCTTTACTCAATACCTTTTTTTAAAAATGCGCACCACCTCTTCCCGCACTTCGCCGAAAATGCGCTATTATACGTTATACCTTTAATAACATTTTGTCAAGGAAACACCGTTAAATGAATAACTATAATAGCACTTGCATGAAGAAACACTATCTTTCATCTGATTCAAAACAAAACCCTCAAGGTGACCAACTCTATGCACATTAGTTGAAACAGTCCATCAAGTTAACGAACAATAATATCTCTGCACACAAAACAAGATATTCGACGCACAATTTTATCAATTCATCAACTATGTTGCTTTGTAACTCAATAATATCTCCCCTGTAAATAATTTTTATCTGTGGTCTTATCCTTGACACTCCAAATTTTTATCAACTGTCGTTTACAATCTGTCATGTTCTTCATTGAGGGAGTTGCCTCTCTCGTATGGGAAAGATGGAACAAATCTGACTTAATAAAATCTAGAATGTGAGTCGTAATAAAACCCAGAAGAGAGGATGTGACTTGTAATAAAACCTAGTGTGGGTTTGTGCTCCATCCTCACCAGAGAAGTCAAATTGCTTCTCTTTCAATCTTCTGCCAAAGTTTGTAGGGCATGAAGATTTTGTATTACTTGTCCATCTCCCAAATGAAGCATATGATTCCACAGCTCCTTTCTTTTAACAGCTCTTGGAATATTCGGCAAGCTCTTCTAACTAGAAATGAAATTATGTAATTTTGTATTGAAAGATTCAACTTTGTAAATCTATTTTATAACTCTGTATTCTCTTGGAATATCTATAAATCTTGTTTGTATCTGAATCGAAATTTAATTAGAAATAAATAATTGATAAATTAGTATATGAATTATACAGAGAAGAATCCAGAAATGTGAGATCTAAGAGTTGTGGTTGTTTAGGAGTGGATCTCTGAGAAGCTTGTTCACAAACAACACGAGACCCAAACCGCCATATTTTTGAAGCACACACACTAACACCGCCATATGATCCACCATCTCAATGAATTTAAACCAAAAACAAAATCAAAACAGTAATCAAAGGTGCGTCATTTCCAACCACCACCTCACGCCGCAGTCGTAGCTTTGACAAACCACTGCCCCGTCCCGCTGCCGCACGAACCCAGCTCTGAATACCTTCCATGAGAGCTTGAAGTGCTCAAATAACATCAATCTCAGTCACAATCATTTCAAATCTGAAACAAAACCCATAACAAACCTCAGATCTGAACTCAACCCAAAACAATAACACACGAAAGAAATTGTTTTTACCAAAAACCAAACCAAAAGCATAGATCCAAATAAAAATTTACCAAATCTAGCACAAAAAATGAAGAATAGAAGAAAAACTCTGTGGAACTTTGCCTTGCGTCACCGCCGTCCTGACCCCAATCGAGGGCGCACTGGTGGTGCCACGACCTGAAGCATGAAGACCACTGCAACCTTTGCTAAAGGTTGAAGCAAGTCAGGGAAATATATTTCTCTTTTTATTAAAATGAAAAAAATGTAAAATGCAAATACAAAGATACAAAGGTTGTTCTTACAAATACAAGAGTTGTTTGATTGTTTGAAAAATGGGGAAAGGGGTTGAAAAGTCAACCAACCTAAGTGGCAATCTGGTCGATCTAGATTTGCTCACTTGGGTGGTGCACCCATGCACCACTTTGGTGGATGGTGGGTAGTGCACGAGCTTAGGAAGCGATTGATTACCTCAATTGCTTAAATTTTAAATAGGAGTGCATGATGTGTACATTACATTCATGTTCAGCCCATCCATCCTTATGCTGATATAATACGTAGATACAACATGAAGTTTCGATCTAGAGTCGATGGATGCCAATGCAAAAGGTCTTCTGTGGCTCTGTTTCATATGCTCATTGAAATGATGACAAATTGATTTCACCTAAAGATGTTATGTTTGAATGTGGTCCAAGAGGTGGATGTTGAATTGATTGTGGCAATAAGGGAATAAAGTACCATCTTGAGGTTTATCATATAACTATAGAAAACTCGATAAGATTCTTGCTAGTGCACCAGTATGCGAATATAATGGTGTACTTGGAAGAAGTGATGAGTTGGACAATGTTACAGAGAATGACTATATTTTTAACATTGATTGCAAGCTGACAATTATTAAGATATATAGAGGTATTAGAAGTATGGATACATTTTTTCTCTCTAATTTGAACATATTAGTTTTCAAATGATATATTTTTCTGCCTCAATGTTTGAGATCGATATAGTAGTAATTGATATTATAACTTTTTCTATTTATATAAATTGCATTATTGTATACTTTGATTAGGTGTTGAAACGCCTTGATTATAATCAAAATGAAAAATAATCATACCGTATCCTTCTTATTGTTAATTTTCTTTTGAAAGTGCATTGTGATATGCTTGTTCAGGTGTGGCCATCTAGACAATCTTTGAAACTGATTCATTACATCACATGGAAGGGTTTTTTATAATGACCTTTCCCTCATAGACATTTGTGTAATGTGTCATTGTCTACAAGTCCTTTTATTGTAAACAAGGGTATAAGACAACATAAATTGAATCCGAGTTCTGCATAGATATTGGCTCCTTTCGTGATGTTGCAAGGTTTATCAGTGCCCAAGAGTAGCATCTAGCCATCTATATAGAACTCATTTTCAGTTTCCTTCGTCGTGTCATCCTTGTTGTCAATAAAAGAGCTTGCAAGTAACGATACATTACAGAATTGTCTTTGAGGAAGATATCATTTAAAAAAATATGGTAATATCACTCTTACAAAATAAATTTGTTTCATGGATTGTCTAAGTGGCCATGTCCAAACAAGCATATAAAGTACACTATGGTTATTTTCCATTTTGATTAACAGTCAACACCTACCTAGAGTATAGAACAATGCAATTTATATAAATTTCAAACTTAATTGTGATAATAATAACTACTTAATCTCAAATACTTAGACCAAAAGGATATATCATCCAAAAACTAAAAACTCAAATAAAAGAATAATTGCATCCTTACCTTCATTCGCTCTATCTCATTAATTGTCTGCATGAAATCAGTATCATCTTTATAATCATTCTTTGTAAGATCATTCAACTCCTCACTTCTTCTAAATATGCTAATACATTCGCAAACCTTACACTTGTAAAAATCTTATCAGATGTTCTAAAACACCTTTGTCAGACATACAATAAACCTCAAGAAAATACTTTATTCCCTTATAAGAGAGCAGTTCAGTGACCAATGGACACCCTATGTTGGTGAAGAACTCAGTCGCTTTATGAAAGTGTTGCTTCTCTGAGCATACGGTCGTGGCTACTCCTATGGTTTTAGTTTGGCTTTGAAGACAACGATCGATTTCAATACGACGTCAATTATAATGAAAAAGGGGGATTCCATGCGATTGACTGGCGGTTTGCTGGGTTCATGTGACCGTATGGTACGGTCTCAGTGCATGAAGGTTTGAGAAGGTATTGTTTGGTTGGCAACGTATGGTTGTTTATGGCTATCTCCGATGGTGATGGAGTGGTGTTTGATGTGGGTTCTATGACAAAAAAGGAAATGTCGATCTGACCTAGATGAGGTGGATGAGGTGATACAAGGAGTTTAAGGGGAGATGGTGCAGCCAAGGAAGAAGGATAATGGAGTTTGGGGGAGACGGTGCGACCAAGGAAGAAAGAAAGCGACTAGGGTTTCTTGGATGTGGCTGTTGTAAAATGGGTTTAGTGATAGGGAACCTTGCTAAGCATCCCCTTTTATAGATAGAAAATTCAAATCGCACCTTTATGACCTAAATCAATTTTTATTTTTTTAATTAATAAATCTTTAATTTTTCAATCAAACTTTTGAATTACCACCAAAAGAATGATTGAATGAATCTAGACAATGACACTTTCTATTTTCTTTTTTGTAGCACAATTGTCACCCAAGTTTTTAAATAGGAAAAAATATAGCTTTTGGAGAAATGGGTTCTTTATATTATAACCTAAAAGATTTTGGTCCACTAGACCATAAGACCAATAGTTTAGAATTATAATATATATATATATATATATATATATATATATATATATATATATATATATATATATATATTATGCTAATCTACTCTCATTTCCTTGGGCAAGAACCCTCAACTTAAGGACATTCTAGTAAAATCCTAATACATATATTGATGAAAAAGCGTATTTGATTCTTATCTTTGTGTGTAGTTTTTTCATCTAATATAACATTTTCAAATTTCAAGTTATTAGTTTTTCAATTCTTATCGATGAATCAAGGCAATCACAACCATTAAATTGTTAGTGGAATCACAAAAGTGTAATTTTAGATTGACAAAGTTATAACTGTAACATCCTCATTTTTATCACTGTAATTAAAAACATGAATACATGTTTGACATGAAAAAATGTGCTTAGAAGGTAAGCTAAGAGTTAGGATTAAGTTGGTTAAGAAAAGCATGAAGAACACGTGATCTAGAGCTGGACGCTCAAGCGTGGACCATGAGAACGCTCAAGTGTGCTAACGCTCTAGTGTGGAGAGGGTGGACGCCCAAGCATGGCCATTCTGACCAGTTGACTGGAAGTGATGAGACATAAAGTGACACGTGTCAGTTACGCGTCGCAGCTGGCACGTGATGGGCGATGCTTTGGCGGTGAGGAAACGTCAACGCTCAAGCGTTGGAACGCTAAAGTGCGGAGAATACCAACGCTAAAGCGTTGTCAGCAGGACCTTTGCCTATATATACTTCACCATTTTCACGAGATAAGAGTTTTTCACTTTTCATACTTTTACAAAGAGAGCTAAAGGCAGAGAGCAGAGTTGAGGTTAAGAGTTTGATTCCAGTTGGTGATCCGTTCGTTGATCCGACTTCAGTTCTGTTGGTGTATTTGTGATCAGCTTGACTTCTATTTCAATTCTACCGGTTTACTTTTGTGATACGTCAAGGGTAAGCCGAGGTTCCGTATCTACCTACATTGTAGCTATACAATGTTCTCCTATTGTTTAAGTTTCTATTCACGATTCTAGCTTCGTACTAGGGTTAATGCTATAGTCTAAATGTTGTTTTCGTGACCAGGGCAAGTTTGGAAGTTGCGTTCATGATCCTTTTAGGAGGAAGAGACCACAGCCGTTATGGGAGCTTGGAGGCTCGTGAGTTCGCGATCGTTGCTACTTTGACTATCAGGTGGGAGAAAGAACCATAATATCGTCGGGGAGGCAAGAATGAAATAATATACATTGATTTACTTAGGGCGACCTAAACCTTACTAGTGGTCGAGTAACCGACAACACCTAACTCACATTGGGGACTACATGTTGGTAGTACCAATGCAGTTTTAGGCATTGCAGGTTTATTGTCGATAGGTTGATTTTATGATATGTCGAGGTTGTGTGATTGTGTGTTGGTATGCTTACCATGATACATGTTGATATGTATGTTATGCCTAGTAACATGTTTAGGGTTACTTGAATATTTACTATGAGTTGATATGCTTATATGAGTATTTAATATGATTATGGATGCTTTTGGCATCTTGTGGTGATTACTGTGGCATGAGTAGAGATAAGTCATAATTATACTAAGTTGGGAGATGAGCATGTGGTAAGGAATTTGAGGGCATGTATGTTGTAGTGCTCAACCTAGAGATCATGTTGATATATTTATGTTGAGATATAAAGTTGATATTCGGTCATGCCGGAGAACATTGGTCGTAGTTGCGTATAAGTTGCGGTTGAGACACTAAGTTGCTGATCTGAGATGAGTCGGTGAGGTTCATGATGCATCGTTATTGTTCATCACTGTGTTGGTGTACGGGCGATTGATCTTGCCTGCGGGGAGATGATCGTACCCACAAGTTGAGTTGTTAACGGGCGAATGTCCCGACCTGGCTTGCGGGCGGGGGGACATGTCATTGCCATAAGTTGAGTTGTCGACGAACGAATATTCTTACCTGGCTTACGGGCGGGGGAATATGTCGTACCTATGAGTTGAGTTGAGCCAAGAGGGCTGTTGACTGAACCCTGCATTACGGGGGGTGGCACAGTGATGGATGGGACATCTTGATCGGTCGGGGATGTCGCGTCATGGCTGCGTCCATATAGCTGTTAGATGCATAAGTGTGAGAGACAGTAGCTAAGAGAGAATAACTTGAGAGATGGTTGCTTGATAATGTTGTGCTGTTTGTGTTGCTATCCGTATATATTATTTTATAGTTGTTTCCCTATTTATGATGTATTGTTGTTTCTTATCTCCCGTATTCTTCTATGTTGTATTTTATTCTCAATCGCACGAGAAGATCCTGTTGAGGAATTGCCTAAGGAGATAGATGGCACACCTACTGAGCCTGATGCTGGCGGGAGAGCCTCGGATCCCAGTATTGGGAGATTTTGAGTTGCTGTACGAGGAGGAGGACCATTTCTGGGAGATTGATTACTCCCAGCGACGAGTGGTGTATACGGGCCCGACTACCGTATACTTCCGAGCTTGGGGATCTTCTAGGAGCTACTTGGTAGGAGACTTTTGGATCGCCCAGAGACTGCCATTGGAGAGGGTATGGAACAGACCGTGGGACTACCATCATGATTCAGATGTTGGTTGGAGATCTCACGCATCTTCTAGGACTGGTTTTGTGGCTCGAGGCCGACATAGTCGTGCTGAGAGGAGGATGAGAGAGTACCGTCGTCGCCGAATCGTGTTGTCAGAGAGCGAGGCGGAGTACGAGGCGCTGCAGACCTACCGTCGGAGGCAGCGAGCTTTAGTTGGGAGTTCTCACTATCCTCGTTAGAGTCAGGTTGGGTAGCCAGTCTAGTTTTGTTATGACCAGTATATGGGTTTAAGCAAAATGTATTTTGGGGCCTGGAGAGGAAGTCTTATGTATTTTATTTTATTATCATGCTTTCAGTCTGTATATGTTGCTAGTTGCGAACTTTGATGACTATGGTTGGTGATGGTTATCGGCTTTATTGATGGAGCCAATATGTTTGTATATGTATGTTATATATGGTTGTGGTATCAGTGCTGGTTGTTTTAATTAATTCCGTATTTTTATATAATCACGCTATGCTATAACGTTAAGAATATGAGTTAACAGTTTGGGTTACCTAATGGGGTGACTTCATATACATGGGGTTGTTTCATTAGTATGGTATCAGAGCAGTTCGGTTCTATCCGGACTGTGCGGTCTAGGAAGTTGCTACTGGCCGTGTCTAGTCGAACCCGCATTGGGTATTAATTATGCTTAGAAGTCGGGTAGAGTGTCTGGTATGCGAGTTATCGTAAGAGATAAATGTTTCGAGCGAGTTATCGTAGAAGTGACATTAGCGGCTGCGTTTTTGGTTTTTTAAAATGGATTGGTTTTTCTTCAGCGCCTGAAATTGCAACCGTTAGAGTTGGTCGCAACACAATTGGTCACTGATTCGATTGCAAACTTGACAGTTTTAAAAGTCAACTTTGTTGACTATTTTGCTACCAATTTTTCGACCATGATTTTTTCCAATGGCTATATTTTTTACTATAGCGACAGAAACATTATCGGTCATCAATCACTTAAGTGATTAGAGACGGAATTAGCGACCGATATGCTTTGGTCGCTATCTAGAATCCCTAAAATACGACACGGGACTCCTTCCCCAATTTCTCCCTCTTACTCTCACAAAACTCTCTCCTCTCCTTCTCAGAACACTCAATCCCTAAATCCTCTTCTTCTCTATCACACACACTATCTCGCGTCCCCTCTCTCCATGCCTGAGCCTCCGCCTCAAGCACGTCCTCAGGTAATGCCTTCCCTTCTCACTCTTTGTTGCCTTCTGCCTCAAAGACAAACCAAACACGCATCCTCCTTGTTTGTTTTTTTTTTTTTTATTTCCTGAATTTCCTATTATGTAAATTGATTTATTTCACTTTTTGTTATTTTGAGATGAAAACATTGGAAACTAAGTTTTGTTGTTTCTACTTCTGATTAAGTGCGTTGTTGGGTTAGTGTTTGATTTTGTCTTTGCCTTCAATTTGTATTTGCAAAATTGCAATCCTGCTAGGTACTGGGTTTTGAGTTGTTTTGAGGTTGTGTTGCTACCCTTGAATTGTTGAAGTTGAATCTAAGTGTTTACTAGTTCTCTGCAAAGAACAATAGGGAATGAATTACAGGGTGGAATACTAAGTTTCTTCTTATTTATGTGAAAATTTTACTTGGACACCTCACTTCTGACTTGGACACCTCAGGATGCGGTTTTGAACCCTAATTACACCTAGAAACATGTCACCTCAATTTTACTTGGACACCTCACTTCTGACTTGGACAGCCCAACACAAGTTGCTTTAAAACCCCTCTTTTTCTTGTCTTATAACTTTAGACCAAAAGAACCTACTTGTAAAAAAGAAATTAATTTACGTGTTTGTGCTTAGAGCTCAAGGTGTTCTTCAATGGCTGCCTTTGGGGATGAAATGGGGGAATGTCTTCTGATTTAGGTTTTGCAATGAGACCTAGATGTTTTAATTTTTGTTTTTTCAAAAAACTATAAATGGATCGCAAGTATAGGTACTCTTGGGTCCAAAGTTAAATGTCAAAAGTTGGATGGGTTTTTGAATAAATTTCAAAGGCTGTCCAAGTCAACACTAAGGTGTCTAAATAAATTTGAGGTGACACGTTCTGGTTGGACCATACCCGAAAGATAAAAGGTACCCCTCCATTTGGAGGGTGTCGCGACCGTGATCGCGAAGGAAGATGACGAAAAAAGAGATTAGATTAAAAACATGTAGAGTCGCCACCAATTTTATTTAATTTAAGAAAAAATTGGAAAACCTTTAAAACAAGGTGGTCTTTGGAACCAAGTCGAATTCGGGAGTCGATTGTACATAGAGAAGGGTAGAGAATTAACCCCACAACACCCCTAATGTACCCGTTAAAAAAAACGGCTACCCAAATTAATTGTGCAAATGTTTAAAAGCTTTCAACATATTTATTTTACCCAAAAAAAGAATCAATGGCAAGACTAGATAAATTAGTTAGCATGTATGTACACTTATGTTGTTTTTTTTTTTTTTTTTTTAGCATGTTAAGGAATCCCAAAAATATATAACAAAGAAAAAAAGAAAACTCACTGGAGAACGCACTAGTACGTGCATAAACACTTTTTTTCATAGGTGAAATTGCATTTTGCAATTGTATCAGACCCTAAACACATACATCTTGGGGTCAAGAAGACAATCTTGTGATAATAGCATTTAGACCATCTTTTCTTAAACTCCTCTTGAAAGTATTTATCTGTGCAATAATAAATCCAAGACAGAACTTGCAAGGATACATGAAGTAGAAATTAGAGCAACGTGACCTGCATTCAGGCGCACCAGTCCAAGCAATAAGATCTATTTGCAAGAGAATTTATTTATTCAAACAAATAACAGAAGGCATTCATCCCTCTTGACATTCTTTCAAATATTTAGTGTGCCATCAAAAGTAGACCACCAAATTAAGAAGATGAACTTCTGAAATCATATATATAAATCACATTCAAACTCAAAGCTTTGGTTAGGAGGTGTTTCGCAGAAGAGGATAAAAAAAAAGGAAAGCAGCAGCACATCTCAAGTTCAACATCATTGGCCATATCATTTTATCAAACATGTAATAAGCAAGACTGAAAATGCATCCCAAAGAATTAAACCAACAGTATAGACAAATTCATTACAACTTCTGATAGAGAATTCAAATAGCAATAAAATCAAATAAAAGTTCAAACCAATTATTTTCCTCTTGCTGCTATCTCTACTTCGAACTCGTTGGCAACTCGGCAATAACACCTTCCCCTGTTTTGAGTTCTTCTGGTTTGGCAGTGTGAATTTCTTCTATGTGTATGGCTTCCTGTACTGCTCTGAGTATCTCTCTTCCAATGCTCTTTGCGTTCTTTGGTTCTTCTCCTCCTTCGTTGACCCTTTTTGTTGTCTGTGGGGGTATTTCTCTGTATATGATTAAGCTTGTCTTGCCAGTGCGTTACGGCCTTCTGCGTTAGTTCATATTTCCTTTTTTTCGTTTGAATTTGTGTATGACAGTATGGGTGTTTGCTATCAGTCCCCCCCCCTTCGGTGTCTCTGCCTTTTGCTCTTTATAGAACTCCAGCCACCTTCTTCGTTCCTCTGCCAATCCCCCAAAATTCCAATTAATTTCTTGATTTTATAATGAAAATGGAAAGAACTGATAATTACCTTCCTTAAACGTCGTCAATGACACAAGAATGGAAGCTGAATCACGATCTCCCTCCTCTTGCGGCCCGAAATCGCGCGTCCCATGCGTCAACCTAGCAATAAATGGTGAATGTTCCAGAATCACGAAATTTTGGCGATAGGGGAGTTGGTATGTGGCTGAGAAAGGAAAGAATGGTGATATGGAGAGATTAACGCTAGGGAAGAAGATGATGTGGCTGAGAGAAGGGAGAGAAGAGATAGGGGGCGGCTAGGTCTTCTTAGGGTGAAGGGGAAAGTGTTTCTGGTGGGTGAGAGAAAAAGGAAAGAATGGGGGAAAGAGAGAGAGGGCTGCGGCTAGGGTTTTTTCTTGAGAGGGAGGAGAGACGGGTTATGGGAGGAGATAGACGGGTTATGGGAGGAGATAGACGGGTTATGGAGATAGACGGGTTATGGGGGAGATAGACGGGTTATGGAGCAGACGGGTTATGGAGGAGATAGACGGGTTATGTTATGGGAGGAGATAGACGGGTTATGGAGGGAGATAGACGGGTTATGGAGCAGACGGGTTATGGAGATAGATGGGTTATGTTATGGGAGGAGATAGACGGGTTATGGAGGAGATAGACGGGTTATGGAGGTAGACGGGTTATGGAGGAGATAGACGGGTTATGGAGATAGACGGGTTATGGGCTGAAACTTGGTTTATTGGCCCAAAGACATTTTTTCTTTTTATTTTTTTATTTTTATTTTTTTATTTATTTTTATTATTATTATTATTATTATTATTATTATTTTTTTTATTATTTTTTATTATTATTATTTTTTATTTTTTTATTATTTTTTTTATTTTTTTATTATTTTATTTTTTTTTGGATTTTTATAACAAAAAGACTTTTTTTATGATTATCCGGTCAAAATGAGGTGTTCACAGTTGCCCCTCTTTACTTGTTGTTTTCTAGGAGACATGTGATCATAGTAAACAACGAGTAAAGAAAAAGAACACACATTTTGTCCGGGAATGCATGTGATTATACAAATGATGCAGGCATAATAACAAATGAAAGAAACAAAGTGCCATGGGCCTCTAATCCCAAAAATAAATGATCATGAGACTCTGAGCTCGCAAATTAAATGACCGTAGGCCTCTGCCCCCAAAAATTAGTGACAATGAGCCTCTGAGCTCAAAATAAGTGATAGTGGGCCTCTGATCCCAAAGATACTAAATTGCGATGAGCCTCTGAGCTCAAAAAATTAAATAACAATGGGCCTTTGATCCCGAAGAAATAAAAGATAAAGAGCCTCTGAGCTCGAAAAGTAAATGACTTTGGGCCTCTGATCCCCAAAAATTAAATGACAATGAGCCTCTGAGCTCGGAAAAATAAATGATGGTGGGCCTCGGATCCCAAAGATACTAAATTGCGATGAGCCTCTGAGCTCAAAAAATTAAATAACAATGGGCCTTTGATCCCGAAGAAATAAAAGATAAAGAGCCTCTGAGCTCGAAAAGTAAATGACTTTGGGCCTCTGATCCCCAAAAATTAAATGACAATGAGCCTCTGAGCTCGGAAAAATAAATGATGGTGGGCCTCGGATCCCAAAGATACTAAATTGCGATGAGCCTCTGAGCTCAAAAATTAAATAACAATGGGCCTTTGATCCCGAAGAAATAAAAGATAAAGAGCCTCTGAGCTCGAAAAGTAAATGACTTTGGGCCTCTGATCCCCAAAAATTAAATGACAATGAGCCTCTGAGCTCGGAAAAATAAATGATGGTGGGCCTCGGATCCCAAAGATACTAAATTGCGATGAGCCTCTGAGCTCAAAAAATTAAATAACAATGGGCCTTTGATCCCGAAAAAATAAAAGACAAAGAGCCTCTGAGCTCGAAAAGTAAATGACTTTGGGCCTCTGATCCCAAAACAATGAGCCTCTGAGCTCGAAAATTAAATGGTAATGGGCCTCTGATCCCGAAAATTAAATTGCAATGAGCTTTTGAGCTCTTTATTTCTATTTTACCTTTTCTTTAGACAAACTGGAACCAAACACTTCCCAGGAAAACTTCGACCAATCATACCCTTGTTCACAAACACCTTTGAGTTGAAGCACCATTTATTCCCTTTGATGACATGGTTTCTTTTGTAAGAGGCGCAGTCATGAACAGATTTATTCTGGACTGTGACCTGTGGAGACTTTCCTTATTCTTTTAAGTCCCCCACTCGGCGTGCACTGTCATCTTACTTATTGACTTTGAAGTGCTGAATCTTTGTTGGTCCAAACCATTCATTAAAATCACCATTAAAATTATCAAATCATACTATCAAACTCATATTTACTTTGATTGAGACATAATTTTAATGCATAAAACATGATTTGAGCACAAAGGGGTCATGAATAAACTTTTGCCTTCACATGTGACTTTGGATTATACATAAGGATAACATGGGGAGGGGAAGTGCAAGGGCAACACAAAGGATGAGAGCGAATAAGAGGAAGGGAATAAAATATGATAACCACATAAAAAATTTGCCCCAGTATCGGTTCCTTGATCCTCATTCAGATGATTCCCATCGGCCACTGACGTCGCAAGCCCTGGCCTTACTCTCAACTTCTCTTGATGTGCATTCCTCCTTTAACCCTCCAACAGTTTTCTTCGTAACCATGTACCCAATCACAAGCAAAATTGCCTCAGTGTGGTGGCCTTTGTGCTATTTTCTTCACTTGAACTGCCCTTGCAGGTTTTCAGCCCAAGATTTATTTTCTTTGCCCTAATTTTTGCTTAGGTTGCCCTTTACGGGTTTTCGACCTAACGAACATTTTTCTGCCCTAACTTTTGCCTAAGCCGCCCTTACGGGTTTTCGACCTAGCGAGCAAATTTTTTTTTTTTTTTTTTTTTAAGCATAAAACTTTTTCACAGCATCAGAGTTTATGGGCCTTGGTAATTCTTGCCCGTCTTCATCTGTTAAGATCAATGCTTCGCCCGAGTATGCCTGCTTTACAATATATGGCCCTTCATAATTGGGCGCCCATTTTCCTCGAGCGTCTTCTTGATTGGGGAGTATCTTCTTTAGTACCAAATCGCCTGGTTGAAACTCCCTAGGACGAACTTTCTTATTAAAAGCTTTAGCCATTCTTCTTTGATATAATTGTCCGTGACAAAGGGCCACCAATCTTTTTCTTCGATCATGTTCAATTGATCATACCGAGCCTTCATCCACTCGGATTCTTCCAAGTCTGCTTCCATCAACACTCTTAATGAAGGGATTTCAACTTCTATGGGGGAGACAGCCTCCATTCCATACACCAATGAGAAGGGTGTTGCCCCGGTACTTGAACGTATATTGGTGCGATACGCATGCAAAGCATAGGGTAACATTTCATGCCAATCTTTATAGTTCACGACCATTTTAGCGACAATCTTCTTGATATTCTTGTTGGCCGCTTCTACCGCACCATTCATTTGGGGCCTATAAGGAGCAGAATTATGGTGTTTGATTTTGAAGGTCTCGAGCAACTTCTGTATCTCTGCCCCATTAAGATTGGAAGCATTGTCCGTAATGATCCTTTCGGGTATTCCGTACCGACAAATGACATCTCTTTTGAGGAACTTTCTGAACACCTTTTGAGAAATACTGGCATATGATGCCGCTTCTACCCACTTTGTGAAGTAATCTATTGCCACCAAGATGAAACGGTGCCCGTTTGAAGCCTTAGGATTGATCGGCCCGATTACATCTATTCCCCACATAGAGAAGGGCCAAGGGGACACCAAATTGTGCAGTTGGAATGGAGGAGCCTTGATTCGATCTGCATATATCTGGCATTTATGGCATCTCCGGACGTACTCCAAGCAATCTGTTTCCATGGTTGACCAGTAGTAACCACTCCGTAAAATCTTGCGTGCCATCATATGACCGTTGGCATGCGTTCCACATATCCCTTCATGTACTTCTGTCATGACAGTTCGGGCTTCACGAGCATCAACACATCTTAAGAGGACCCCATCATGGTTTCTTTTATATAGAACTTCTCCGTCCAGAAAAAAGGCCATGGATAACCTGCGAATAGTCTTCTTGGTCCCTTCATTTGCTTCAGCTGGGTATGCCCTACTCTGCATATACTGTTTGATGTCATGATACCAAGGTTTACCATCGGGCTCTTCCTCCACATGGGCACAATATGCCGGTTCTTTTCTCCACGAGTTTTGTTTTATGGAAAACCGATCCCGAAGGCTTTGTGTAAGCTTCGGAGATTTGGGTATTGGTTTTTGAGTTTCCAAAAGAGAAATGTGGTTTTTAGTTTGGAACCTAGAAACTGAGACATCGGGGTTCTAGAGTTCTGCAAAACACGTGGATCAAGGATCCATGTTAGTGTGTTGGTTCTCTAAGCTTGTGGACAATCTTTGTGGTCTTGTAAGCTTGCGGACATTTTTATGCTTTTGAATCCAAAGTCCTAGACTGGTGCATCGGTTAGAGATTTTTGGGTCCGAGCTGTTTTGGACTAAGTGTCCTGTTTTGAGAAAAATGTTGTAAAGGCTTAAAAGAGTCTAAAACATTGTGGTGATTGATAGCGTTGATGCTTCAACAAGGAAATAATGATACGACAAAGAAAAACTGACGAAAACAAATGGTTTTCTCATGCATATGATGGTTTTTGGCAGACGTGCCGTGAAATGAGGGGACCTTGATGGCAAGGAAACTTGGGGATGACTTATGTCATCATGTAACATTGTGCTTTGATGGACAATGATGTCATGCGTGATGTGTGTTCGTATTGTGTCCTGAGTTGGACAAGATAATATGACCGATTACATTGTAAGTACCTCTGATATGCGCGCACATGTGCTATTTCCTGGGATTCATGTGCTTATGTTTTGACCAATTTGGTGTTAGTCATTGTTGCTTGCGGGTCAATGATTTTGGACCCTAATCAGCTCGTTTTGAATGGTGATGGGATTTCCGGAAATTAAGAAATGAACGTTAGTTGATATATGTGGAAGTGTTCATGCATACGTTTTGAAAATAACGTTGACTGTTGGGCACGAAACCCTTGTGTTTTACTGTTAGTACCCTGATATCTTATACTACATTATGCATGATAATATTTTGTGAGACATGCTTATATGAATCTGCTATATGTGTTTGAGTATATAGTTGTCGTTTTTGGATTCATATATTGGTTTCTCACCCTTGCTATTTTCTGGACCGTGCTGTCTGGCTTTGTTATATATATATATATATATATATATATATATATATATATATATTGTATCTTATTTACAGATGGCCCCAATATCGGAGCCGCTAGCCCACTTGGGGGTACGCTCCTTCATGTTTGATCTTAGGGAGGACCCAGCTGCATGGGTCATCCACCCTGGTGCGAGTAATGTAGCATACATCGGACCGATCTGCACTATTAGAGGGACAGTAGAGGTGGCGCCCCAGGAGAGGACCCACACTGTGGAGACGATTCAGATCCCCTTGCCGCCTATTTGGATGATCTTGTAGTCACTCATGGTCAGGGGCTGATTCATCATCATATGCTAGCTGCACAGCCCCTGCAGCAGCAGTCACCTCAGACTCCTCCCCCGCCTTTTGTTTTAGTAGCGTAAGGGCAAGGAGAGGATGTGGAGGAGGATCCTCAAGAGGCTCCTGAGTATCACCCTGTAGATACTCCTGAGCCCCAGCCTCAGGAGAATGGGAATTTAGATTCCCTAGTTTCCTCTCCTAATCTGGTGTTGAACCCTCCTTAGGGGGATTGTCTAACGGGTTTCACTAGGCGCTGACTAGCTTAGAGTGTAGACTTCTTTTGAGGTAGCGATTTTTGTGTAGTCTGTTGTCGGCTACTGATGGCCATGAATTTTAGTGATATGGTTTCCAAACTATCGCTACCTAGTTTTTAGTGTTTCAATATTTTACTTCTGCTAGTTTTCCTTTGAAGGGACATGTTGTCCACTGTTCTTTTGTATATCCTAACTGATGATGCATATATATATATATATATACGAGTTACACTGTTATTACTCTAAGCTGTTATTATTTAAAGTTATAATAAGAAAAAATTTTATCACGATTTTCAGGACTTAATGAGATATATTTAAATGAACTGTTTTTTCAAAAGTAAACCAGCAAGATTTTATTTAGTGTTTGTATGTGTTGTGGGTAACAAATGTAATGCCAGATTGAGGGTGTCACAACTTGTTTCTTTTAAAAATGCCCATATTGCTTATAGAATAATGTTAACGATTCTCGTAATTGATGCTTCGGCAGAAAGAAGTCTTTCAAAACTTAAATCAACAAATCTTATCTAAGATCAACAATGTCTCAACAAAGTTTAAATGGATTGACTTTATTATCAATTGAAAAAGAAATGTTAAATGAAATCGTACACAACAGTTTAATAAATGATTTTGCATTTCAAAAAATCCGAAAGATAAACTTTAAATAAAAATATAATAATTTTAATTAAATATTGTTATTAGCTTTAAAAAGGCATCGCCTCAGAATTTGTTTTAGGCCTAAATAGGTGTTGGGCTGATCCTGCTTGAGTGTATTGTGCTGCAGCATTTAGAAAATGTTTATGGAATCACTCCAATAGTAAAGATATAAGCATCTTCAAGAGTTCAGTTTTGTTAATATGTATACTTTTCAGTCCTTACCTTAGTATTTTGATAGGATTGTGATTATTTTGGTGTTTTTCTATTAGATCTGGGTTTATGGGAATAGCTTCGTGTTAACTCTAGTTGCAGTAGTAGTTCCAAATGAAGAAATTACCATGAAGTGGGCATATTAAAATGGTCACATGGAACTCTGTTCACTTGACCAATTGAAGAAATATGTGCTATCTGAGCTCAAGCTGGTAGCTAGAGAAACAAGGTAACAAAAATTGATGTTGCAATTGAAATAATATTATAAAAATGGACTACCGATTATTTCTTTGTGACTATTTCTTCATGACTATTCTATTTCTAGTTTTAGGTGCTTCAATGCTTTTTTCCTTTTTAATTTTTGGTTAAACTAATCATTTGGTCCTTATACGTGACGTTAATTTTGAATTTGGTTCCTATATGTGAAATTTTTTGAAATCGCTCCCTATATGTAAATTTATTTTTAATTTGGTCCTCGCCGTTTATTGGTGTCATAACGCTGTTTGTTGAAGTTTAAGTATAGGAACCAAATTGAAAATGATTGTCACATGTAGGGACCAAATTCAAATTTTTATTTAGGATTCGATCCCTGCATGTAACAATCATTTTCAATTTGATCCATACATGTGACAATCATTTTGAATTTGGTCCCTATTACGTGACAGTGTTACAACACCAATAAACGACGAGGACCAAATTAAAAATAATTGTACATGTAGGGATCAATTTCAAAATTTTTCATATATAGGTACCAAATTCAAAATCAGTGTCAAGTATAGGGACCAAATGATTAGTTTAACCTTAATTTTTTCTTTCAAGTCCATGGTTCTAAATTGCGGTTTGTAATGGTTGATGGGGCCTTAACAAAACAGTTACGGCAGGGGCCGCAACTGCATCCCACCGCAATAGTGGTGTGGCTCAAAATCACTGTAAATCGCCGCAACGAAACGGTATGGCAATCACAATGAAACAGATTTTTGGTCGCAATGAACACAACAAATGTCGCTCAATTGCAACATAGTTTTTCATTTTCAGCTCTGTTCCCGTTGATCCTTGCCATCGTTGCACCACTTGTCGTTGTCGCACCACTCGCCGTTGGCGGTAGCAGTCTCCGCAACAAAAATGGGTTCTTTGGTTCAGCTTTGGGGCAAAAACATAGAGGGACTAAGGGAGAGAAACAGAGATAGACTGAGAGAGGAAAACATAGATAAAGGTTCTTTAGTTCTTTGCTTCAGAAGAAGTACTTTCATTTGAGTCTTTTGACTTTTCTTTTTCAGCTTCATATATCTTTTTTCATTTAAAAACTACCAACTTGTTCTTAAGGACACCAATACCAACATTACGTTGGTTCGAACGAAATTGGGCTCGGATCCCTTAAATAAGATCTTGAGTTCAAACCTTATAGATGGAAAAAACGTGGTTGGGAGAGAAAACCCTACTAAAGATGGCTAGCCAGGTTCCCCAGTGAAAATTAGTCATCGGAGAAACCGGTGGATACTTCGCACCTATATCATGGTAGCAACAAAAAATGACACCAATGAAAGGCCACTTCTACTTCATGACAAGAATAGGATGTGAAATTAGAAAAAGAAAATTGAAAGGCAGCCACTCGTTATACAAGTCATTAAATTGTATCTGTTTTTTATTTTTTTTATCAAACGGAAAAAATTGTATCAGTTTTCTATAAAAAAAATTCAAGTTTATATCCTCACATATTATTTTTTTATATAATTTTTTGAATTTTATATTACTACAAGATTAAAAAGTTTCTTATTATTCAATGACTTTACATAATAATTAAATTAATTTTAAACAATGATATTACTTTTAATTAATATTTATCTTATTATATATAGTTATAACTTTACATACCTTAATCTTTTTACTAAAATTAGGATAGGGAATTTGGATAGTAAACTTGATCAAAGACATTGGGTAACATTAAATAAAATTATAAGAAAGTCAATTAGAAAAGAAAAAAAGAAAAAAGAAAAATGATAACACTAAATAAGACATTTAGTATCACTATCAGTTGAGGATAGTTTTATGCACACACAAAACAAAAAAAAGAAAGTCAAAATGATTAGAAAAAAAGTAAACACAAAACTCGAAAGAGAGCTTTAAGTATTAAAATCTAAAATATATAAATTTAAAAGTTAAAAAAATAATTGATTGGGTGATGAAGAGTTTGAGTTAAAAAAAAGAAGATAAATTCGAGAATCAAGAATCAAACTAATTATAAATGATTTTGTTCTGGATTTGAAATGAAATTAACTAATTAATCAAACCAATTTCGTCCTATTTAATTGATTTAATTTGGATTATCCATTCTTTATGTCAACCCGGTCATGTGAACACTTCTATCCGAGCACAATCATAAATATGTTACTGTTATAAACATACGTTTGGGTCCAAAAATACGTTTGTTCCAAAGAAATTTTATAAATTTTATAAATACTTTATCTCAAACATTCGTTCGAAATTTTCCAACCACAAACCAAACATGTCCCCCGTGATTCACCCGAACACTGAACATAAGAAATATAGTTGAGAAACAAAACATAAAAGAAATGCACGCCCTCAACAGATGGTTGCTGCGGACGCCATGTTCACGTGACACGTGTACTGTTACAGCCGCAAAACTCAATTCTATGATTGATGCTTACATAAACGACAACAACATTATCCAAGCTCGCAAACTGTTCGACGAGAATCCCTCATCCCGCACCGTCGTTTCCTGGAACATGATGATGACAGCCTTCGTTCAAATTCATCAAATTCAACATGCCCATGAACTGTTTGATCAAATGCCCCACAGAGACACCGTTTCATGGAACATCATGCTCTCTAGTTTTCACAGAACCAATAACACTAATGGGTTGTTCCTGTGTTTCTTGCAAATGGGTAGAGCTGGTTTAGCACCAAATGATTATACATTATCCATATTGCTTCGAGGAGTTATTGGTACTGTGTTTGATGTTATGATCCAACAGGTTCATGCTCAAGCATTGCATTTGGGACTCAACTTGAGTGTGTTTGTTGGGTCTTCATTGATCAAAACTTATGCAAGTTTAAGGGATAAGGAGGCTTTATGTCAAGTGTTTGATGACATATTGATGAAAGATGTTACATCTTGGAATGCTTTGGTTTCCGGTTACATGGAACTGGGAAGTATGGATGATGCTCAAAGAATGTTTGATTTGATGCCTGAAAGAAATATCATTTCTTGGACTACTTTAGTTAATGGTTATATCCGGAACAAGCGAATTAACAAAGCGCGGTCTGTTTTTAACAAAATGAGTGAGAGGAATGTGGTTTCTTGGACTGTAATGATTAGTGGGTATGTACAAAATATGAGATTCATGGATGCATTGAAGCTTTTTCTGTTGATGTTTAAGTCGGGGACTCGTGCTAATCATTTCACGTTTTCAAGTGTATTAGATGCGTGTGCTGGTTGTTCCTCTCTTCTGATGGGGCTGCAGGTTCACCTGTGTATTATCAAGTCTGGTATACCAGAAGATGTTATCTCATTGACCTCACTTGTTGATATGTATGCAAAATGTGGGGATATGGATGCAGCATTTTGTGTTTTCGAGTCCATTCTAAATAAGAATTTAGTGTCATGGAATTCGATAATTGGCGGTTATGCTAGGCATGGACTTGCTACCCGAGCACTGGAGGAGTTTGATAGGATGGAGAAAGCTGGTGTTACACCAGACGAAGTTACATTTGTAAATTTGTTGTCAGCATGTGTACATGCAGGTCTTGTTGAAGAAGGTGAAAAGCACTTTGTTGCTATGTTGACCAAGTATGGAATCCAAGCACAGATTGAGCACTATACTTGCATGGTGGACCTCTATGGAAGAGCAGGACAATTTGATGAAGCAGAAAAATTAATCAAGAATATGCCATTTGAGCCTGACGTGGTGTTGTGGGGTGCATTACTTGCAGCTTGTGGCCTGCATTCCAATATAGAACTTGGGGAGTATGCTGCTGAGAGGATCCGCAAACTAGAGAGCAATCATCCTGTTTCTTACTCAATGCTTTCAAAGATCCAAGGTGAGAAAGGAATATGGAGCAGTGTAAATGAATTGAGGGACATGATGAAGGAGAGACAAGTCAAAAAGCAGAATGCAACTAGCTGGGTTGTGTAAAAATAATGCGCAATTTATGAGAAAAAATGTTGCCATGATAAGGGTCCTCATTCTTTTGTGGATCTTTCCACATGGAGAAATTCTTGAGGGAACATGCCAGATGAACTGTCAAGCTCTTATCTACCTGCTTGGCTTCTGATGAACCAATACCACTGCATTGAGGATTTCTGAACTGTAAATGGCTAATGGTTCAAATGTCAGTGAATTTTTTCTGACTCAGTTCTCAAATACTCACAGAATTGGAATTGGAGACCAATGACAGCAATGGTGGAGCTTTGTTGTGATAAGAAGAGGTATGGTTACTCAAACTTTAAAAAGCCTTGGTGATGTGAGAGAAAAAATTCTTGGATCCCAAATATGGTGTAAAATTTGTACGTCTATATTTCGTTGATATATTCTTAATTTCTTATAACTGAAAGAACTAGAGGTGCTATAAAAAAAACTGAAAGTAGAGGAAGGAGTTATCAGGTAGTATATTGGGTGGAGTGAAGTGATTACATTATAAGAGGAGTGTTATTAATACACTCTCTTCCCAACACACTCTCTTCTATTGGTTAAAATACAAATGAGTCCCACTAGAATTTTGTAGGACCCATATGAATTTTAACCAATAGGAGAGTGTGTGCTGGAAAGAGAGTGTTAGAGAATGTGTTGCTAGCATTTCTCACATTATAAATGAAGGAGCTAGTTTGTGGTAAACACTGACCGGTGGATCGCATGTTTTGTCGGTTCTTCCGGTTTTGCATCGTTTGACCGATTCATTACCGATTTTTATTTCAAACAGTCTTAGGTGTCATTCGTACCGATATTAGGACCGGTTCACCGGTTGAACCTACCGGTGCCGCCTACTTTTTACAACCATGATTAAAATATTAAATTATAACTATTTCAAACATATAACCTTTTCAATAAGATACGAAAAAAAAATAAAATTCAAATAACAAAAAGGAAAATTAGATATCTAACAAATTTATGGAAAAGACCTTAAAAAAGGTAATCACTAGAGGTGAATTTTATGGTATTCTAAGTGTAACTTTACCCTTCTTAGGTGATCCAATCAGATGGTGAGAACCATTTAACTTGACCTACTAATATGACTCATTTAATTGTGGTGACGCATTCTGGTTGCGTAGGGTAACTTTTATCCCAAAATTATCGAGGATATCGGAGAATGCACCATCACCCGAACATCTCCAATTTAAATTTACCTCAACAATTGGTTATAAATTTAAAATAAAAATAAAAAAAAACAAAAGAATACAGAGGAAGGAGATAATGGATTAATCCCAGACTCCCATTATGAGAAGTACCCAACCCAAACATTCTTAAAGGCCCATAGCCTAATGTTGGGCTATTCATGGGCCACAGCGAAGCCACCTTTTTGAAACATATATTATTTCTAGTTCGTGGAGCGCATTTCATTGTATTTGTATTGTGTTAATGTGTTGGTGTGATATCAGAAAATACAAATCTTGCTTCTCCTATGACAACTCTAACCCCAATTTGTTCACCATTGAGATTGAGTGGTCACCATGTTCACCAACTAAAATTCCCTGTTTCCAATTTCATAATTCAGAAGCAAAAGAGATCGAGAAGTTCAATCACGATTCGATCGGCATCTGCATCTGCATCCAACCAAAACCACTCACCAGGATTGTACTCTGCCCAGAAATTTGACCTCACCGCCACAAACGTTGACCTCGTTCTTGAAGACGTTCGCCCTTACCTAATCTCCGATGGTGGCAACGTTGAAGTGGTTTCCGTTGAAGACGGCGTTATATCGCTTAGACTACAAGGAGCTTGTGAGAGTTGTCCATCCTCAACCACAACTATGAAGATGGGAATCGAACGCGTTCTTAAGGAAAAATTCGGTGATGCCGTCAAGGATATACGCCAAGTTTATGATGATAATCAACCAACCGAGACAACAGTTCAGGTCAGTTTTGTGCTCCAGCTCCGCCTTCTTAATGGGTGTTTAGGAAAATTCTTAAAAAAAAAAAAAAAAAAAAAAACTTAATTGTACTTTTGGTGTCCGGGTCTGACGGTCGTGCATTTTTAGTCTTTCAAGTTGGAATTACGTCAATTGAGTCCTTCAATTATCATGAATATGTAATTTTGGTCTATCACGTTTCAATTGCGCCAATTGGGTCTCCTAGATATAACGATTGTGCAATTTTGATTCCAAGTATCACAATAGTGCAATTTTTAAAATCAGTATCCTATGTGATCCATGCGGGACTGATTTGGCGCTTAGTCAAATCAATTTGGCAGTTTACAGATCATTCTTATAGGACATCATTGACATCTCACACACTTTAATAGTCAAATGCACATCACTAAGTATCACATAGGAATGACACATAAGCTGTCAAGCTGGTCTCATTAAGTGCCAAATTAGTCACACATGTGATTTGTAGGCTATGACGTTAAAAGTTGCAAATCGTGATACTTAAAGACTAAAATTGTATAATCGTGATACCTATGGGACCCAATTGACGCAATTGAAACTTGGGATCAAAATTGCACAATCGTGATACTTGGTTGACCCAATTGGCGCAATTAGGATCAGAGAGACTAAAATTGCACAATTGTAATACTTGGGGGACCAAAAGTGCAATTAAGCCTTAAAAGAAAAATAGTTATTTTGGGTTTAATATCATACATTCGGTAAATCCTATGAAATTAAAAAAAATAAAAAAAATAAAGGCCCACTTGGTTCCTTAGATCATCTTTAGTGAGGGTTTCATAGGGATTCCTTAAGAATAAAATATTATTATAATATGCCACATATGATTTTGGCTTCCTTAAATTTAAAATGAGTTCCTTATTTCAGGAATCTAAAAAGATAATTTTATAGCATTTAAATATTATTTTTTTTTTTGCATTTGATAGTGTAAAGGTGAGAGAGAGAATATGAGATGTTGAAGGAAAAGAGAAGTTAAGGAACTTGACAATAGAAACCCCCATTGGAGTGAAAATTGAGTGAGTGTCATAAATTTGAGTTAACATATATGGACGCACTTAAAAACTTAAAATGGGTTCCTTAAAATTTTACTATTGGAGATGCTTTTAGAATAAAGACGGGCACTTTTGGTCGCTAAAAAAATAAATAAATTAACAATTTAGTTTCTCAAATTTATAAATACGGGTTAAGTTAATCTCTCTGTCTAGTTCCAATTTCTGTTTACTTGCATATGTATCTCGTTAGCCATCTTACATGGTCCGTCGGTGTTCCTGCGTTGCATATGACGAATTTTCATCATAAAAAATGAATGAAAAGTGAAAAACTTGTACAATTTAAAAATTCACATACATGAAAATTATACACTTTTTTACCAATTTAAAAAACTAACTAATGTATCTCACGTTCGTAAATTTGAGGAAAAAACTTATAAAATAACTTTTTTTCCTTGTGAAAACAAAGTTGTTTTATGTAATCTAATTTATTTTAGCTTAAGATTGTTATTTGATTATTTTTCATTTTCAAAACTCTTCCTTTTTTGCCCTACAAAACTACCTTCCAAACAAATATTATTAAATTATACAAATAACTTCATACATTTTTCGTAATTTACTATGTAAAAGTGTTTTTTTTACATCAATCAAATGAAATAAATATTATTTTAAAATTTCTTTTCAGCAAACATATCCAAACAAAAACAGATTTCGATTATAATTGATTATCATAATAATCAATTATACATATAATCGATTATCAGCATAATTTATTTTTTTCAGCTTTTTCAAATACATTCTTACTCTTATCGATAACCGGCCACAATTTTAAAAATAAAAACTAAAATAAAAATTGCTTTCGAGGAACCGTGGATAAACAATTTGGAGTGATAGTAGTATCGAATTAGACTAGAGAAGTCAATATTGATCACTAAGTGTATGTTTGGGACAGTTGAATTATTGGGATTTCAGTTGCTTTGGATGAAAAAATTATTTTTGAAATAGTCTTTCTTATTTGGCACATTGCTTAATATTATGAAAAAGGTTTTTTTGAGGGAAAAGCTGTTATATGCCATCTAATTTGTTTTAAGTTAAGATTGTTGTGTTTGATTATTTTTCATTATCAAAATTTTTTTTCCTATTTATCTCTACAAACCTAATTTTGAAACAAATATTATTAAATCATACAAATAATTTCATACCATTTTTCATAATTTACTAATTGCACCATCCAAACAAAATAAATTATTTTAAAATCGCTTTTCAGCATATATATCCAAACAAAAACAGATTTTGATCATAATCGATTATCATAATAATCTATTATACATATATCGATTGTCAGCATAGTCTATTTTTTCCAACAAGAAAGGACAGCTGATTAGATTATTTTATTGGGTTAAGATCTTAATACAGTCTAGCTAAATAAGAATAAATATACATTTACTTGTTCACTTAAAAAGGAACTTTATCCCAAAATTAAAATATAAATGTGTAAATGACAAAGTCACTGAATTAATGCCTATGCCTCCTATCTATACATATTCTTTAATCACTCATAAATTTATAAAAATAATAATTATAACCATGATATGTTGATAGGGAGCATGATCAGGCAACTAGGACTATTAAGAGCGTGATTTTTCTTTTTTTTTTTTTTTTGTCATGAGTTGATAATGAAATTATATATAGAAATGTTGTTGATGGTTGGCATGTGGTTTGAAATTTTAGGCGGTGAATAATCATCTTGAGATATTGAGACCGGCCATTACTAATTATGGAGGCAGCGTTGAAGTGTTATCTATTGAAGGCGAGGAGTGCCATGTGAAGTATGTTGGACCTGACTCCATTGGATCAGGAATCAAAGCAGCTATCAAGGAGAAGTTTCCAGACATTCTAAATGTTACCTTTTCCACATAGGATCCATACTCATTATTTCATATGCTTTACTCTAGGATTGTTGTCCAGATTTCATCTTTCATATAATGAATATCATGTTCTATAAATCATGGTTCAGCAGGTGCTTTACAAGTGTGTTGTTGCATTAGTTTCTTATTATTACTTGCTACGTGTGCACTGTTTATATATTTACTTTAGAGTTTAGACTTAGACTTATATCTCAACATCCTTCTTTGGTAGTGCATAGAGATAGTATCAAAGCAAGGAAGGAGAGGGTGTATTTGATAAATTATCAATAATTTCACGGATTAATGGAGAGTTTTAGCGGAAACTGATTGCATTATGAGCTAAATGGCTAATGATTTCGATATTTGCTCGGGATAGTACCAAGGCTGATGAAAACAACCCCAGCATGAAGGGAACCTCACAATATCAACTTGAAGAAGACAGACAAGACTGTAGAAAAAGAAAAATGAAATTATGCCCATGGTCCCTGGAAACAGGGAGGGATTGATTACAACAATTGCTTAAACATTAAAGAAGATTGCATGATGTGTACATCATATTTATGTCAAGATTAGCAATGCATAGAGAAGAGGAGAAGAAGAGGAAGAGAGAACAAATAGGAAGAAAAATGCTCTGCTAGGGTTCAATAGAATTGCAATAGTGTATTACAGAATACAAAGATAAAGAGTAAATATTTATGCTATAAGTAAAAGATTGAGCTACCCTTAAGTAGAGTAAAATAAATAAAAGCATTAAAACCTATATTATCTAACATCCCTCCCTCAAACTCATGATGTATCAATAGGAAGCATTGAGAGTTTGCTAGTCAAGAAACGAAAATGTGGAGTGGAATGCAATTTTGTAAGCAACATGAAGATTATGACATTGATGTGCTCGCAGATGTTCTATATTGCCAACGCATGTGCACAATTAAGGGTTTGTTTGATTTGCTTTTAGTTTTTCGTTTTCATTGCCTGTTTTTATTAATAATGGCAAAATGTCACCTAGTTTTCATTTTGTTTCCTATTTTCAAGGATTTGTTGTAAAACCCGCCAAAAAAAAAAAATAGGTTGCCATGATAAAGATAGGGACGTATTTCCCTTTTCTCCCTAAGAATAAATTATGAGGTAATATATGATCGAGAGCTTTTTTAGTAAAAGCGACACAATATATATAGTTAGAGAAAATGAGTGAGCAAGAGGGAGCAACCCTAGCAGCAACAAAAGGAGTCCTTAGGAGAGAAGAGGAAGAAGGAGCATGATCCAAGAGCAAGAGGCAAATTTTGGCATGATTCTAGCGTTTTCGGATACAAGGAATTCATCTCCATCATTTTTCTATCCTTCAAATGTGCAAAGATCAGGTGAGGGTTTAGATTATAGGTGGGATTGATGTTGAAATTTGGGGGAAATTGGAGATATGATAATATGAATTTCTAGGTTATGTGATGGTGTGGTTTTGGCATGAAGTTTATGTTAAATTGATTGGATGTTATCGATATATGAGTAATGTTGTTTGACTTGTCATGTATGTTGTTATACAGTGAGTTTCGTTACTTTTCTGTATGTATTCAAGACCTGTATGTACCTTGAAATGGCTGGAAATCTGCAGAATTCGCGTTTCTGCGATTCTGGAGAATTCGCGCCAGCGCTGAGCGCCAGGAACTCAGCGCTGAGCGCTAGGATTGCAGAGGGGAAAATGACCCCCAGCGCTGAGCGCCCACAAATCCGTGCTGAGCGCCGGGGCACCTAAGAGCAATACCTGTTAACCTGAACTCCAGCGCTGGGCGCTACAAAGTCTACGTTGAGCGCTGGGGCGCTGACAGAAAATAGAATAAATTTCATAATCAAATGCAAATGGCTACAGTGGTGAGTGATATGTGAATCAAAAGGACTCTAATATGGTCTTATATAGGAGGTGACCACTTGTGAGTGATATTTTCCTTATATAAAGTATGGAAACGGTATGTGCAAATACGCATATGATTGAGTTATGCAATTTAATGAATTACATGTATATATAATGTTGGTGAGGATGAAGTGATTACAATAACTATTATGGGAAAGAATACTTGTGATACCAAATTGTTTAGAAGATATAGAAGACTAAGTTAGTTTTTATATATGCTATTGTGGGGGGGAGTTATGTACATTGTTTGGAGATGCTTTCTATGGATGATCTCGATCTTAACGTAAGATTATGGTATGTATTGGATTGGATTACTGTTGTTTGTGTTTATTATTTTCATGATTGAGGATGTTATTGAATTAATGATTACAAATTATGTATTGGTATAATTCATAGTAATGTGCATGACATTGAGATGACTATTCTTTACGTGCCAAGAACGGTTTGCAATAAGTTTTGGTTTTGGTAATTTATTATAAAGGATATGTATCATGTTGTTGCTGCTGAGATAGTTATGCAATTATTGATGATGATGAGTATTTGTATGGTGGTAACGATTTCATATATTGAGCATAAATTGTATGATTGTACACAATATGTGTTAATGGTCAATATGATTACCCATTAAATGAGGAAACCGGTATGGGTAAGTTATGAGGAAATTCATTGTTGATATGAGACAAGCTATGTTGTGGAACATAGAGGATATATGTTATGGAAAATGTTTGATGGGCAATGTAAGCATTGAGTAAGACTTGATGTACCCGACCGGTCAGCGGACCCGACCGGTATATAAATGCGACCGTCGGAGCAGGGGCCTCTAGTGAAAGAACCCCAGAGTTTGGAGGGATGTTGTGTAGTGACCGAGGTCACTTGCCGTTCAGCGGATTCGACCGGGGTATAAATGTGACCGTCGGAGTGGGAGACTCTAGTGAACAATTACAAGGATAACACACGTATCTTGCTCAATGGAGAAATTGAGGATTCAACGAGTTAGTATCGCTATGTAATGGCCTATGGATTGGGAATAGATCACGTGATATGATTGTGGTTAAAGTGCATATTTGTTATCACATTAATTATTGTTTATGTTTTATTTACCCTCACTGAGTTCTGGGACTCACCCCTGCCCTTTTTGGTTCAGGTTCAGGTACTCAATGAGGAAAGTCATCTCAGAAAGCCTTTGCACATGTGTAGTGCTTGGGCGGCTGCTGCAGTTTCTTTTAGTATGGTTTAGTCATATGGGATATCCCCTTGTTTTTGTAGTTTTGTTTTTCGTTGGGTTTGTAAACGTTTTGTTACCTTTTATAAACCCTTGGTTTTGACTCAGGGCCATCTTTGGCTTATGTTGATATACAACCGTTTACTCTGATAATCGCTTAAGACATTTTATATCTAGTGTTATGATGTGACTTATACGTGCTTGAAAGGCCTTGGGAATAGGACAATAGAGTCTCATTCTGGCCGGTCAGGGACGCCTAAGTTAGGTCCTGACATTTGTACATGAAACAGTGAAAATAATAAAATGTTTTTATTATTTTTTGTAAAAATCTTTGAAATCAGGAAACATAATGAAAATAAGGTGACATTTTTGTAATTATTAATGAAAACAGAAATTTGGAAACAAAGGAAATGAACCTTTAATTTCTTGGTGGTTTTACACTCTTGGGTAAACATAAATCACACTAGATGAGGACATTATAAAGAATGAATCCCGTCTCTTAAAGTCTGTTATAAGACATGGATACAACAACCATAGGTGGATATGGAAAATTTTAAAAGGAAAAAACTTCGGTGCAATTCTATAAGTGCTTGTAGTGCTGTTATTCTCTCTCATTATTAAAGATATTATCAGATATTTTTTTATCTTCAACAAATTAAGTTAAATGCAATGTTATTAAACCTGGATCGCACCGACTCGTTCGATCACTTCTTCTAAGAAACGCTATCTTAGTGAAGATAGCGCTTCTTGTAGGAAGCACTATTGTAGGTACCCCTTCGATAGTGCTTCAGAAACGCTACCTTATGTTACCCTCTTTAATAGCGCAAATATAGATAGCGCTTACAAGCGTTATTAAATGTCTCACGAAAGCGTTATCGAAGGTCTTTTTTGGCATAGTGCTCATAGAATTTATGGGCTTAACCAACTTTTGGCGCTTGTAATGGATGCAGTTTCTCAAGCTAGATGTAAAGTTTTAAGAAAATAAAGTTGCACTCTTGCTAATAATTATAGTTTTTGAAAACATTCGATCCAACATGTAATATTAGAGTGATATTATGGGTTCAAATCCCCCTACTGACATGTGAGGGGAAGATTAATGGCCTGTTATCTCAATCATTTTCATTCAATTGAATTTAACTCATGCTTCGCCACTAATTACAGCACATAACTTTATTGGTGAAGAGCTTCAACATGAAAAAAATAAAAACAGAGAAGAAAATACCATCACAACATAAATAAAATTAAAATTTATTTTATAATTGTATTGTCGTGGTTGATGTGAAATAAAATACTCTAATCGGATGTTCCATAGTAGTTGGTCCAGCAAAACTCAGAGCAATCATGGCCAGTGCATGCTTTCATGCAGACGGAGTTGCATTTAGCTGATTCTTCATACCTTTGGTAATGGACTATACCCCAAACCCAGGACACTTCTTGTTGCAAACCTGGATGCAGTCCCTAAGAGAACCTCCCCCTGCCGAACATTGTCCATGCACATTTGATAGCACACAACTAGGTCTTCATCCTTCACACCAATATGGGCTTTTCCAACCTCAGCTAGTGCCAACAGCATGATCAAAACAACGACAAGAACTTGTGCACCTTTGGTTGAAGCCATTTTTTGTCAGCTTGCTTCAAATTTGAGAAGCTCTTCTTAGGATACGATGTGATTTAGACTCTAGCTTCTAGCATCTTTTATAGGATTGATGCAATCATACGATACGCCTATAGTAAGATGTAAAAAAGCAATTTTTGAAACGTTTTATGATCCGTTTATTTTAGATTTTGATAGAATTAATTTTGAAAAATGAATACTAAAAGAATTGATTTTAAAAAACCGAGGTTGCAAAAATCGATTTGTGTTTGGCAAATATATTTTAAAATAAGTTTAGAAGAATTGATTTTGATTGGATGATACAGTAAAATCACTCTTGCGATATAAATATAAAGAACTTTGCAGGTCTCAACCTAGAATCAATTCTACTCAACAAAAAAGATAGAAATTATTTCTTTTTTTAAAATCAATTCTACTCACCCAAAATTGATTTTATTGGACACAACTTTGAAACCAAACACCTCTGGTTACTGTAGCAACTAGATTTTGGATGGTCAAATGAGCTTTTGGGGTGGTATCAAAAGAGACACTCAAGCGATTAATGAAATTTAATATATATTATTGTAAGTGTGTGAGTAGATTTAGGAAGACTTATTAGACTAATATTTAATTATTTTCATATAAAAATATTTATCTATTATAACTTCCTCTCACACATCCCTTGATATGGCAAAAAAAGAATTATACTAACTTAATAAAAGGTTTTATATAGAAGGTTTTAAAATTTTAACTAATATTTTTAACTACTAAATATTCATAAAAATGCTTAAATGCATAATATTTAATGAATTTTATTATTAAATAGGTATATTTTCTTTCCTCATCTATTATTCTCTCTCATCATTAAATTAATTATTAGATATTCTCTCTTCAATAAATTAAATTAAATTTAGTGCTATTAAACCCAGACTGGATAGGGGCCGGACTGTTTCAACCCGTTAACCGTCCGAGCGATCTCACGATATCCAAGGAATGCTGCATTCATGCTATCAAAGGCCCACTCACGTGCGCACTTGGAAAATTCTCACTCACCAAAAATTCCTTAGATGAGGGTTGATCTCATGTCTTGCCAGCGTTCCTAACCTATTGTGCCATTAACCTGCTTTAAAAAAGACAAATTGAATCCATCGTTTCTAAAAAACAAAAAATTATGTTGATTTGTTCAATAAAAAACTAAAACCAAATTTCATCTCAATGATGATTCAACCAATTTGTCTTTTAATTCCAAATACAAGGCAGTAGCAACAATCTGAAATGTCCATGGCCTAAGTTTTAATGAGAAGAAGACATGTGCAACAGCTCATCAATAAAAATATAATATATGTAACAACTGTTACACATGTACTATTCTCATTGAAAAACAACACCACAAACACCTATAGAATAATACCTAAGTTTTATCCATTTTTTTGTTTTCCAAGATAGTTATTACGTAATTGCGGAAACTAATCCCTTGAGTCGGGAAGACCACAATGGCGGCAAAGCTTTCCCTCAAGAGTTTTAACGTTGCTGCATTCCCGAGGCTCGGATTCAAACTTGAGACCACTGGTTAAGCTGGAAGAGATTCGTACCATCTCATCCAAGCGTTCGTGGGTAAGTTTTGTCCATTTTAAAATTGTAAAATACAATACGATTGATATATAATACATTATATTAAGGACAAAATTTAGATGTAGTTTTTTATGTACTTATAGTGTTGTTTTTCAATGAGAAGAATACATGTTTAACAACATATAAATAAAATATAACATGTGCAACAACTGTTACACATATCCTATTCTCATTGGAAAACAACACCACAAGCAATTGAAGAACAACACCTAATTAAGTTTTGTCCTTATTTTAATATATACTAACAAACATATGAATTCTAAATTAGAATTAGGGATGACAAATGGATGGATTGGATCAATTTTTGTTCAGATTACAATGAATGGAATATTAAAAAATTCCATTAATCCATGGTGGAGCATTCGGTTAGTTGGGCTGATCTGCGAGTGGGCGGCCGATCGGTCGGCGACTGGTAAGCAGTCAACGTCTAGTCGGGCGGGCGACGGGCAGCGATCGAGCGGTTGGTGGTCGGCGGACCGTTGGTCGAATATTTGACGACAAGAGCCAACTATTTGGGTTTCTAAATTAATCTTTTGAAAATAAAATGATTTTGCAGTGGATTAAAAAAATCTACTACTTTTTTGTTGATCCATGGATTTAGAAGAATATGGATGGATCACTAACCATCTTTAAAATAAAATAATCAAATTTGATCCGGTCCATTAATTTTTTTTTGTAATGGATGGATTGGATGAATTTAGCTTTGGATGAGTTGGACGGATGATGGTCAAATGGATATTTTTGCCACCCCTAATTAGAGTAGACATTTTTTTTTCTAAGTCAATTTTAATCATTATAAACACAATAAAGTAACATCTTTTATCTGTTGTAACCAAAGCGATTATGGTTCATGCCCCCTCAAAGTTTTGATGTTAGCAAAAAGATTAAATTAGACGAACAAAGAGTTTTATGGACTAATGAATTTGTTTTTAGTGCGCAGGTATGAAAGTCCAAAGACTTAAGATCAAAAAAATCTATCGTTATTTTAATATACGATTAATGGATTCAGTCCTTGGACTGTGATCTTAAATAAAAGCAAACAAGTGTGAGTCCAATGTTTCACTTAAGTCAGGCGAGCTATATGTTAAATGTCCAAATGGTTTTAATATATTCACTCATTTGTTGGACTAACGAAAATAAGTGCGAAAATGTTAAATGCAGTATTCAAATATTGTATATCATGAAAAAATATCTTCGGAACATAATACTCCGAAATGAATAAACGCCTATATTTTCCTGACACATAGTCTGAATCAACTAAGTTGACTTTACTAAAGTAGGAAAGACAAAAGACAACTTTCGGGTACAATGCAGAAGTGTCAATTCTACTTTTAGCTTTCTGATAATCTAAGTGCTTTTTAGAAGACTAAGACAAGTTATCAGACCAAGCTAATCTTAACGGGCTTATGCATTAAATGCTTATCAGAACGGCTCTTTTGCCTCCGTTGAAGAAAGAAAAACGTTCAAGTGTTGAAGCACTATAAATACCCATCTCTTTGAAGAATGAAAAGAATGAAGTTATTACAAGCATATTCATACGCGATCAAGCTATTCAAAGCATTCAAATTCTCTTAAGTCTCTAAGCTAGAAATATTTCATATTCACTCTCTGTGTAGAGTTCATTCAGAGTTGTACTTAATGTTTATATTTGCACACATAGTGAGTTAGATCTTTTGACTCAAAACTCTTTTCAAACAACTTCGGTTTGAGCCTGGAGAGACTTGTCTGTAAAAGAATATTTGTAATACCTTAAGAGATTTAGAATAATTGTCCCGGAGAGGTTGTAGAATACTTGTAAAGTGCTAAAGGATTTTTAGTGGATAAAGCTTTCACGTAGAAGAGACTGGACGTAGCTCTTGGATTAAGAGTGAATCAGAATATATAATATCTCTATGTGCTTTTCTCTTATCCTTTATCTCTGCTCTTAAGTTTGTTTTTTTGCTAACGTTGGGGATTGCAATTGTTTTACTTAAAAAGTGTTTTTGAGAAAACGTTTTTTAGCTTGCGTCCATCGTTTGTGTTTAAACGTGTTTTGCGTCCAAAGCAATTTATTTTCAGTCTCTACGCGTTGCTTACGTTAATCTGTTTTATGAAAAGTTTTAAAAAAGTTAAGAAATATAATTCAACTCCTTCTTGTGTTTCAAACAAATTACTTCATCATCTAATTATTGGCGTATCTGCTTGTATTATTACCAAAATTCAAAAAATAATTAAAAGATATAGATTAGAAGTATAAAAAAAATATCAAAAAAAAGAAATATCGGTCGCGACTATTTTGAAGTGTTATTGCTACCTATCTTTCATTGGGTGCTTGGAGGGAGGAAAGGAAAAAGAATATACTCTATCACTATCTGAACTAACAGAGTATTTATGTGGGTTATTCATGATGAAGTGCTTATTGCAGCTGGGCACCTAGGCCCTATGCCCTATGGTGATGCATGGAATGGAAAGGTGCTTCTATCCAAACCGTGAGGGAAGGCAAGACTTGTGAATAAAGATTGAAGAATTATTATTATGGAGCTTTGCACAAAGAATATATAATTGTCACTTTCTCTCCTATGCTATATATCAACTTCCAGAGTCAGGTAGAGGGGATGATGAATGAAAGTCCAATACCTTTGAATGATAAAGGAGGACTTGTTACCATACTTAGCATTGATGGAGGAGGGATTCGTGGTGTTAACAAATTTCTAGCCTGCTTTCTCACCATCCTTTACTAGGAAAGGAAGGCCATGTTAGATATTTGGGGTGTGGATCTGCAACAAAGAAGAGAAGACAAAGAAAATGCGCAATCTCCAAGGCGTGTGAGGACACTAGACTTTAGGTTCGATTCGCCCCCACCAATCTCTATCTAGATTGGATGCAACAGGTGTTTACAGCGAATCCCCTTCAGAATACAATGGAGCAACCTTGATTTGGTTTGCACACCCTAAACCAAGCGTATCGTCAATGGCAGTTTACAGAACAATAGTCTCCTTAACTCTCTTTGCGCATAAGGGAGAAAAGAAGGTGATTTGGAATGGATAAGACTTGACCATTTCGTCAACCTTTCCTACAAACAGAGTGGTTCTATTTATAGACCAACTCATACTACTTGGTGAATGGAAACAACCTTTCATTAATTGAAAGAAGGAATGCATGTATCCTTTGATGTATAGACACATACGCTCATGATATAACACACCTGTTAGGAAGGATTTTAAACTCATGAAGAGACACCTTTCCTCTTGTGTGTTTTAGGATTTCCATATTTTGGAAATCCCTCACAATCCCCCACCATTTTCAAAATAAACCCAAATCCCATTATTCAGGAAATCGCATGCTTTCAGACAAAGGTATCTCGGGGATTTGAACCTTTGCTTAGTAAGAAATGGGTTTCACTCGTCCCGAATAAAATGGTAGACAAGCTTTGAACCAAATATTCATTAGAAGGAGCGTGCATAACTTACACATGAAATCTCGGTACCATTGAACGACGTGAAAGCCGACACTTTTGATGAGGCCTTGTGTCTTGTATCCTTTTCATGAGAGCTTTAAGAGTCAAGCCCTTAACTCCAAGAAGCGGCCCCACTTCACTCTCACATAGGTAGACTCTATTGGAAGCGCCCCCATAATTAAAGCACTTCAGCATATATATGCTATAGGTCCATTAAGAGCAACAGCTCATCCTCCCTCCTATATTTCCTTATGGTCCAAGTACTTTTTAACCTTGGGATGTATCTATTGTCAAGTACTTGCAATCACTCTAATAGTGTACTTTGGCCACATTGAACTCAAGACTTGATGCTACTCAAGTGTGAGTTGGGTTTCCACCATTGGTGATCATTTAGATGTGGGCTTGAGTCTCATCCCTAATGATGCCTTCAACACCATTTCCCTTGTCAGTTCCTTCGTCAAGGATCTGCAAGATTCCTTTCTGTTTGTACAGAAACTATGGATATTACTCCATTTATAATTTATTCCTTTACATAGTTATGTCATAGTCCAATCTGCTTGGACTTTCCATTATAAACCTGGCAAAATGCCTTTGATAGTGCTAACTAACTATCACCGTGTGTGGATAGTGGGGCCCTTGACTTTGGCCAAATTGATATCTCATACAACAAAATTCTAAGTCATTTAGCCTCTTTTCTACCTGCAGTAAATTCTATGAATTCTGCAACCATGGTGGAGCCGACAATGTAAGTCTCTTTCTTGGAACCCCAAGAGATAGCACCCCCACCATGTGTGAAGACCCAACCGCTTGTTGAAGCATGGTCTTCTTTACCCAACTAGCATCCATGTATCCTCTAACACTGAAGGATAACCATTATAGTTTAAATTATAGTTCATTGTCCTCTTCAAGTATTTCAATACTCTTCGGACACCATGCCAATTGTCTTTACTTGGATTACTTGTATACTTACTTAGTCTATCTACAACATATGCAATGTTTGGTCAAGTACATGTCATGGCATATATCAAGCATCCAATAACCTTGTGCATTCAAGTTGTGTTGCTAGACTACCTTTATTTGATACTAAATTAGTTATGATCAAAGGGAGTATCAACGAGTTGACAATTGAAGCGATCAAATTTCCTCAATACCTTTTCTATATAGTGAGATTGGGACAAATCTATATTCTCACCATATTTAATTATTCTAATTCCTAGAATCACACCAACTTCCCCTAAGTCTTTCATATTAAAATTACTAGATGGAAAACTCTTAGTTTCTTCTACCTCATCTAGATCAGTACCAAAAATTAACATATTATCTACATACGAACAAATCATGACATCTGTTCCATTATGGAATTTACTATAAATACACTTGTCAGACTCATTTATTTTATATCTATTAACTAGCACAACTGAATCAAACTTTTGATGTCATTTCTTAGGAGCTTGCTTTAGTCCTCCATATAATGACTTATACAATTTACACACTTTCTTTCCTTAATCATCAACCATGAACCCTTCAGGTTGTGTCATATACACCTCTTCATCCAATCCTCCATTTAGGAATACTGTTTTCCCATCCATTTGATGATGACAAACATATAGATGGACGCAAGTGCCAATAGCACTCTAATTGAGGCAATTATTGCCACAAGTGCATATTTATCAAAATAGTCAATGCCCTTTTTTTTGTGTAAATCCCTAAGCAAATGGTTCCATCTACCTTCATTTTTATTTTGAAAATCCATTTACAACCTATTGGTTTGGAACCAGGTGGGCGGTCTACTAATTTCCAGGTTTTATTCCCCATTATTGAATCAATTTCCTCTTGTATAGCCTCTTTCTAGAAAACGGCATCTTGAGACTTTGTTGCCACTTCAAATGTTTCTGGATCACTTTCAGTATTATAACAGATTGGTCCATAACTGTCTATGGACTCCCTTGTTCCTTCAACCAGAAACATGAAAAAGTCTGGTCCATATGTTTTCTCTTTCCTACGTCTCTAACTTCTTCTCAGTTCTAAACCTTCCAAAATATCGTTATTAGATACATTGGTTTCCGGATTATGTGCGTTACTATGAACATTATCTTTATGACTTGGTATTGAGTCAAACCATCTTCTGAAAGATTGCATCCCTTGACTCAATTACTGTATTTACAGGATATGAGTCATTAGATTCTATAACCATGAATCTATATGCTTTGCTGTTTTTAGCATAGCCCAGGAATACACATTCAATTCCCTTTCACCTAAAATTTTCTTCTTTGGTTAAGGAACTTTCACTATCGCCCTACAACTCTGAACTTTGAAATAATCGAGGTTGGGCTAAACAAATTTTCCAGAGCTCATATGGGGTTATCTTGTTCCTCTTGTTTGGTACTCTATTTATGATATAACAAGCCGTCAACATGGCATCTCCCCAATAACCTTTTCTAGACTAGAATAGGGTAACGTAACATTTACCATTTCTTTTAATATCCTAATTTTCCTTTCAACTATACCAGTGCGTTGTGGGAATAAGGTGTGGTTGTTTGATAAGCTATTCTAGTAGACTCAAAGTTATTAGGGTTATAGAATTCTCCTACTCTTATAACTTCTAAACCATTTAATGAAAGTCTCAAAACAAACAACATCAATTTACCCACACCATATATATATATATATATATATATATATATATAAAGAAGCATCACAACTTATGGTTAATTGAAAAGGTTTACCGTCTAACATTTATCTTCCATAATTATAACTGACAATGCATCTACAATAAAACTTTGAATCCAAAAATAAGATTCCACTAAAACCAGATAGATATAAAACTTAACGAATGATCAGTAACACAATCACCATCTGGTCTGATGGTTAACGGGTTTGCTCTCCTTCCCATGGGTCGCGAGTTCAATTCCCAGCGGACGCATATTTCCCACTTCATTCCATTTTGTTAAAAGAAAAGGTAACGACCATGAAATTCAAATCTCTCCAATGTGAGAATCGAACCTGCAACCCAGCGCTTTATATCAGAGTATCGAACCACCGCGACACTCGATGGAGTGATGCATTTGTTAACAAAACTTAATTCTTAAAGAAAACCTACGTTTGGGTGCCTCTCCAACCAACCGAGTCAACAAAACCTATTTTGCAGAGAACAGGGTTCATACACCCACTGGCTATTCAACCCAAATCTAAACTTATTTTCATCATTTCTATGTCTTAGATTCATGTCTAAACATATTCTAAGGTAAATCTAGATAAAAGTCATAATAGAAAAGAAATAAAATAATGATATAAAATCATTACAGTTTTTTATGTCTTTCTTCCATGAACATTCATGTGTATTTGACAACTTAGAGCAATTCAAAACACATCAAACCATTTCTAAAAACTTGTTAATCAAGAAACAACTCTTATTTCATATTCACATAATCATGCAGATATTATATAAGATTGTTAACTCTAAAATATTTGGTTCTTACATGATACAACAATTTTATTAATTTCTGCATCATAAACCAAACATATTTATGCTCATGCTTATCAAAACTCACATACTTGAATGGATTCTAAATCATGTACCAAAAATTCTAATACCACATGTTAACTTTAAAATAAACAAAGAATGCCTTTAGCATTGAACATACATGAATTTAGAAAACCAAGTTATATTCATAGAAAGTAATTGTGTACCTTTCACCATGGTCATAAATAGACAAACTTTTGAGGAAGCATATGAGTGTTCATCCCTCCTTGTAGTAAGAAGACAATGCATCTCTTTCTACTATCTTAGAAAAATAGCCACCATCTAATCTCTGCCGTTTTGCCATTGAACCTCTCCCGTTTACAAAGTCGAAAACCATCTTTTTCAATGTTGCAGAAACCATTATTATAGAACGAAATTCGAACCTAAAGATTGTTAGATATTTGGGGTGTGGATTTGCAACAAAGAAGAGAAGACAAAGAAAATGCGCAATCTCCAAGGCGTGTGAGAACACTAGACTTTAGGTTCGATTCGCCCCCACCAATCTCTATCTAGATTGGATGCAACAGGTGTTTACAGCGAATCCCCTTCAGAATACAATGGAGCAACCTTGATTTGGTTTGCACACCCTAAACCAAGCGTATCGTCAATGGCAGTTTACAGAACAATAGTCTCCTTAACTCTCTTTGCGCATAAGGGAGAAAAGAAGGTGATTTGGAATGGATAAGACTTGACCATTTCGTCAACCTTTCCTACAAACAAAGTGGTTCTATTTATAGACCAACTCATACCACTTGGTGAATGGAAACAACCTTTCATTAATTGAAAGAAGGAATGCATGTATCCTTTGATGTATAGACACATACGCTCATGATATAACACACCTGTTAGGAAGGATTTTAAACTCATGAAGAGACACCTTTCCTCTTGTGTGTTTTAGGACTTCCATATTTTGGAAATCCCTTACAGGCCATGGGTGGGAGAAATACGTTGAAGAAAATTGTTTATTAACATGCATATTTTTTCATACGCAACTGGATTCCAACAAGATCCAATTAAGCACAAGAAGGCTGAAAGCAATTTGAGTGATAGAAGACTTCATTAGCATTTCATGTAATGTATGTATAAGAAAACAACTCACCTAAATGAACCAACAACATAAGCTATAATTCACTATATGAATAAATTGTTAAATACTGTCTCATGGACATGACTTATATATAACACAACACCCAAGAGAAAGTTGTAAATTTGATAACACACATTTTGACCAACTAAATACAACACTTGAAAATATAGAAGTTATCACTACCAATGCTTTCAGTATGGAGTGGATAACCTTTTGTTTTTTTAGTTGTTTATTTCATTGCAGAAGGCTGATAGTGAAGATGCGAGGATTGTGGACTACTTTGATTATATTGCTGGGACGAGTACGGGAGGAATCGTGACAGCAATGCTTACAACGCCTTCCACTAAAGATGGTCGCCCTATGTATAAAAAAAGTCTTGTTTTTGTCTCTCAACTTTTTCAAATATACCATTTTGATCCATTGAAAATTTTAATTATACATTTAGTTCTCTAATTTGTTAAATTGTGTAAAATCAATTCTTTTTATGTTGTTTAGACCAAGTCATTTTTTGGCTGTTTGGACTGATTTTGCACAATTTAACAAATTAGAGGATTAAATATACAATTAAAATTTTCGAGTGATCAAAATCGCACATTTAATAAGTTGAGGGACGAAAAGTAAAATTAAGCCAAAAAAAAAGTGGTCGCCCTTGCACTGCAAAAAAAGTCAACAAGTTTTATCACAAGGAAGGCCCAAAAATATTTTCTGAAGAAAAGATTATGAATTCTGTTTCTAAACCATTAATGAGAAGGTTCCACTATTCCTTGACGAATATGATTATATGAGGAGGTGTGGCTTGGCATTGAATTTTAATGTAGCTAGGAAAGAAGAAAGAATTAGACATGGAAGGATATCAATGCACATTCATTTACTTGAACGTAGCCTTCACCTTTTTATTTCATTCTTTACTGGTGCTCATCCATTAAATTACCACGTCCAGGACAACTTTAAGAATATTATCTTATTTTTGAATGAACATGTCATTGATTAAGAATATTTTTTCATTTTCTTGAAGTGGTTATTTTTTCAATGTTGCTCTGCATCAAAAGAGTAATATATATTTTCTGTTGAACATGGTATAAGAAAATGACATGAAGTAAGGCATTCATTCATTTAGCTTCACAAGGCATGCCAATTTCTACATCCCAATACAATCTTTCATAGACTGACATCTAGAATTCCCAACTCCAAACTTATTTACAGGCATAACCTAATAAGGAGCTTGTTTGGTGAGAAACATCTGGTACCCCTACAATGCTTTTACCAGCACACAAAAAATAAAATAAAAGTTCAGCTTCTCAGTAGGGCAACACGTGCTGAAGACGCGAGAGTCCACTCATCCTAGGTATTTCAAGGCTCCTTTTTGCGGACCGAAACTTCAGTTAGACTAAAATATATAGTAACATGAATTTCCAAGTGTTTAGAGTTCACTGCCACTTTCCACAACATTCATAATTCCGATTAAAGGAACTCTACAAATTGAAACATCTTTTCCGGTTGCTACCTGACAGATAACATACAAAACATCATTTAGTAAATCAATGCATTAACACGCTTTCTTGTGCTGGTTCATTATACAAGCAAAAACTGGAGGAAAGACGGATATTAATTTACAAAACCATTGATGCTTAATAACTCTTGTTAGTACCTTCTGTGCTAAATTTAAGCTCTTATCACTGAAACTAAAGATCTGATGCCTTTAGTTTTCTAGGTCTTTTATGAGCAGATGGCGATGGAGCTCCAGGTCCCTGTGCAAATAAAATGTCCACAGATCAATAATAATCCGTTACGAAATTGGTCCAAAAGTAAGTGGGAAATGAACAATCAAGGAGAGAATGATTAGACAAAAGACTATGTAGTGTACCTTGCGCTTGTGGTCCTTTTTGCCAACTCTTTCCCCTGAAACCAGAGTTATATGCATAGCTTTAATAATAAACAGATGAAATTCCCATCACTTACGGGAAATTAGGCCGCAGGTACAAGCAAGATTAATCTATTACCTCCAAAACTCATGGAGTCTGGAATAAATGTCCGATCCTGATCGCCACCACGATGCAAACGCTGTCAGTAGTTTACAAATCACAAACTCATGGCTTGGAGAATGAACAGCATGCTTGGACATTCACAAGCCTAAAACAAAGTAAAAATAGAGGGGCAAGTACCAAAATAAGTTCCAGATTTCTAACCTTTGGTGTGCCTGGTGTTTCACCATATGACCCATCGCGAAAAGATGAACCTTCAGCCTCTTTATATTGCACCTGAAACAAATATCTTAACAAGTAATTAAATCAAAGAAAATGATATTTAGAAAAAGCAAGCTAATGTTGACATTGCTACTCCCATAAAAAATCAAAGTATTAAAAAGGCATATTACAACCCTATGGACATCCTAACTAGTAAAATCCTCAAAATCTGCTCATAATACAAAATTAGTAAATACATTCCATGTAGCAAATTTCTTTCTCTCAACTCATATACCTGTTTCTGGAGATTCAGTAAAGTTAGTATTTCTTTTCTTAGTTCAAGATGCTCTGCACAAACAGCTTTAGTTGGAACCCGTGGCTTCAAATTGACCTGCAATCACAGTTGATCCAAATTAAAAAGAAAAGGAATCAGGATTCAGGAAGAGTCAGTACTTTTCTAGTGTGATTGGACTTCACTCATGAATCCAAAGATATGCTCAAGCTCAACTCATTTAAACATTTCAGCTCAAATTTATTAATACGCTTTTTATTTTGTTTGAGAATTCTAGCTTCAACATGCCTAAACAAGCTTATTTCAAGCTTAAATGAGCTCAAGTGTATCTTTTTATATTATGGATATATAATGTATATATATTTTCTTATTTTAGTAGTATATAAACTGTTGTGTAAAATATCTATAAAAATAATAATTGTTACTCCTTTTTTTGGATAAAAATTTGAACTACTAACGATGTTAGTCAAGCTGAGTGCTGAGACAAGCCAAGCCAGCTATGCAAGCTGAGCCTAAATAGTTCTCTGGAAGCACACAGTTCATTTACAGCCAAACTATAAAAACCAAGCACCAATTTAATAGTTCAAAAAGGCATTTTAAATCATCAGCTATGAAGAATTGAAGGGTTTTATATTCTGTTACAAATACAGATCAGTGACTACCACATGACAACACCAGAGAGAAAAAATGAAATATCTAAACTGCATTAAAAAGTTCAAGGAGTCTAGACAAACCCCAAGATCTTGCAAAGTTTGCTCAACCCGTTTGATAGTCCTAAGTCCAGCCGATGAGCTAGCAGCTTGCACCATTTGCTCAAGTGCATATGTTCTCAAATATACACGAAGCTGAAATATTTCTCACTATCAGATTATGTTCTTAAGTATCAGCATTGACAAATTGTTGAAATTGCGTCTCATGAAAAAATAGTTATTTAAAAAACTGATCAATGCAAGATCAAATTTCAAAAAGTTGAAGATCAGAATCCTTGTTATTCTACCTTCCCAGGGAGTGGGTGCGGGGGCGGGGAGTGGGGTTTAGTAGAGGTGTTGAGAACATAATTGTCAATGAAAAAAAAGGCAGAGGATGCATCACTGGAAACCTCATGTATAACTTACAGTGCGAAGAGAAGCTAGAGTACTAGATGCATTATCAGTTACTGTGGAAGGCACAACCATCGATGGAGATACAGTTTCACCAGGGACAGTCCTCTCTGTAACTTCTGCGCCAGCATTTGAGGCAGCAACCAGCTGAGACTCTTCAGCAACCTGAAACATATATAAAATCAAATGCATGATATCACAAACCACAGGGCATAGGTCATGTACAGATCATATGAAAAGATTTTATAAACTGTATGAATTTTGCGGCTCCAATTTGGTGATCACAAACTAGGAACAAATGATTCAATGACACCCCTTCACCATGTATTTTATTGTCAGTAAAATTGAATAATAATAAAGTTATGAGTACAGAACTCTAACTTACCACCCAGTGCAAACTGCTAAAAAAAAAAAGTACATACCAGAAAAGGTTTGTATGATGAATAAACATTACACATTCCCCAATATTTTAAGTTCAAGGGTAGGAACTTAGGACCACGATTCATCAAGAAATCCGAATCAGATCATCTGAAATTTAATCTCAATTATTGATAACAATTCCTCCTCTCCACATATAATTAACGATCTCGTAGAAAAGCAATCTTTAAAAAATTACCTTAGCAGGCATGCGTAACTCAGCTATTCTTTTTGCTTCAACAAGAACCTGCACAAAGTAACAGAAATAACTAGCTAAATTTACTTCACTTTCTATGAAAGTGTACTAATAGCAGAAACATATAAACTACTTATTAAATTAAAAAAAATAAAAGTAAAAACCTCTTCATCTCTTCGCTCTTGTTGCCTAGTTTGTGAGAGGACCATGGACAGTGCTCGTTTTCGCTCTATCTCTTGTGAAACATTATATGGTTCCTACAATGAGGAGGAAGCAAAAGTTACTATGACCACATGGCAATGTCCTAAGGCAGATACAAGTTTGTTTTTACTACAAATAATCTACTCCAGCAAACAAAAGAAAGTAACTTAAAAGCAACATACAAAGCTATTTTTATTCAAAAAGTTCACTGCACCTTAAAAAGAGGATGTGCTGCAACGTCCCCAGAAGATGGAGCCCTAGCAATTAACATAGCCCGGGATACTACATGACAGTGGGGCATGTCATCAAAAATCGAGTTTTTTAAACATCTCATTGTTGCTAACATAATCTCCAAATAATTCAAAATTAATGTATGGATAAAAGAAAAAGAATTACAAAGTGCAACATTTCGTGGACAAGTAGACATACCGCTATAATATCGATCCTTTAATTCCTCTACCGTCCGAGATGATGGGAACCTATCAGCTATTACGACAAATCGGAGATCAAACCTCTCGCACAAGTCAAATAGTTGGTCTGTCTCCTCCTTGGTCCACATCTACATAGATAAAACATAATGGAAGAGAGCAAAGCATTTAACACTTAATAAAAGGGATGGATGTAAAAATAATGGTAGAAGGTCAATATGTTTCAACTTTCAGATTGTGAAAAGCACACAGAATTAGAGTTGAAGTTAAGAGTGAGTAATTTTATGCAATGAAGAGTACAATGAGTGTAGGGTACAAAAGAAGCAGATGCAAAAATAAGCTAAGTTCATAGATACATATCCTTTACAATTGATCACAAATTTCCCCCTTTATTTATGGCTAAATCGATAATATTTTCCTATTTGCAACCAAACATCATAGTACCAATATAACAAAAAATCAGTTATCCCGAATTCCCATCATCAACACAGGTTGCTATTCAATTCAAAGGACAAGCTTTTTAAACAACAAAACCCAAAAGTAACGTAATTCAAATTCTGACCTTATTCTTATTGCCATTACCCAATTTGTAAGTTTTAAAAAATCATCGAAAAAGTTCCTACATGCTTTTTAGAAATGATTCCAATAATCATCAGTGAGCTGACCTTACCAGACTTTACTATGACAGATCTCCAAAATACCATTGACTCCATCACAAACGGCATAGTTATTCATCTAGAAGGCAATAAATTTTCCTAAGATTTCCTACATAAAGGTATTAGTACATAAGTTCAATCAAGGCTTAGCTTCAAACAAATTTTGTCACTTCAAACCAATGGTATCGCTGCATATTATTAAAAATACCCCAAACGGAACAGCTGACCATTAAATAAAGATATGCTGATTGCTAGTGATTTGCCACACAAGAGATAACCCTCGGTAAAAGTAAATGAGAATTATGACCAAGATACAATCACCAAAATCTAATTACAGTCGTGATTGTCATGATTCTGAACATGTTTATAGAATCCTACTGTTATTGTCCCCGCAAAAATGTATATCAATCCAACTTCACACTATTGTCATAAGTCTCAAGCATCCATCAATATTTTTACATGAAATCAGTGTTAAATCAAAGACTAAAGAAAACACCCCTAGGATTGTAAAATAAGGGCTTATTGTTAATAGCCTACACAGGAACAACCCAACGTCCTTCTCTTCTGAAAAAAAAAAGAGGAATTCAATATATGATTTTTAAGCTCCAATATAAGTAATTATCAACTAACAACTTAACAAATTTAAAGTTGTATACACAAAAAACATTTCCATGTGTATTCTTGGAATGGAAGTCAATGAGAACACCACAACCTCAACTTCATACAGTGAACAAAATTAAGTTATTGGGTAGTTCAAGCAAAACCATACATAATAAAGTTCGATAAAACTGTACAATTAGACATCATACGTACAGGATCTGTCAAATGCTTCTCATACTCCTCATCTGTGTATTTGATAATGTCAACAGACTGCACCACAGGATGTAAACTAGCATTCAATCATGTGAATGGAAGATGTTGAATAAACCAAAATTTGAAATTAACACCAAAAATAAAAAAATGCAGAGCATGCACGAAGATAAAGAGTACACTAGCATTTACCTTGTTATACTTTGCAAAAGAATAGTCCCCCGTTGGTGGAACACCATTGACGACTCGTACCTGATATAGAAAGAGAAAGATAACAATAACTTCATAGTCATAGATAATTGAGTAAAAGCACAAATTGGTCTCTGAAAAAAAACGGAGACATAATTAGTCCCTAAAAAGGAAAAATTCCAACTTAGTCCTCAAAAATCTCAAATGCTGGTCAAAATAGTCCTTTATAGGGACTAAAGTGTCCCTAAAATTTATCCTAAAAAGGACTAATTTGACTGGCATTTGTGATTTTTGAGGATAAGTTAGGATTTTTCATTTTTCAGGGGGCGAAATGTCTCTCCATGTTTTTTCAAAGACCAATTTGGGCCTTTATTGTAGATAATTTTACAGAAATGTGTCAATAAAGGAAGAACTAACCCAATGGTAAAGTTGAAGATTATCTTTACGAGCAGAACTTGTGAAAGGAAGCCATTGCCAAGTGATCTAAATTGGAAGAAGAAAGAAAAAAAACTCATAATCAGTTCATTGATTCACCAAAATAATTGAGTATTGAAAAATAAAAATAAAATAAAATAAAAAACAAACCTTCTCATCAGAAGGAGGCCTTTTTTTCAAATGAGAGGCATCAATTGCAGGCATAAGAGGTGGCATTCCACCAGTAAGCGCATATACCTACAAATTCAATTCAATTCAATTCAATTGAGTAACCCTAAACAAACAATACATTATGAATAGATAGAAATTAGAAAGATTTAATATTGAGTTAAATACCTCACGCGAAATGCCATCTGGTTTTCTCTGAGACTCTTTGTGAGGTCGAGATTTCTTCTCTACAGATGGGAATGAGTTCTTGGGTAATCCCAGGATATCCTTCGCATCCATTTAAAATTCACAATTCACGATCAAAATCAAATTAGGGCTTCAGCTTCTCCTCACTCAAAATCAAATTAGGGCTTCAGTTTCTCCTCACTGAAAAAATCAAATTCTCCATTACAGTTTACAATTACAAGAAATCGCTTCTTCCAGATTTCCCTCTCACTCTCGCTACTGCCAACTACTGTCCCACGACGTCGTATGGGGTGCCGTGTTTCATCATCGCTAAATCCTCTCATTTCGAGCAACTGAAACGACGTAGTTTGTAGATGAGTATTTTCATTTTCTGGGTAGAAAAATGAGTAGTTTTTGTGTCTTGTAATTGAAATTATGCGATAAAACAAAATTTGTAAACATGAAAAATAAAATGATATAACTATAATTATAACTGAATATTATGCAAATATAAATAAAATAATATATATGTGTAAGTATGTAACCAAGGCTCTGTTAGATTTTTTAAGCGAAAGGAAAAGAAGAAAATTAAAGGAAAAAGAAGGAAATGAGCCTTATTTGAAAGTATAAATTATACGAGGAGAAGGAAATGTAGAGTTTAGAATATCTTACAACTTCACCTTACCTTGAAAAATTAATATAACTAATTTCATTGAAGAGAGAGTGTCAAATTATCAGTTAAGTTTTATTTTTCAATACCAAAGAATGAGTTAATAGTTTTTTTATAAAAAAAAAAAAAATCATGCCAAAAGTTCCTACATGTTTCCTTACGGTGATTCCACTAATCATCAATGAATTGACTTTCCTAGACTTTATCAGCGTTATTAAATCCGGGCTAAACCGATCGGTCGAACCGGTTCAATCGGAAATCGAATCGAAGTCGATTCGATTAGCATATCAGATTGGATATGTAATTAAATTGAAACTGACGTCATCAAACAGCGGTTGAATCGATTTAAACCGCTGACACGGCTCACGGTGGAACTAACCTTGCTAAACGCACCACTCACGTCGTCTTGCCCAAGGTCGCGATGATGCTCCACTCACACGGGTTTCATAAAATGCACAACCAAAAATGCCTAGTGAGGTTTGAACCTTGGACCTCATCACAGCCCCCGAGCAATTCTACCACTACACCAAAACAATTACTTGGTATATTCTTGACAAAAATATTATATATACATGTTTTATTATAAGATTTCCAAATTTGATATATACTGATTCATGTCGTTCAATCAATGACTCATTAGTTCAATCGATGATCGGTCCGAATTTTATAACATTGAACTTTATTATGACAATTCTTTAAAAAAATAGCCTCCATCACAAACCACTAGTAATGCATATAGAAGGGAATAAATTTTCTAATAAATCATATATCATCTTAACACTTTTTTATCATAGCACTTCTTACACATAAATGCTAATCATCTATAATCCCCCATTGATGTTTCTTTGCAAAAGTCTTTTCATCAATAGTTATAAAGTAGGTGTAAAAAAATTATAGTAAGAAAATCAGGATTTTAAATTTTACTAAAATCTCCTGCATAAAGGTATTAGTACTTGTTACTTCGAATCAAATGGTATCAATGCATATATTTAAAAGTACCACGAATAGAATCCACCATTGAACTCACATTAGGAGCTTTTGGGACAATTTTGAAAATGTTCTAGGTCTCTAAAAATCATGGAAATTATAGGGCTTATACTAATATGTTATTTGAAACATATCCAAAATTTAACTTCAAATAACAAGGTTTGATTGGCCAACAAAATTAAAAAGAGTATGTTACTGAACTCACGTCAGGATTTTCATGTCTAACTTAGGCTTTTGTTTTTCATACACCACAATTTAGTTTTCCCACCTTGTTTCACCGTTTTTTTCCAAATAAATCCCAAAAATACCCTTCTATACAAAAACTCTCCCCACATTACTATTCCTACCCCCTTCCCTATTTTTTTTAATTTATTTTTACCAAAATATCCTCCTCTCACACCACTCTCCCATCCTCTCCCCACTCCTCCCAGCACACACACCCTTTCCCCTCTCCCCCCTTCGTTGGTCCCACCATTTGCACTCAAATCCTCTTCTCCGCCCCCACCGTCTCCGTCCTCGCCGGCACCATCATCAGTCTTCTTCAGCTTCCTCTCGGTCAAAATCCCAGTCTTTTGCCACTTCCTCAACTCGGCGATGTCGCGCAAGAAATCGTTGGTTTGCCCCTCTGTCATGTCCTCAACCCTGCTTTTAGAACGTACTTGAGGTGGTCCAACTTGGCATCATCGTCTTCACCGAAGAGCATGATTGGCTACTTGAAGAATCGAAGGCGGCGAATGAAGAGGAAAGTATGTTGCAAGAGGGTTCAATGCCTAAGTTATGGAAGCCAAAGATACAGATTCCTCTCTTTGGAAAAGTATTATTCAAGTTTGGCCTAGCTTGATCTAAAACGTCTCAGTCTCTATGGGAAATGGCAACTCGCGCTGCTTCATTGAAAGAAAAAGAATGGTGAAGAATATGGAGAGAGGCGTGACTATCATTGGTGGCTTTTCATTACGGAAACTATGTTTTTCATTACAGAAACTATAATGTATTAAAAATTGAATACATTACGGAAGCTATATTTTCCTTAAGGTTAAAAAAATTGAATACATTAATGTTCAAAAATTGAATACATTACGTAATGTATTAAAAATTATAGTTTTCGTAATGTTCAAAAATTGAATACATTATGAAAACTATAGTTTCTGTAAGATAAAAAAAATGAATACCTTATGGAAACTATATTTTCCGTGATATATTCAATTTTTTATACTTTACGGAAATTATAGATTTCGTATAGGAGTGGGAAGGGATAAGGGTATTTATGAGATTTAATTAAAGAAAAATGGGGGAAAGGGTAGAAAAAGCAGGTGGGGAGGTAGGAAAAGCAAATGCCTTTAACTTATTAGCTTATTATTTATTTATATCACTTCCACTTAAACCATGGTTTGAGACCTCAAATATGTTCAAATACAACCCAACTGTAATTTTGCTAAACAGATTATTTTTGGATGAAAGTTTTGAATTTAAAAACTATAATACAAAAATATTCTATAACTTATACGGAATGTAATAGTGCATCTCATATTACAAATTTTCAGCACCTGCAATATCAGCGAGTGATCACTGTGAAATTGGTAATCTCATCATCCACGACATTGTGAAGACAAATTAAGACAACTTGACATCTCAATGGAAGACCCTAGTGAGACAAACTGAAAACATTGATTTAAGTATGCATAAAGATATATCTTAAATTACGGCATGGATCTCAAACAAAGACTACATTGAGGACATCCAACTTCATTCACGTGACAAAAGGAAAAGACAAATATCTAGCACCTCAAACCAAACAAAACTACTCTCTTTGCAGACGTACGAAATTGCTCTATTCATTATCATCAAGGTTTTAAATTACGGTTGCGGTTGCATTGTGTTTTCCATTATTGAAGACAATTGCGAGAAATATGATCGCAATTACAGTAGCGATACGGTTTCGAAGGCTGCAAAAACCAAAACGTCGCAGACCCAATTGCGGTTTCAGACCTAAATTTAAAACCTTGATTGTCATTGAAGTCCTATCGAACCTTGTCATTTTCATAGTAGCCAAACCAGAATAATAGAAGCAGACATGAACTACTGACAAACCACCCGTTCTTAGAGAAATAACACTTACATTCTGGATCAACAAGTACAGGTTGTCCTTTGGATGTTAAACTGCATTAGCTTGGGTTGTGAGTAAAAGCTTTTGGTTGCTAAGATTTCAGATTTGGGTGATTGTGTTCAAAACCTTTGGAAGATCACCTTTCGGAGTTGTATAGTTGCCATACTGGAAAGTTGTGGAGTGGCTACCGGCCTTGAGTGAGGTCCCTATGCTACGTAAGACTGTTAGGTACTGCACTTGGCTACTGAAAATTCGGTTATTTGTGGGATTATGAGACCAAACCTTACATATTTATAATCTATAATCTATAATTTATAATCTATGATCTATGATCTATAATCTATAATAATATATACATTTGATATAGAAAGGTTCAAAGAATAATTCTGATGTAATTTTATTCACAAAATAGTGCAGTATACATATACAAGGGTCCTATAATTTCTCATCTATTAAAGGAATGACAACTGCACAAATTACCTCACAGCTGTAATAATGCCTAAGTTACAGCTAACATAATATTTGATTGCCTAATATTAGCTAATAGAATATTTGACATATCTTAACACCCCCACTCAAGTTGGTGCATGGATATCACACATTCCCAACTTGAATAGAGACTCATTAAACACTCTGTTTGACACTCCTTTGGTGAGAACATCAGCCAACTGCAATTCATCTTACAAAGGGAAAGGAAATTATTCCAGCTTCAAGCTTCTCTTTGATGAAATGTCTATCAATCTCTACATGCTTTGTTCTATCATGTGGACAGGATTGTGAGCAATTGTTATAGCCGACGTATTCTCACAGTACAAACTCATAGTTTCATTTGGTTTAAAACCCAAATCTGATAGCACATTTCTAATCCACAAAAGTTCACATACACCAAGTGCCATGCCTCTAAACTCTGCTTCAGCACTAGATCTTGCTACTACGAGTTGTTTTTTACTCCTCCAAGTTACAAGATTCCCTCCTACAAAAGTAAAGTATCCAGAGGTAGATCTTCTATCATCTTTTGAACCTGCCCAATCAGCGTTAGTGTACCCTTCTACCTTTAAGTTTCCATGATTTGAGAACAAAATTCCTTTTCCAGGAGTGGACTTCAAATATCTCAAAATTCTCTCAACAACATCCATATGAAGCTTTCATGGGTCATGCATAAATTGACTAACAACATTCACTGCATAAGTAATTTCTAGACGTGTATGGGACAAATAAATTAGTTTTCCCACTAGCCTTTGGTATTTCCCTCTGTCTATGCTAGCTGAATTTGAGCATTGAAAGAGCTTATGATTTTGTTCAATTGGTGTATCAACTGGTTTACACCCAAGCAGCCCAATTTCAGATAGCAAGTCAAGAGTATATTTTCTTTGGCATAGAAAAATACCATGTTTTGATCTTGCTACTTCAATACCCAAAAAATATTTGAGGTTTCCAAGTTGTTTCATCTCAAATTCAGATGCAAGGTATTGTTGCAAACTAGAAATCTCATCTTGGTCATTTCCTGTAACTATCATGTCATCTACATAGATAATCAAAGTTGTAATTTTTCCTTATCCTCTCTTCAAAAATAAGGTGTGATCAGAGTTATTTACGCTATAGCCAAAAGCCTTCATAGACTTAGTGAACCTTCCAAACCATGCTCTTGGGGATTGTTTTAATCCATATAGAGCCTTCTTTAATTTGCAAACCTTCATTCCATTTGAATCTATCATGCCTAGTGGGGGATCCATATAAATTTCTTCTAAAATTTCTCCATGTAGGAAAGCATTTTTCACATCAAATTGTAGAAGAGGCCAATCTTGGTTTGCTACTAGTGACAGAAGTATTCTCCCAGTGTTGAGCTTGGCTACCGGTGCGAACGTCTCCTGTTAATCTACACCATAAGACTGAGTGTAACCTTTAGCCACAAGTCGTGCTTTATACCTCTCAATAGTTCCATCAGCTTTGTGTTTAATTGTAAATACCCATTTGCAGCCCACGGTTTTCTTCCCTCTTGGTAAGGATACAAGATCCCAAGTGTTGTTTTTTTCTAAAGCTACCATCTCATCAAACATTGCTTCAGTCCATCTAGGATCTGCCAAAGCTTCCGGTACATTACTAGGAATAGAAATTGAAGATAATTGAGATACAAATGATGCCTATGACTGGGATAACTTGTGAAATGACACATATTTACTAATAGGATATTTAACTTTGGCTTCGAGGTCTGGTATATATATATACAAGGGTCCTATAATTCCTCATCTATTAAAGGAATGACAACTGCACAAATTACCTCACAACTGTAATAATGCCTAAGTTACAGCCAACATAATATTTGATTGCCTAATATTAGCTAATAGAATATTTGACATATCTTAACATTTGAGACTCTAACATACAGGAAAAAAAGGACATGTGTCAGCTTATGAGGAATCTGCAATCAGCATACCATTTTTTTAGGGGTGAATGTTTTGGGTTGTTTATTGCATTTATAGAATTTAAGGAATGTTTTAATTTGTTGGTGAGAATAATCAATGTAATATATAATCGAAAAAATAATCAATGTAGTATATATGAAACAAGCAATGTAGGTGTATGCTTAAGGAATATTGACATATTAATGCAAATATTACTGATTTGGAAATAAACGTGGAATATCTATAATCTATAATCTATCATTAATATATACAATATTTGAGACTCCAACATACTGAAAATTTGTACATGTGTCACCTTATGACAAACTCTCAAAGGCAAAAGGACAATTGCCAACTTCTGAGGAATCTGCAATCAGCATATCATTTTTTTAGGGGGAAAGTTTTGGGTTGTTTATTGCATTTATGGAATGTTTTAATTTGTTGGTGAGAATAATCAATGTAATATATATATATATATATATATATATATATATATGACACAAGCAATGTACGTGTAGGCTTAAGGAGACGTGGAATATTGACCTATTAGTGCAAATATTATTGATTTGGAAATAAATGTGGAATATTAATGCAAATATTTTTTTGATCAAAACATTATAAAATGCTAACACTTGAAACAGATTAATTATGTCCAAAAAATTGCCCGTGAGAAAATTTTGAAGGTAATCAGACAAAGTAATAAAAGTCATAACAAAACAATCAAATGATAATTAAATCATTAAAGAGTAGGTTGTAAATAAATAAATTAATAAATAAATGATAATAAAAAGAGAATTTAAGACATTTATTTTTGAAATAAATTAAATCTAATAATCTATAATAATAATAATAATAATAATAATAATAATAATAATAATAATAACAATATAATATAATATAATATAATATAAAATATAATATATATTACATTTGAGAATGTGCCTCAAAAACCATTCTGAGGTTCAAAGGTTAATATATCAAGGGTCTTAGAAATTTATGTAAGGTAGGATAAATATTGATTATAATTGCCTCAAATAAGTTAAAACTTAACTTTCGCATTGTCACACTTAAATGCTTTTGCGAAAATTAATCTATAAAACTTAAATTTGCAAAATCATGATTTTCTATATTTAATCTGTGCAAAATTAATGTTTTCAAGAGTGCTACATTTTTCACCTCTCAATCCTCGAACTTCTTCTAAGGGTGTAATCCCTATTTTGAAATGGCATGGTCCCAAAGGGTGTAATCCCTTTTTAGTTGAGGCTCTCGCACAAAGGGTAAGGTTATCCCGATTGGTGGAGAGTGCTCTATTTTGTATAGGTCCCCAAGCACCTCTGAAGCTTGAAGAGGGTAAAAGATCCTGTAAAGCCTAGAGGTTCTTGCATAAGAGTGTGACTTGAAGTGAAAAGTGCTCACATAAAGGTTTCCGAAGTACCTAAAGAATCTTGGAGAGGTTAGGCAAGCCTTGGGTGTTATTCTTAAAAGCTTAAAAGCTCTTGCTCGAGGAGAAGAGTGCTCAAAATTGTAAAGGTTTATCAAGCACCTGTGAAGCTTGATTAGTAGTGAAAAAATCCCATAAGTGGTGTGGGGACTGTACGTAGGACACAAGTGATTAGTGGTTGAACCAGGATAAAGAATAGTTTATGTTTCTCTTTACTCTTCTTTACTATTTATTTGTTAATTTTGATACTTATTCTATTTCCCTACTCACGTGTTACTTCTTCTATTTCTCTATTCATGTGTTAATTCTTTTGTTTCCTCATTCACATGTTACTTCTTCTATTTCCTTATTCACTTGATATTTCTTCCACTTCACTAACTCTTGTGTTAGTTCTTTATTTATAATTATTTGTAATTTAAATCTTCATTTTCTACTCTTTATCGCTATTTGAATTGAATTCATTTTGTTCCACATAATTTCTGATTAAGCTTTTTTGAAAGTGTTTTAATTAATCAAAAAGTTTTGTATTACGCTATCACTCAATTCACCCCCTCTTCGATAATGATTGTCGGGGCCAACACAATGCTCACAACACAATAAATCACCCCTGTAAACCATTCATACTCATTTTCAAATTTAAAGTCAACAAAAGGGTAATTGTTAAGTCAACTCTGGTTTTGATGATAACAATTGCATAAGTTAGCACTTAACATACGCAAGGATCTTTAAGGAAAAACTCTATATGAACAATGCTGATGGTTTGTTAAGTGTGCAGATCCTTGAGTTAAGTTTTCAAGTGATGAAACTTGGTCTTTTGATGAAGTTAAAGTTATCATCTAGAGACTAGACTTGCATCAACCACCTTAGATAACTCAAGACAAAGGACCTAGACGAGTCTAAATGAGACTAGACGACTGAAGAAAGAATGCAAACAAAGTCTTTTAAACTCATACGACTAAAGTCACTCAACAGTCCCAGATGACTATTGATGAGAGCTATGCAAGCTCAGACGACTGAAGCCAATTTTATGAGAAGATTCAAGATCATACGACATAGACTGAGCAGAGACAAGACTTGAGATCAAGATAAAGAAGACTCAAAGTGAAGACAAGAGCCAACACTAACATAAAATATTCAAAAATACTCAAAGCTCAAAGATCAAGTATTCTCTTCGTACAAGAGTTCAAAATCAACCTTGAAGAATCTTTTCTAAACAACTGTGTCACAACAATGCATAAAGCAGAACCAAAAGGCGAAGCTATCTCTAATCAAGTCTGACACTCTGATAGGGACAAAAGACAAAAGTTTTATCTGAAAGTTGGTTTTGGAAAAAAGCATAAAACTTATTCCACAAAGTAAACTGCTATTAGTACTCGGTATTGGAAGTCAAAGCTTAATTAAAGTTCAGTTTGTCCAAAAGCTTTAGCCTAAATCATGTCTCGAGCAAATTGTTTATGTCTCTAACAAGCATTTGCATTAAATGTTATTAGAGAATGGCTTCAGTCAAGACATGGAGATGTTGCATTAGAGATGATTAACTTGAAATTCAATCGGTTGGATTTGGATCTCTATATAAGGAGAATAATGCAGTTGAAGAAGCTAATGAAGCATTAAGAGAAAATTTCAAAAAGCTCATCATACACTGCCACTATGATCTTACAGTTGTATCTTGATCATAAACTCAATTCTTAGTCAAGTCCACTCTCTTTTCAGTTCATACTTGAAAATCCACTCATTGAGTGTTATTATGTAGAGTGATTCTCTCTCAAAAAAAATTCAACTCCTCTTCTTGTGCCATCTATTTCATTTTCAGTTGGTATCAAAGCTCAGCCTCTGGTTAAACACCTAACAAGTCAAGAGAAAAACATCCTACAGTACAAGCAACTACATTGCAGAAGGAGCTTATGTTGCAAGATCTCCAACATTCAATGGTGCAGATTATCACTATTGGAAGCATCGTATCGAGCTGTTTATTGAATCTTTTCACTTAGATATGTGGTATATCATAGAAAATTGTCTTGATGAACCTCATGATGCCGATGGTAATCCCATTTCAAGTGATCAATGGACAAACGACCACAAGACAAGAGTTCAACTGAACCCAAAGGCAAAATTTGAACTAAGCAGATCCAAGTTTGATAAAGTGCACGATTGTGAAACACACCCTCGTTGCGGCTCACAAAGGAACAAACCAAACCAAGGAGTCAAAATGAAATCATCTAGGTCCAAGATGAAGAAATAAAAAAAAAAAAAAAAAAATTAATAAATTTGTTGAAGGAAGTTAATCCATACATGACACGAGCATGGGCAACAAAACTGGCCTTCGCCCCTTATAGTGTGTGATCTAAAGTTGCATGCTTATGATAAAAAAGCCTTGTAAAAATGCCTTACCCAATGCCCTGCAAATTATTATTTTGATACATCTACCTGTCCTCAGTCCTTCATTATGGTATTTAGTTATAATATTTAATACTAAAAAGGCTACAAAGTTCCAGCAAATTGGTTCCTTCAATTTCACAGAAATTAAAACCATCTTCGCCAGGGATGAATTTTTCCTAGATTTTCCCAATTTCATGGCAAATGTTATTTCAGATAATGAATTCAATCAAAATAAATAGCATATATCATGTGAATGTTCCCCAGAATAAATCAGACCCATCAGAAAAATAATTTGAAACAAGATAATCGTGTCAAGAGACCTCAAATTATTTGGACACATCATAATCTAAAACTAGATAATCAGCCATTATAGGCAATTTGAACTCATCACTGACCTCACCCACATCAAATTAGGATACGGTATCAAAGACTGTCAAACAGAAGCAGTTTATGCAATCATCGTGACCAATGTTTTAAGATGTGGGCCGCATCCGCAAAAGGTCATGAATGCGGATCCCATAGGCCACATCAGGCCGCAACACAATCGCGTTGGGGAATGCCATCATAATTTTCTTCCTCTGTGAACTCAAAATAGGCACTATACAGAAACATAAAATAAGTGTAGCAACACCAAAAAAATTTTAACGTGGAAAACCTCCTCAATATGAGCAAAGAAAAACCACGGGACCAGTAGGCCACTTAAACCTCCACTATAAAAATAATGGGAATACAAAAATACAATAATAATGTATCTTCAATTTGTGAATAACACTCACAAATTGGCTCACTATTTTTCTCTCTTAGAAACTCTCTCTAAGGTTCTTTCTATTTGTCTCTCTCACTCTTTTCCTCTTTGATTGTGATGATATGATGCATCTTCCTTCCTCTCAATTGCCTTTATTTATAGAAGCAAAATGAGTGCAGCACAACGGTGCAAATCATGTGCACCGAAATAAAGTGGTTGGAGGTTGAATAATTTTCAACCATTGCATTTATTGCTTTGGCTGGATTTTCAACAATTCTCCCCCTCCAGCCAAAGGGAAAATATCCTTGGATCAGTTTGGGGTTGATGTTAGGCCTGCAACATTTTTATAGACTTCTAACTTCTCTTTTGGTAGAGCTTTTGTCATCATATCTGTCCCGTTGTCTTTAGTGTGTATTTTCTCAATCTGTAGCAGTTTACTTTCCCACACCTCATGGATCCAATGATATCTCACGTCGATGTATTTCGACCTTGAATGAAAAGTCGAGTTCTTGCTGAGATGAATTGCGCTCTGACTATCGCAATAGAGAACATAAATTTCCTGATTGTGGCCTAACTCTTATAGGAACTTCTTCATCCACAAGATCTCCTTGCAACATTCAGTGATTGCGATGAATTCAGCTTCTGTGGTGCTTAAAGCAATGCACTTTTGTAGCCGTGATTGCCATGAGACAGCTCCCCCTGCAAAAGTAATCAAATATCCAGATGTAGACTTTCTTGAATCTACATCTCCTGTCATATTTGCATCTGCATATACAAGAAGCTTTAGATTTCCATTGCCAAAGCACAAGCACCTTTTGGCAGTTCCTCTCAGATATCGTAGTATCCATTTCACAGCATTCCAATGCTCCTTTCCTGGATTTGATAGGAATCTGCTCACAACTCCTACCGCATAAGCAATGTTTGGTCTTGTACAAACCATTGCATACATAAGATTACCCACTGCAGAAGAGTAGGGCACCTTGCTCATTTCTTCTTTTTCTTCTTCATTCCCTGGACAATGCGTCTTACTTAGTTTCAGATGACCAGGTAATGGAACATGCACCAGTTTGGCATTATGCATGTTGAACCTTTCAAGAACTTTCTTGATATAGTCTTCCTGTGACATCCACAACATCCTTCTAGAACGATCTCTAGTAATCTTTATTCCAAGAATCTTCTTCACTACACCCAGATCTTTCATTGCAAAAGATTTACTCAATGCCTTCTTGAGAGCAGCTATTTTTGTCTTATCTTTCCCAACAATCAGCATATCATCAACATACAATAGAAGTTTGATGGATTCACCATTCTCACAATTCTTCACAAACACACAATGGTCTGCTTGAAGTTATGTTGGGTCATGAAGAGATCAAACTTCTTGTCCCATTGTCTTGGAGCTTGCTTTAAACCATAGAGGCTTTTCTTCAAACGACACACTAGGTGTTCTTTGCCTGGTTCTGCAAAACCTTCTGGTTGCTCCATACAGATTTCTTCCTCTAGGTCTCCATGTAGGAATGTTGTTTTAACATCAAGTTGCTCTATCTCTAAGTCTAGTTTTGCAGCTAGACCAAGGATTGTTCTAATGGATGTCATCTTCACCACTGGTGAGAAGATTTCTTCGAAATCTATGCCTTTCTTCTGGTTGCACCCCTTCACAACAATTCTTGTTTTGTACTTGGGGTTTTGGTTGTTCTCTTCAGTCTTGAGCTTGAACACCCATTTATTTTTCAATGCCTTTCGACCATATGGTAATCTCACCAGGTCATACGTCTGATTTTCTTTCAGGGACTATAATTCTTCTTCCATGGCTTGCATCCATTTCTCCTTATCATTCGTCTCAATGGCTTCCACGAAGCTTTGAGGTTCTCCTTCATCATTGAGGTTGACGTATTCATTTGAGAAATACTTTCTTGAAGATTGTCTGATTCTCATCGATCGTCTTACTTGAGATTCTTATTCTGTCTGATCAGTCTCCATTTGTTCTCCCTGCATTATTTGACTTTGTTCTGTTTGGCCAGGTTGTTCCGTTTGATCAGGTTGCTCCGTCTGATTGGGTTGTATTGTCTGATCAGATACATCATTTCTTTGAAAAATCTCTCCCCCTGAATTGTGCATCACAATGGTCTTTGGCTTCTTAGATTGCTGAATGTCTTGGACCGTTTGGTCTTTAAAGAATACCACATCTTTGCTTCGAACAATCTTTTTGTTTACAGGATCCCATAATCTAAAGCCAAGTTCATCTCTTGGTGAACCAAGGTATATGCATTCCTTCGTCTTTGCAGCAAGCTTTGCTCTTTCATCTTTAGGAATGTGGACAAATGCCCTGCACCCAAAGATTCTCAAGTGACCATAAGAGGCTTTCTTGCCAAACCATACTTCATTTGGAATCTCTCCATTTAAAGGTCTTGAAGGAGACAGATTTATCAAATGATTTGGGAAGTTTTGTTTGAGAAAGCATGCTTCTGACTTTTAAATGGAGAAGTTTTGCTTGAGAAAGCATGCTTCTGACTTGGGAAGTTTTGGTTGAGAAATGATTTGGGAAGTTTTGCTTGAGAAAGCATGCTTCTGACTTTCTCTGCAATCGTTCTGTTCATCTTTTCAGCTACTCCATTCATCTGAGGTGTCTTGGGAGGTACTTTCTCATGTCTTATCCCATGAGTTTTGCAGTACGTCTCAAACAGACCTATGTACTCTCCACCATTATCAGTTCTCAAGCAGTTCAGTTTTCTTCCAGATCCTCGTTCTACAGAAGCATGGAATTCCTTGAAAGCTTGAAGAACATGATCTTTTGTCTTCAATGGATACACCCACACTTTCTTGGAGTGATCATCAATGAAGGTAAAAAAGTATTGGGCACCACCAAGGGACCTTTCAGACGTTGAGCAAACATCTGAATGAACAAGATCTAGAATCTGCTTTATTCTTCTTGCATCATCCGATCTTTTGAAAGATATTCTGTGTTGTTCGCCTGCTAGGCAGTCTTCACAGGATTCAAGTGGCTGCCCTTTTATGTTTGGGAGATAATCTTTTGCAAGAATCTCCAAACCCTTCTCGCTCATGTGGCCCAATCGTCTATGCCACAGTTCTTTGGTTGCGTCTTGAGCAACATTTGTCTCCTCCTTGCATATCTTTTCCTGCATAATGTACAAGGAGCTTTCCTTCTTTCCACGAGCAACAATCATGCTTCCTCTGCTGAGTTTCCATCTGCCGGCACCAAACTGGTTTATCATCCCAGCTTCATCTAGCTTGCCTGCTGAGATAAGGTTTCGACGCATCTCGGGTACATGTCTTACCTCCTTCAACACAAGCTTGTTTCCATTCTCAATCATCAGAGTTACTTCACCAATACCGACGATTTTACTCGTGACATGGTTGCCCATCTTCACCGTACCAAAATCTCCTTTTTGGTATGATGAGAAAAATTCTTCATGAGGTGTGATGTGGAAGGATGCTCTTGAGTCAATTATCCATATGCAATCATCAGATGCATTATTCAGATAATTTTCCTCTTCGACAAGAAATATATTCTCATCATTCGAGGCTGTAACACCCATTTTATTAATCTTTTTATTTAACTAGTATTTTAAGTAATTGTATTTTATTAGAGGGTCTAGAAAATTAAATAAATTATTCCGAGGCCATAGTCACGCTCTACGCTATCGTAGAAAGCTATGGTTAAGTTTTGGGTCGAAAACTTAGACGGAGCCCGGTCTGCGTTTTTCCTTAACAGTAGTGCTTTAGTACTATCGAGACCTAGTTTGGACCCGTGAACAAGACAGTTAGTCTTCGAATCACGTTTCCTATATTTTCAAAAAAGTTCGTCCTGACGTTCGAAAATAAAAATAATATTTTTATATAGGGCAGAAAATCGATCGGGTAGACGATTCGAGTTGTCTTAGGGTTTTTCGAGAACCTTGAGCCAATGATTTTCATACCAGGGCTATGTTAAATCATTTGGGGACTCCTACAAATGTCGTGAGGATTTTAAAATTATCAGGACATGAATTGACCAAATTACCCTTGGTTAATTTTTACTAATTACCCACCATTACTTTTACCTTTCTTAAGCCTTAAGCCACCCATTTAATACCCCATTTTCACCTTTTTATCCCCCCTCACCCGCTGGCCCAGCTGCTGCTTCTTCTTCTTCTTCTTCCTTCTTCCTTCTTCTTCCTCCATTTTCAACTTCAATTTTCTCAAGCTTCCTCAAGCTTTTTCAAGAAATTTTGTGAAGCAAAGTTGCTCCTCTCATCCTCCTCTATCACCTAGAAGGTATAGTTTTCATCCTTGAGCTCTCAATCTTTATTTTCTCCATTTATTTTCATGAATTTCAATTTCTAGATCTAAACTTCAAAAATCTCTAGAAAATTGTAGAAAAATCATTTTGAGACCAAACCAATTCCTATGAGCTAGTATCATCCCATACTATCATAATCCAAGAGTTTGTGATGAAATAAAATCTCTAGCCTATTTATCTTTTAAGGGCCGAATGTATGGGTTTTTGGGAGAAAATGGGTTTTTGTTCTTTGTTCTTGATTCCACATGTTGCATCCCTTAATCATGCAATCCAAGTGATTAGGAGGTCAAATCAAACTCTCACCTATTTTTCATGGTGATGGCCGAAACCCTACCTTGTGAGTTTAAGGGGTTTTGATTCAAATCTTTGATAATTGATCATTGATTATACGTTAGGTATGCTTAAGGGTCATTGATCCAAGAGTTGGTAGAATTTCAATATCCCTAGCCTATTTAATTAATTAAGAGCAGTAGCTAATCCTAGAGATTAGGTAGTTTATGGTTTCATTATTTTAATTTCTGGTTGTATTTTACTGTACAGAATCTGACAGGACTCGAACGCTCGATCGCGCACTCGATTGACTATTGTGGAGCCGCATTCAGAATCTCTCGGGAAAATCACTAAGGTGGAGGAAATAACCGCAATATCGTCGGGGAGGCAAGCTTTAAATAATATATATTAATATGCGTAGGGCGACCCAAACCTTACTAGAGGTCGTTTGACCGTTAGATTGATTTTACTGCATATTGAGGATGTATGCTCTGTGATTGGTAGTCAATGTGATATATGTTATGCTTACTATATGCTCTTGATTGATTAAACATGATTTATCTGTAAGTTGATTTTAATGTTGTGTATATACTGTTGTGACTGCTGATGTCTGAGTAGAACTAGGCAATGATTTCTGATAAATAGGGTGATGAATGTGTAGTGAGAAAGTCGAGGTTATATATATGTTGTAGTGATCAACCGAGTGATATAGTTGATCTGTCGATGTCGTGATGTGAGTTGATACCCGGTTAAGCCGAATGAAAGTTAGTCGCGGTTGCATATAAGTCGTGGTTGAGGCACTCAGTTTTAATCCTGAGATGAGTCAGTGAGATTCATGTTGCATAGTTGTTATTCATCACTGTGTTGGCATACGGGCGATTTCGATCTTACCTGTGGGGAGATTGTCGAACCGATTAGTTTGGCGTAAGGGCGATTTCGATCTTACCTGCGGGGAGGTGGTCGTACCCGTTAGTCGAATTGTAGACGGACGGACGCATACCTCGACCTAGCCTGCGGGCGGGGGGATATGTCGTAACCGAAAGTTGAGTTGTTAACGAACGGGTGAATGCTCCGACCTAGCCTGCGGGCGGGGGAACATGTCGTTACCGTAAGTTGCGTTGTTGACGGGCGAATATTCTGACCTGGCCTGCGGGCATGGGAATATGTCGTATCCATGAAACGATTTGGGCCTGCGGGCTTTAGACCGAACCCTACCTTTATGGGGGTGGCATAGTGATGATTGGGACACCTTAATCTGTTGGGGATGTCGCGTCGTGATCGCGTCCATATAGTCGTTAGTTGTATGAGTGTGAGGGACAATAGTTAAGGGAAAAATTATTCGGAAGCCGTTTGGTCGTGACTGTCATGTTTGTGAGTGTGCTATCTATATGCATTATTTATACCACTGTTTTTCCCATGTATAACATATTACTGTTTCTTATCCCCTGTACTTTTCTATGTTGTATTTCTTTGTTCTCGACTGTACGAGAAAACCCTGATGAGGAGTTTCCAGAGGAGATTGACGGAATACCTGTTGAGCCCGATGCCGGCGGGAGAGCCTCGCATCCCAATGCTGGGGGACCTTGAGCGCCAAGAGAGGAAATCGGAGTGCATTTTGTTCTGATGCTATGTTTTTAGTTTCTATTTATTTCGTACTCTGAAGTATTTTATATTTGGTATCAGTGTTGTAGGCTCTACTGATGGAGCCAGTACTATTACGTATATATAATTTTATTATGGTATCAGTATGTATTGTATGTTTTAATATTTACGCAAATTTTATACTGCTACACTACGCTATAACGCTAATAATTATAAGTGGGGTCACCAATGAGACCTCCTAGGAAAGGGTTGTCTCAGAGGCCACTGCAGTAGTTGTTCCATCTTCCTTCTTCTTTGGGTTAATCTGGTCAGGGTGGACCGTTCCAGCCTATTGGTCTCTTTTCAAGAATCTACACTCAGACTTTCTGTGGCCCGGTTTGCCACAATAATAATAGTTTAGTCTAGTGCGAGATTTGGATCTACCTTGTGATTTTCCACGACCTCCTTTTTCACGATTCTTACTCCTTCCTCTGTTTTCAACAACATTGGCTTCGAACTGGTTATTCAAGCCCCTTTCTCTCCGTCTTGACTCTTCATTTAGCAAACAATCCGTAACAGAATCCATGCTAAGCTTTCCATCTGGAGCAGAATTGCTGAGAGTGACAACTAGAGTGTCCTAACTCTCAGGCAGAGAACTGAGGAGTAGAAGAGTTTGCAACTCATCATCTATCTTCATCTCGGTCTTCGTCAACTGATTCACGATACCTTTGAAGGTATTCAAATGTTCGATCATGTTCTAACCATCCGAGTACTCCAACTTCACCAATCGTCTAACAAGGTGAGCTTTATTTCTGGGTGTCTATTTTTGAATCAAGGATCCAAGTTTCGTCCACAACTCATACGCATTAGTATAAGTTGACACATGCTCAAACAAACTGCGATCAATGTATTTGCGGATCATAGCTACCATATTTCGATTCTGGAGCTCCTATTCTTTGTCGGTCTTCCCTTCCGATTTATCTTTCTGGGTGATTGGCTCATGCAAATCTTTGCAGTATAAGCGATTTTCCATTATCAGCTTCCAATAGGAGTAGTTATCTTCAGTTAGCTTGAACATATCTCCATCATGAGTGATAGCTCCATCCATCTTGAGTTACACAGGCCAATATTGTATACGTGAGTAGTGCCGTATACTACAACAATAAATGCAGTATGCAAACAGTACACCAAGTAAGTTCCCAGGAAAGAGTGGTGGGTCACTAATGGATACACTTAAATACCAAGTCTTTCCTAGCCAGAACTTTCCTAGAATGCACTTTCATACTATTACACTTTATTTCCAGCAACAAGAATAATTCTTTTCTGATGTGGAAGATCAGACAATGCTGCAACCACAGAGCATACTAAGAATTTTCTTATGAATCTGGCACCTAGTATCTGAGAGCTTTGATACCACTCTTGGGAAATGCTATCATAATTTCCCTCCTCTGTGAACTCAAAATAGGCACTATGCGGAAGCGTAAAATAAGTGTAGCAACACCAAGAAATTTTTAGCGTGGAAAATCTCCTCAATGTGAGCAAGGAAAAACCACGGGACCAGTAGGCCACTTAAACCTCCACTATAAAAATAATGGGCATACAAAAATATAACAATAATGTATCTTCAATTTGTGGATAACACTCACAAATTGGCTCACTATTTTTCTCTCTTAGAAACTCTCTCTAAGGTTCTTTCTATTTTTCTCTCTCATTCTCTCTCTCTAAGGTTCTCTTCCTCTTCCTGTTGGGCACACAAGATGGGTTCTCCCCTCCCGGTCAGGTTTTCTCCATACACAAGAGTCAGGATTCGAACCCTTGACCACTTGTTTAAGGTGTCCGAGTCCCTTACCACTCGGACCAATCACGTGTTAGTATCTTTTATTTGAATCTTTAAATACTAAACAACCAATCCTTCCCCAAATCTCATATTGACAAGTCCATAAAGTGCCTATATGCGTGTAACCTACTACTTACCTAGTCTCAATTCCATTATTAAAGCGGCTTAATAAACTGGTAGTGCGAGCCGTTAATCACATGACCTATCTCACTAATAGCTTCCACTAAGTAGATGAACCCATGTTGGGTTGTTAACAAGATGCTGGTTATGGGCAAGACTAAAATTCTCTAACAATCTGAACCATCACTCACAAAATTGGAGGACCATAGAGTTTGCCGCTTGCTATGCTAACCTTTCAGAAATTTGCAACTTAAAAGCACGGAAACAATGTGGAAAAGCAAAGGAAAAATAAGTCAACATTCCAAATGGAACACGCTCTGCTTGCTTCCTTTCCAAAAACTCATATTTTCTATGTTAAAAAGCAAAGCTTTATCAAGCGTGGAAGCAAGCCCAACCCTCTCTCTTTCTCATCGCCAATAACACACACACAAGGAGCACATACCAAAAGTACCAACCAATAATCACAAAGAAGCATAATTACCTTTATTGGTTAAAGGAAAAAGACAAATACGGATGCAATTTTCAAACATTTGTACTAGGAGCAATAATCTATCAAAATTCTCAACCAGTTGTTTCTCAAATAGAAATCTGGTGTCTCATTTTTTGATTCATTTTCTGTTTCTTTTTACTTATATTTTAACACGTCAATTAAAATCTCATACCTTTTTCATATATAATCGATAGGAGAAAATATGAGTTAAAAGAGACAAAAATGAGACGAACAACATATTTTTATTCTGTGCGCCTCATGTTTGCCTATTATCAATCTATTTAATTGTACAACATATATAGTCACCAAATTAATTAGCACACGCTTCTTCTACTTTCTTTCACTATGTCCTGCACCGTCATGCGTCACGCAAGAAAATCTTTCATTTCAATATCATCGCAAAGTTGCCCCAGAACCCATATATTCTCATCGTTCCACATAGTTTCCATTGAGTCCCCGTTACCAACTAAGGGTAAAGTGGTATTATTCCCTTGTTCAAACATTTGGTTATTGAAACTTGGGCATAGACCCGGTTCGTTTTCAATACTATGGACCGAAACATCATGACCCAGATTTTCAGAAGATACACCATGGCCCGAGTCTGAATGGACTTGTAACTCCACAAATGATGTGTCCGACGATGTCCGAGCTGAACTTGGAGTTGGGCTTGGGCTTGGGTCCAGTTTTGAAGGGAGAATATGGGTCGGGTAGTAAGATTCGGATGGTGGGTGAATCTTCTCGAGCAAACGGGGCATCCACACGTAACGCAACGTGTCTTTGAACTGTTTGCTATTAACGTCACACTTGAGTTGCTTTGCTTGCTTAATGACTCTGGTCCTCCAATAGTTTTTGATTTCGTTGTCTGTTCTTCCTGGCAAGTGCTTAGCAATTTTCGACCACCTATAATAAAATATTAAATTATATAAAAAAAAGGTGATTTAAATAACTTATTGGAATAAGTTCTTTATAACATCAAATAGATTATGAGCAAAATACATACATTTTATCCATAAAATTAGGCATTTAATTAATATGCACGATCAACTTCATATTATCAATCAATCATAAAATATCGCGCATCATTAGAGCAACTTTGATGAGAGTTACTTAAGTAATTCTAAAAAAAGAACTTGTTCTTATCATGTTGCATCATTAGAGTACGAGTTCTTATGCTTGTTTTTATAAGGAGTTATGTTATTTGAAAATCAAAATTTGGATCTCGTATGTGACTTCATATATGTTAATCTCTATCTCTCACTTACTTTTTATCTTATTAGATATACACGCATAACAAAAATACACCCAAAAATAAAAGGACACCATATGGTGTCCAACTTTGTGATGTTCAAAAATATTTACTCTTTTCTAAGCGATTGATTATGATAGAAGAACTCCATAAAAACCATGAAAAAGAAAGATAAATAAGTTACAGAAACCTTGCGAGACCCATTTGCTGAAGTTTGTAGACTTGTATCATTGGAATAATCGAGAGTTGCTTAAAAAAGATAAAGTAAAAAGTGGACATGTGACACGATGGGACCCATAAAATTATATGTGGAGTTAAAAATCGATCCAATGAATTACATCATTGAAAATACTTTTAAAAATATTAAGTATTTTAAAACTCATATATCATGATTTGTAATTAATTCACCGCGTTAAAACTATCAAATATATAAATATATTACACAAAAAGATCCAAATTCATTATTCAAAATAATATTGCTCAATTGTATAATAGAGTTCCTTTCTGCACGCAAAGAATTCATTAACAAAGACTAATGTGGAATTGTCAATTTTTTTAATCAATTTTGGAGGTGTCAATTACCTATTGCCCCACTGAGAATGGAGGTCAAGAATCATTAACTGTTCTTGGAGTGTGATGTTTCCACGCCGAACATCAGGACGCAAGTAGTTTAGCCATCTCAACCTGCAACTTTTCCCAGATCTCTTCACGCCTGTATATATAGTTTTAGATTATTAGACTTGATTAAAAAAAAAAAACACTCTCTCACATCACAAACTGAAATCATTTCCTATATGAATTGGAGATATCCATGCTCTATCAACGAACATGGTTTTTTGCGACAGTAATGTTACAATTATAGTAGTTTATATATCTGCATCACAATCACAAATTCACAATCGAACCTACATTTTTTTGGCAATTATTTGCAATTACCTGACTACAATGGTAATTTAAATAATAACCATAGATAGTTAGAATAATTGGATCTAACTCCACTTTAAAAATTAGAAGAAATATTGTCCGAGTTATTATAAATGATTTTTCTGTACATATAATCAGCCTAATAGACACTTTTTTTTTTGTTCGGAACCCACCGTAATTACAGCATTTGGCTCCCCAGTGGGTTCATCAGGTGTTCCCACAGTTTCGGCAATTTGGATCGGCTATAGGACTTATCCCTAGTTCGGCAGCGACAGATGTCCGATTTTTTATACACGGGGTTGGGCTGCCTCCCAAATGGATGACTTCAGAAATCAAACTTGCGTCATTTTTCTTGGAGGAGAGTCACGTTACCAACTTTCCCAACACCATATTGATAGCCCAACAGACACTTTGACACTTAACAAGCAACACTTTACTCCAAAAGTTGGTTCACACAAGAACTATTGTCAGAGTTATTATAGATGATTTTTTTTTTTTTTGTATATATAATCAGCCTAAGAGACACTTTGACACTTAACAATCAACACTAAAGTGACTCTTTGGTTGAAATTAATGTCATTACAAAAGTGAGAAAAACGAGTTTCAAGACACTTTTTTCAACAACTATTTAAGAGTAGCTTTCAACCAATGTGATTCTGAAAGGTGATTCTGAGCATGTTTGGTTGAGATTATTCTCATCACACACGTGAAAAAACGAGTACCAATATGCACTTTTTACAAAAGTTACGTGAGAAAAACTTTCAGCTAACGTGATTCTGATAGGTGATTATGAACATGTTTGATTGAAATTATTCTAAACATAAACATGAAAAAGACGAGTATCGATACACTTTTTTCAAAAACTATCTGAAAGAAACTTTTATCCAACATAATTCTATGGTGAAGAATCTAAAATCTAAAATTTAAAACAATCACAACTGATATTTTTTAAACCATAGTTAAATATGCAGAGGAGATATCTTATGGCAGTTGGTGTTCACAGCTATAAGCAAATATGTTCGCAGAGTTAGAAGTGAAAGTGAGTATACGTGCCTGCAGAGCGGGCGACGGAATTCCAGCAACCTTCGCCGTGGGTAGCGACGTAATTGACGAGAATGGTGTCCTCTTGAACGCTCCATGGACCTTTTCTGATGCCCATCTCGTCTTCACTCTGCTTTTCCCGCTCTATGCACCTTCCTTTCTTCACTTTAACATCCATTCCTACCTCTTATATATGTAGTACACACCTTTTTACATATTGAGCGTGTGACTGTGGAAGTGCATGACTGATTTTGGGAGAGCAGGAGTGAGCAATATGAATTGAGGGGGTGAAGGAACAAGTGTGGGTTTTGGGCTGTGGCTTTGTTGGTTTAACTTGTTGGGGGAGTCTCCATATATATATATAGCTAGATAAGATCATAAGAATAAGCACATTCCAAAATATCAAGCTGTGTTGGTTGCTCCATAATTGATTAATTTTAAATTTTTAATCAATTACTTTTAAATTTTTAATTGATTACTTATCTTTTCAATTTTTAATCGATTACTAAACAACATAGAAAGAAGAGCATTTGAACCGTAAATACCCCAATCCACGGAATTGACGCAACAAAGTTGTAGGCGTGTGTGATGGAGAGAGGCGGACGACGACGGCGCTACATCAGTCGCGTGGTCAGGATGCGCAAAGGAGACCAGATCCATTGTTGTTCTACCCCGCGGAGGGGAAGCTCTCATTCATCAAAATCGTGATGCGGTGCTTTCAAGCATGTGCAATGGTGGAACAGATCAGGAACGCCGAAGGGTGGCTAGACTCGCGTTGACGAAAACGCTTCTGGTACTAAACAGAGGAGCATTCGCATCGTGTCTGATGAGCGGCTGTGCGGAGGGTAGACTGAGGTGCTGTAGTGGTAGAGAGACACTACAATGATGGTGACTTGGACTGGTGGGTTTGATGAGCAGGGATGCAAGGCGCACTGGAGAGGCGGCGCTGGTGGGCGTTCTGGACTAGTCCGTGTGATGGTAGGAAGCTGGAAGTGGTTTGGTTGCTGTTTCTCGAGCTTGCCGCTGATCCATAAATTGAAGACGATAGAGGGTGGACGCCGATGGATCTGGCAAAGGAGATTCTAAAGGTGACATCGAAGGGGAACCTAATGCAGTTTGGGAGGAGAATTGACGCCTACAACGATGGTGGATTTTGCCGCCAAAGCCGACTTTGATGAGGTCGCTACCATTGTCAAGAACCACCATTGTCAAAAACCCATAGGATTGAGCTTGTTGGAAGCTCATGAACAAACCTAGGATCAAGTGTTGACCTTCCAAGCTCTGATGTCACCGCTTTCATCTTAGTGGTATTTGCCACCGAGTTGGACACGACAACGTTCTTGTATTTCCGGCAGCCACCATCCCTTGGAATATTTCTGAGAGCATTTCCTTTAGTCTAGTACCGGCGACATGTCTTGCAGAAATGGCGGGAGGGGGGGTGGGGGGAGGAGGAGATAAGGGAGATGACAATGGTGACGAGAAAGAAACGAAAGAGAACGAGATAAGGAAAAAAATAAACCGACTAAAACCGGTTGTAATGTATTGATCTTACCCGTCCAAATTTTTTTTTTCTGCAAAATCTAACGGTAAATTTATGTCTGGCACGCTGAGCGACCTTAGCGACTTGTCAAGATCGCTCACCCTAGAATTTGCCTGTGAATTATGGGATTATAAGATTGTAAGAAGTAGAACAGAACCACAAATAAACCTCAAGATTAGGTTTTTTTTTTTTTAACCCTGATTAAGCACCAGTTGGTTATCAAGGTCAAAACAAGAATGAAAAATTTAGAGCTTGTTCGATTGTGTTCTTTTTCTATTTTTTTTTCAAAACAATTTTTTAAAATAGTTTTTAAAAACTATTTTAGAAGAAAAGAAAAAAAAAATTGCTTGATAACATTGTCTTGAAAATAGTAAGTCCTTTTTCTCTAAGTGGTGGTGGCAAATCTGAGAGGGGCGGCGATGGACACGGCGACACTTGAAGGTCCACATGGATGCTTGGAGGCAGAGAACACATCTCCTATATTTTGAAATATACCAATACTTTCATAAGGATTGACACAACGAAGCTTGCATCCCCAACACTATGTTCATGGCTGCAAAGAAAAGTGTCATTCTTCAAAACCAACTGTCAATCCTGAATCCTTGTTTGGGTTCAAGAAAAGTGTCAACATCTGAACTAATACAAAGTCAGAAAATGTTGAATTTGCTTAAAAGGGTAATTTTGACAATGATACTAGCATTCCGAGGAAAAATTACTTAAACCAAACATGGGAATTAAATATTACCATATAACATTCCTAGGAATATTTAAGACCTACCAAACACAATTTTAACATTCTCAAGGATCATCATTCTCAGGAATTATGATTCCAGGAATCATGATTCCTGAGAACAAAAAGAAACTCCCTCTACCAAACACCCCCCAAGTTCTACAGTGTGGTGGGAACAAGGAAGGAGAAAATGTTTCAATTTATTTACAAAATTGTCATTAATGAAGTTGTATTATTATAATTCTTCTACTGTGAAAACAAAAAAAAATATCAAAACACTTGTTGAGAACATCTAAAAGATGTTCTGTTTTTTTGTTTTAAAAACTAATAATTTTGTTTTTTTTTAAATCCAACCAAAAACAACTATTTTCAAATATATTTTTTTAAAACAAAAAACTGTTTTTGAAAACAGAAATCAAACATGCCCTTAAAAATCAATTTTAAAATTAAAACTAATATTACAAATTGAATGCAAATTTTGCACTCTTCTTTTTTCTTCCTACCAGATTGACCTTAAGCAAGAATGGTATATTGACCATCCAATGGGAGGGGAAACTTGGCATAACTTAGCATTAGCCATCACTTTTCTGCACCCAAATAGACAAATTTCTTATTGCTTCATTCAATAGGTGCAGGTCTGTGTGTTAGGTAGCTATTATTGTAAGATTGCACGCTTGGAAATTTTGTGCACAGAAAAGACTGATATATAATTAAGTCAATGGGAAAGAGGACGAATTAGACTTCCGGTGATAAAACAAACTAGAAGGAGGAGATTGTTGCCATTTGTTTATTACACATACGTTGAACAAAACATATAAACAGCCTTTGAATTGGGAAAAAATTTTCAAGTCTTGAAGATGCATTGAAAATAGTCCAATCGCATGAGTTGGGTTTGGTTTAAACCGGAAAAATAGAGTTTTCAACCTGTTACTTCAGAGCGAATTTTATTAAATTAAAATTTCAGTCGGACACGTTTTTTTTATAAGTAAAATAATACATTAAAAAGAGTATAAAGGGTACTCTAAATCATATAACAAAAATATCAAAAAATCATTTAAGAAGTAGCATGCATAAATGAGAGGACAAAGTGACAGTGTTTTATGTTCTCGATTTTGTTGTTTTCTCCTTGAGTAAATGATCAAGTGGACTTGTTAAGGAATGATGCAGTTAATCCAAAGGTGAGTTTATTGGCCTCAACCCTAAATCCGAAAATTGGGATGCACCAGTAGTGCCTAATATATCAACCGTTGATTTTATGGTGAAATGTAATCAATGGTAAATAGACAGTGACATGCTAATTGTTCAACAAGTTAAGTGATATTTATAACATTAGTCCTGAACAAAGTTTGATTATATTTCATGATGCATTCTACGGTGCACCTTTTAAAAACAGGTGCACCATGCACCATTTTCTTTAATGAATGCTGACCAATTAAAATGACAGGTTGACATGTATTTTAATTGTATTTTTCTGTCCTGGTCAAAACACACTTGTATTATTATATTTCTGGTTCATCCCTCCGTATTTGCACTTTGCGTTTTCTGTATTTGCACAAATGGACTGTTTGTATTCGGTCCTATCAATGTCACCTCGCTCTTAGCATCCTTTCCCCTCTCCCATCTGTCGCCTCCTCTCCCTCTCCAACAACTACATCAATTCCTCCCTCCCTTCCATCGCCCTCGCCACCTGCCATAGCCTCCACCACCTCAACCTCTTCCATAACATCCTCGCGGACCCCATCCCAGACACCCTTTACCCTTCTCCATCCGCAAATACCATCGCAACACCAAAACCCATCTTCTAAATCCAACTCCAAAAAAACAACGACATCGTGGAAGCCGTCTTCCATGGCCCAACGTTCATCAGTGTCGTATTCAATCTCTCTACCACCATCGGCGGCGCTGGAATCATGGCTCTTCCGGCCGCCGTCAAACAATCAGGTGCAAAGGAATTGCAGAAATCGTGAACCCTAACACAAAAGATTGGCTTGACTGGAAGGGGAAGAAGACTTGAATCAAATAAAGGAAACAAATAGTCATTTCTACTGAACATCGTACACAACGTCAAATGTAATGACACAACAGTGAAGGGAATACAGCCATGGAAATGGGTTTGAAAAAGGTTACAATTTTTTAACAAAAAAATGACGATTACAAACAGAGACACAAAAAATCTAATGGGAAAATTCAGAAGATGAAAAAATTATAAGTGCAAATACAATAAATACAACACCTATATGTGTAAATACAAAATCTAATTATACCATTTGACCAAACTCAAGTGGTTTGACCCAGTCAAAGTGATTGATGCATACATGTACAATTGGATGGTCCAAATTACTTCTCAGATATGGTGCTTGGTGCACTCATTTTTAGAGGGTGCAACTTAGACGACACCATATTTCACTATGACCCTCATCACCTTTACTTCGCACCTTCTCCTTTCACCGCCGCAACCCCCACCCACCCCTTCTCTGACTATCAGAAACAAGCATTAAGACCAAACATGGAGTAAAACGAGCTAAATCAATCTAAAATGTGGACAATAATGCCTTATATCATATTAACTCATGAGTTTACAATATTGGACCAGTTTGGAACAGAACGTGAAGGTAGGTTGAAATGCTGCAAGTACAAACCTTAATATCCATTACAAAGTTTCACTTAAGAAGCTTCACACAAGAACATTGAACAGACTAAAAAAAACTCAAATCTGCAACATCTACAAAAACATCATGGTTGTAGCGTTTGCACCAGAAGAATAGCAAACTAAGAAAAAGAACAACAACTTAACCGGTAACTAATCGTCATTCGCCTTTACCATTTTTGGAAATTAAATAACCTTTTAACGGGATCTTTTTATCAAAAAGTCCATTTTTGTTTCTTTATTTTTTGTATTCGATTTGGTCCTATCACGTGAAAGTCGTGTGACTCATGTCAACTTAGATGCTCAGATTATCACTTAGTTTGGCCACATACACTAAAATTAACGGCGCTAATAATAGAGGTGATAGAAAAAGTATAAGATTAACTGGCGTTTGAAATTTAAAGGATTAAAACGGATCTTTTTAAATATTCATCCAATATTTTTTTTGGGTACATATCATCAAATGAAAAATTTATTAATTAGTATAAAAATATTTTTATGCACATTATATTGTATAGTAAGGATATTTTTAGATTAGCTGCCACAATTCTAAGTCCCCATATAGGCCTGATATATTTATATAAAAAAAATTCTTCTACGTGAGTTTAATATGAATATTAGAACAGTGTTTTCTTTTATATATGTTTTCTTTACAAAAGTTAGAGAAGAAGGATAGACTTGTATGAGTTTATAGATAATTTATTTGAATTTATAAAAATAAACTTATAAAAATAACTTATAATTTTTTTATAAATTATTTTTAACTTATTTTAATAAGCTTAATTATCAGAAAGAAGCTTATGAATTATTATTAAAAAAAAAGAAAGAAAGAAGCTCATGAAAATATTTTAATCTATTCCAAAAAACTTATCGAATATAAATGCTTTAAATTATTTACCCAATCGCTCCTATTATAGATCTTAACAAAAATTTATAATAATGCTTTCAAATCGTTAACGAAAAGTTAAGCATGTTTCCTTTAACTAAAGACATGGAATAATTAGAAAAAACCGGAAAGCTAGTGGATTTATTGACTGCTTTTGGACATCAAGGATTGAATCAACATAGTGCCATAGTCATTAATTAAATATTGTACTGGATATAGCTTGCTGTAGACCGGCCGCCATATCCATATGAACATCATAAAAGAGTAAATCATCATTTTGATTCCTAAAAGTATGAGTCATTATCAGTTCAGTCACTAGAAATAGTTAAATTATGAAAAAGTTCCTTAATTTTAATTTTGTTAGTTAAGTTAGTCCCTCAATATTAATTTCATTAGTCAAATTAGTGCCTGTCGGGGACTAACTTTATTAAAGAAATTAATATTGAGGGACTTTTTCGTAATTTAACTACTTTCAGAAATTGAACTGACAGCGTCTCATACTTTCAGGAATCAAAATGATGGTTTATACATCCATAGAAAGATAATTTATAGATATCACCATATCCATATTTTCTATTCTATTCTCTCTTGTAGACATTATTCCAATTAAAATGAATTAAGTATGTTTATGTCAAAAAAAAATTACGGTGGGTTTCAACAACAACAATAATAATAATAATAACAATAATAATAATAATAATAATAATAATATATGAAAAATTAGAGAAAGAATTATCTCTCTTTCTATATTTTCATTTTATAGTTTTCTTTGCACTGCTATTTTTCTATCATGCTCATGCATGCCAATTCCATATTCATTTCTGAGGAAATGTTCTGCCAAATATATATTTTTATAAGAGTTCTTCCAAATATTTTATATATTAGAAATTAGGAACTATGGATATATATATATGGTCAAAAGTCCGAGTGAAAGAAATTAAAATATTAACCCGCGAACGGGTGAGCTTCAAGTTCTTCGAGAATAAATGCCAAGACCTAAACCTAAAAGTTAAATACCACACTCACTGGTGGGTTAGTAGTAGCAATACAATTCCTTTCTTGTCAAAAGTGAGGAAACTTTTTGTGGATCATGGTCATTGATCAGCGTACTACCGTACTAGGTGCTCACTGCAAATAATTATAAAATAAAGGCTGATTTTGATTCTTGAAAAAAAAATGATGCAACTTAATTTGGTCCCTAAAAATAACTAATCCAATAGTCCATCAAAATTACAATCTTGGAACATATTAGTCCTTCAATGTTATGCTTATGTGGTATGTTATTAACACACTTGTTAAGACTCAAAAATAATTGGTTAGCTGATAGTCGAATGGATTAATTAGCTGAAAAATTATATTATTTAATTAATTTAATTAATTGATAGCCGAATGAATTAATTAGTCGAGAAAGTTATTTAGCCGATAGCCAATTACGAAATTTAGCTTAGTAGTTGATTGAAAGGCTGATAGTCGATTGCGGTAATTAGCTAAGTTAGTTAAATGTGTTAGCTGATCAAGTATATAGACATAAAATCATGTTTTGACGAATGAAAGTTAGTTGTTTAAGGTTCGGCTAAACGTTGTTGGGTTGGGTTTTGCAATTAGCTTTCATATATATTTTGGTCAGTTGATAAAGAAGTTTCAACGTTCAAAAGGGGGGCTGACTAAGTAATAAGATCTATTCGCCAGTAACCAACATTTCCTAGATTTTAGGGATATGACTAAGGGTGGTTTGAAGAAGAAAAAGAAGAAGATTTGATTGAAGTCCAACGACAGGAAGTAGAAGATAAATCGTGTGCCAACGTCATGAAGGAAGAGTAGTCGTGAATATAGGGATTTTGGCGAACGTGGTTAGTCGACGAACAATTAGCCGAGTTACTAGATTAGCGGTCTTTAGGTAGCCATTACTTGTTCTATTTTTGTCAGCCGTGATGTAAAGTTAGCTGCTAGTTTTTAGAAGGTAATGACCAATAGGAATAGCATTGGAATAACAGAATACTAGATCTAGAAATATGATTTGTGTGTAAAATTTTTGACACATCTAATCAATCAAATAACTTATTCATTTCGCATTTATCTTGTTGCTTTACTTTACTGTATTTTTATGCAAACTTAGCCAATTTAGCTTAACTTTTCACACTAAATGCTCCTTGGAGTAGTTTAGGAACCGGCAGCTGAGAAATATAGTCCATTTCTTAGCGTAATCGACTGATTAGAGAATCATTGGAAACGAATTAGTCGATCCCTCGACTAACACCAATTCGTACAACAACAACACTGATATGGCACTATACATTTCCCACCATGGAAAATTTTAATAAAAAACAAGCTTGGAGGAGCAAAAGGACGAAAATACCAAAAAAAATGGCTAGAACGACGTCGTTTTTTGTAGCGCATCAAGTTATCTTCTTCAACGTGAACCAATGCAAATCCTAAACTCTAATATCATCAAACAAACTTCTTAAATCATTCCTCCCCAAAAAGTCTCATATTTGGATCTAGATTATTGGTCTATGGTGGTGGTTACTGGTTTTGTGTTAAACTCTAATGTTGGTTTTTGAATTGGATTGCAGCCTCTAGTTAGAGCAACTACAGGTGCATCGATCTGGAAGTGGAACTGCATCTGCAGGGCAATCAATAACCAAGTTTTCTGGTGAGTATTGTAACCAAGGGCTAAACTGAGCAATGAATTTTTTTAAGAGACTAAATTGGGTCACTAATTATTTTTTTAGAGACTAACTTGGTCGACGATTAATTTTATTAGGGTTTTCACACTAATGGGCTTGTGTTTTATGGGTCAGATCAATAATAACTAGCCAAATGTTATAAATGTATAAAACACACTAAAGTAGGATTTGAACTTAGGACCAACAATTGAAACAAAACCTCACTATCACTATGCCAAGAAATTACTTCGAGATATATGTGTGATATAAATTATATATCATTATTTAATATATACCAATTCAAAGTGTTCAACAATGACTCACTGGTTCGACCAGTAACCCATTAATCCAGTACTTCAACCGAGTCGATGACCGATTCAAGTTTTATAACACTGATTACGAGAAGCATTTACTAATATTTTGCATAATCCAAGTTTTAGAAGTATCTTTAGCTCAAGAAATCACAATGATCAAATGATGTAGAATTTTAGAAAATAATCACATGAAATAAGCAATGCTTGAGAAAGCATATTAATTGTTTGCCTTTTGGTGTGATGCATCTTCTGTATTTTATCTTTTCCATGGGTTATGTTAGGCATGGGCCGAATGTTAACTCGGACCCAACCTTGTTATGCATATATTATGCAAGAGAGCTTTTCAGTCCCTTCGTCGATTCTTGACTTGAGTCTTGTGGGACTTTTGTTACAACATTGGCCAAGTGTTAACTCGGCTCCAACCTTGTTATGCATATATCATGCAAGAGAGCTTTGAAGTCTCTTCTTTGATTCTCGACTTAAGGCTTGGGTGATTTGTCTATGTTATGGCATGGGTCGAGTATTAACTCGAGCCCAACCTTGCTCATATGGGTCGGACCACGGATAGATCCCATACTAGATGTTGAAGGCTAGTATCCTCTTGATTAGCCTTAGACTGAAGCTGGGAAGACTTCTTATTTGGGCTGAGTATACACTCAGGCCCAACTTTGTCTGCACAGGGCAGCTAACGGTAATTAAGTCGCATGGGGAATTGGAAAGCCATGATTGAGAGCAGTGGGCTAACAATAAATGCTACGAATGATTAAGGACATCAATGCCCGCCGGCCGAGACATGAATACTAAAACGGCGACGGTTATTCGGAAAGACCCTTGACTACTGTAATGGACCAAAGGGCTAAGATAAATAGGGCCTGAAGAGCTAAGAGGAAGACAACTCTTGATAAATCGCTTTGCTGCTTGGCTTACAGAGTATCTAGCTTTTTATGCTAGAACAGTTTACATGGGAAGAAACATTCAATAAGACTACTTTAAATCATGAAAAGACAACTCTGGATAGTGTAGGTTTTTTTTTGTTCAATGGCCATAGCTTAGTATTCCATTGATGCCCTGATGTCATATACTGATTTCGAGGTTGAGCAACTACAATTACGCCATGCTAAGATGACTTTGTGCTCCTTCTTGGTTTCACTTCCCCTATAAAATTGGTTGTGAATGGAGATTGCATGGATCTAGAGGATGCGAAGAATACCAATGGCTCAGACCCATGCGATATGTTCCGTTGAGTGACATGCATTCATTTCTTATTATTTTGGCTTAATTGCACTTTTAGTCCTCCTACTATTGATCATGTGCGATTTTGGTCCCTAAAGTTTTTTTGGTGCACATTTGGTCCCTCTATTTTTTCAATGTTGCAAATTCAGTCCTTCCATCCAATCCATTAATTTTTTAATGATTAATAGAGAGGAACAACTGTTCTAAGTGCATAAAACCTCTGGTTGAGTTTATATGGTAAAGGATATGTGGTGGAACCAAAAAAAGTTCCCGAAAAGGAGGGACAAAACAAGTAAATTGAATAGAGCAATCATTGAATCATGTTGAATTTGAGAGCCAGATGAGGGAGAACTTCAACCAAAGGTTCTGTGCACTTAGAGGAGTGGTTCCTCTATATTGATCATTGAAAAAATTGACAGACATGAGATAGAAGGACCAACTTTGCAACATTTAAAAAATAAGGGAACTAAATATGCATAAAAAAACTATAGGGACCAAAAGCGCACATAATTAATAATAGGGGACCAAAAGTACAATTAAGCATATTATTTTTCATCTATTTCCTAATGCTTTAAAAGAAATTTTTTTTTTGACAAGGAAAGACATTCATTCATTCAAATTGATAGAGTACATCGATGACAATACAGATCCAAAATTGCTAAAAACCGAAAAGGATGAAACTGCGAACAAACTCACAGCACCCAGGTTAAAAGCATAATACAACAAAGTCAAATTGCCTACAAAAGTGATACCATCAAAGTCATCGGAATACCCATGCTTCCAGATCTGTAGCATTGAGACCCAAGTTTGATCAAATCTGTGATGGATCGAAGCAGATCTGTCAATCTGGAACAAACGAACACCGCACCAAGACGGGAAACCAAACAAAGCCACACCAAGACTACGAAGAATAAGGAAAAAAACACAAAAAGATCCAAATCTATGTGGAAAACCCACTTATGGAAAGAAAAGAAGAGAAAAAGCGAAGTAAATGGGTGGTTTTAGATCAAAATGGCACAAAACCACCCCTGCAGCCGTCTGTGAGAGTGTGAGGGAGATAAGAGAAAGAGAGGAGATTTTCTTAGGGTTGTACTTGCTCATACACACTAAAGGTTGTTGTTATACTTTAAAAGTATCAACTACTCTTAATGGTATAATGTAGTAATCAATTAAAATTGAATAAGGGTAGCTTGATAAAGAAAAGTTCCACAATTAAGACTTGATTGGGGATTTTTACAAAAGTAGTGTAATTTGGTTGGAGAATACGGAAGTAGTGTAAATTTTATAAAAATAACGTGATTGAGGTAAGTCGTGATGGAGATGCACGACTTACCCACCAAAGTCGTATATCTAACATACGACTTTGCTTTATATTGTTTAAATTAAAAAAAAATCCTAATTACACTGAAGTCGTAAAGATAGAATACGACTTTTGTTTTTCCAAATTTTTTTTGAGGAAGTCCTATATGGGGAGTACGACTTCCATGAAATTAAAAATGTTGGTGTCATAGTTGAGGCCTACGACTTATGCAACTTTTACAAAAAAAAGTGAGTTAGTCGTGGGTTGTATCAACGACTTTGCTTTCTACTTAAAAAAAAAATTGGAAAACAAAAGTTATATTCTACCTCTACGACTTCAGTATAATTAGGATTTTTTTTTTTAAATTAGATGTACGATTTTGATATGTAAGTCATACTTCTCCACTATGACTTATCCTAATCATGTTATTTTTATAAAATTTATACTATTTTCGTATTTTTCCAACCAAATTACACTACGTTGATAAAAAAGCTGGCTTGATTGAATAAGTCTCTTAATTCTTATGCTTTGCACCAAAATGACACATAAAAATGGAATAGCAAGAGTAATAGGATTATTCGTTTAAGAGTTAATACGCATGGTTACTGATTTTATGAAAAAAAATATTGGGGAAAAGGTATTTCGGTATCAAACACTATTTACCCCACCTTTTTTTTTTTTGACTAAACTATTTACCCCACCTTTGATATCTCATTATACAGATTTCCCATTATATTCTCTATTGGGTGCATATGATCTGCGCTCGTTGACCACATCTTTGAAATCTGAAGACGTGTCGGCGTCTGAGCTCCCCTGTTGGGCGAACCGGTTATTTATGGTATGATTTAGTGCGTATTTGAATCAACGGGTGATAAAGATGATTGTAAATAGAATTGATGGTAAATAAAATTAAATTTAAAGTAAATTGATTTATATTTAAATGTTTTTATTTTAAAAAAAAATTTAATATAAAATTTAATATAATTTTTCAATCCAAAAATAAAAATTACTTCAAACATAGAATTGATTGTCAAAAATATATAATCTCTTTCCCACCATTAAGTCAAACATCTTTAACCATTACAAACTTGATTTGGCGGTTTCAAAGAGGCTAACGAAAATGGGAAAATTGTCTATAAAGCCAACTTAGAGTGCGTTTATTTAAGATTATTTGATGATAAAATTTTTTTTAAAATTAAAAAACATTTTTAGTGATTTTAATTATGTTTGTTTAAGATTTTTTAGAAAATTATTTAAGAAAAAATCATTTTTATGATTAAAATGAGAAGTTATTCCATTTAACTTCTCACTAAAATCTGAATCTATAGAAAAGAGAGAAGATATGCTTGTTACAGATTATAAAAAAAAGATGTTTATATAATTTCTAAATTATTTTATATGAAAATCATTTTTTTTTAATATATAACAAACTGATCCTTATATAACATCCTATTATTATTTTTTTTGACTGGAAGATTCCGTTATTTTTTTTTGACTAATAAAAGATCCCGTTATTTTTTTTTTTAAAAACATCAAAAAAACACGATATGACATTTAGTCACGCTGCTTTCAAATTGGCATATGGTATATTTATACTATTTTAAGATATGATATATTCCAATATTTGCTAAATCATATCGATATACGATATTTTTATCAAGTGTTTTAATTAATGATATAAAAACATTTTATTAGACGACAATAAACGGACATTCTACACAAGGGGTTTGCCCCAGGCAAGAGTTACGGTTGGCTCGAATAATGACAATAACTAAGGGTGTTCAACCGTAGATATGGTTGGTCTGAGGAGGGACGAAGCTACTTGGAGTCTTGACATGGCCCGGCCCCTACCGTGTTATTATTATTATAGATATACTTACGCTCACAACTATTGCTGTGTACCACTTCTTCAATTCTTGTGTTGTGCGGTGGCGGTCTCTTCTCCAAACCAAAATGATAATGGATAGAATATAAATAGGGTATTATAATATTTGTTTTTATATTTGTATGGGTAGTAATCTTGATATTCATATCCTCACCTGTTGGCGATACATAAGTATTCGTATCCGCACTCATTACCCGCAGTTTAGATAAGAAATTTGTGGATTTTAAAAATAGGATAAATAAATACAGTATATCCAAAGGTTTTCGATTGATATAATTTTCATATTATTCACTTTAAACAATAAAATAACTTATTTTTGTACTTACATAAAGTTACATTCCATATAGTAAATGTCTTGCATACCAAACTAAAAATGCAATCCGTAGATTTAATAATCAATTTGTGAACATGAAATGTGTAAAATGTAAAGGTTTAAATACAAAACGTCAAATAATCAATCTCTAAAACATTAATTAAATATTACAATAAAAAATGATACATTACACTAAACGGAGTGTTAGTAAAAAAAAAAAAAAGGAATGCTATTGAATTGCAGAAAAAACAATATTAATGCCTTCTTTTTATTTCATTTGCCAACGCTTGATGTTATCATTATTGTCAAATTTGTTCACAAGATAGAGGAAAACACGTCGAGATTATTGTAAATATTAAGATACTAAATAGAGAAGGAAAACATAGCAACCCAGATATTTTCATAGGAGATGATTTGATCATATTAATCAAGAAGTAACATATAAAGTATAGGCGACAATGAAGCTAGCCAAGTGGAACTGACGATGAAACTCTAGTTTTTTTTTTAATTTTTTTAATGTAATATATTATAATTAAGGCATGATGAAGTAACATATAAAATATAGACGATGATGAAGCTAGCTAAGCGGAACTGACAATAAAGCTTTGAAACTGAAGCTTTAGTTTTTTTTTTTAATTTTTTTAATGTAATATATTATAATTATGTACATAGAAAATAAATAAATATATAATATATAATATATATATATATATATATATATATATATATATATATAGTGAGGGTATGGAGCGGGATAGGTACTAGAATACCCGCATCCATCCCCATTAATTTTTTTGAGTAATTATTCTTATATTTTCTTAAACTTCCTTTTGCTTTCTTATACTTTCTTTTGTCGTGGCAGTCAGTGAGCATGTCATGTGCCACGGTTTTTATCTTTTCTATACTCTTTTTTTATTAATTTAATTTTTGTCTGATTTACATTTATGATTTTTTAGATGGGAAGCCATCTATGATGGATGCATTCTTTAAAAAGAATGTTAAAATTCAAACATCTGATGAGTCATCAAATTTATTTATGGAGAGTAGTGAATTGATTTCTAAAGAGTGGTTGGTATATAAAACAAGAAAAGCAGAAGCCTATGTATATAGAATGGTAAATCTTATTCTCACACTTTCTGTTTCTACACTACAGCTACTACAAATGATCTTTTTCAGCTATCAATATAGTCAATACTACACTTTACAACAAGATGAAAGATGAATTTTTGACTGACTATCTGCTAATATACATTGAAAAAAATTGTTGAAAAGTTTAGTGTAAATTCAATTATAGATGTTTCGTGACAGGAGAGACCGGAGACTTGAACACCAGATAGGCATTCACCAACAAAGACTAGCACATCGCTTACTGATGAAAGACCGTCTGCTGGATACACCATTCCTACTACTGCTAAATCGAAAATGTTCTATGTTTTGATAGATTACTAATTTAATTAACGTTTTGGAACATATAATTATACAACGAGTTTGGATCCATTAAGCAAGTGGTCATAGGTTTGAGCCATGACTCTTGTGTACGGAAAAAACCTGATTGGGAGAGGTCAGTCCTCAAATATTGTCTAGTACCTCATGAGATTAGTCTCTACAATTGCACACAAAAAATATCTTAGGAAACCGAAAAACATTCTCTCCATTCTACCAACCTATTCTAATCCAAAATTATTTATAAGATGCTTCAGACTAAAGTCCCATTTAAGTCCTTGACAATTTTTGGGGTACCACTTTTTGTCCCTAAGAAAAAAACCCTCACCAAATAGTCCCGGGGAATGACAAAAGAGGGACATTTTAGTCCTATGTGTCTCCATCCTATACACGTTATTAGAATGTTGATGTGTATTGTTAGTATGTCATGTGTTCAGACAATAGTCTTTGCATAGATAATAAGCGATGAGAATAATTATGCATTAACCCAATAAAATCCCCAATTATTATTCAAGTAACCGAATTTAATCCCTATCAATTTCTATCATGGAACACATTAGTCCCTATGTGTTGCAAGTAACACACCACATGCACTAGATGCACCACACCAAATGCATCAACACAGGTCATATGAACGTGAACGAGTTTAATAGACACTTGGGCACACTGACGGTATACATCAGCACTCTAATGCTATGTTTAGGATAGAGACAAACGGAGGGACAAATGTGTCCCCCTTTTGTCATTGACATAGACTATTCGATGGGTTTTTTTTCTCAATGACGAAAAGTGGCATCTCAAACATTGTTAGGGACCTCTCTTCCTCCTTCCTTATCCACTGGAGGGGTGGTTTTGGGCCATTTTTTGGCTTGGAATCACCTCTCTAGATCGTTTTTTCTCTCCTTTTATCTAAATAAGTGATTTTTTCATATAGATCTGATTTTTCTTATGTTTTTCCGTAATTTCGTCGTCTGAGTGCGGCGTTGTTTTGTTCGTCGTCTTGGTGCAGCATTGTTTGATTTCTCGTCTTGTTGCAGTGTTCGTTTGGTTCAGATTGGCAGATCAGTTTCGATCCATTACAGATTCAATCAAGACTTGGGCGTCAACGTTACAAATCCGAAGGTATGGGCATTTAGGTCACTTTGATTTTGATACATTTGTAGGCATTTTGCCGTTTTATGCTATTAACCTGGGTGCTGTGAATTTGTTTGCAGATTCATCTTTTTGGATTTTTAGCGATGTTGAATTTGTGTTGTTTTCGATGTATTTTATCAATTTGAATGAATGAATATCTTTTTTAGTCAAAAAAATATTGTTAGGGACTAAAATGAGCCTTTAGTTAAAAATTAATGTTTAATAAGTATATTTAGGGAAATGCTGATCAACCCTTTGGTTAAGGAATTTAAAAGACAAATTTTAATGAGGAAATGTAGTCGATGTATCAAGAACCAGAGTTTTTAGTGTAGTTTTTAGTGTTTTAATAAGGCTTACTTTTTCTTGATTCTTTTATAAGTGTCTTTAAGGCATTAATTAGTAAGACCCTAATCTCTATATTAGATAGAGGATGGAAATTAATTTTAGGGAGTCATTTTTTTTATCGAATGAGATATTAATCATAGATTAATTTTTATGTAACTAATATATTAATATAAAAATAATTATATGAAAACCTGTTCATAAATTAAGTGAATACGAAAATGGAGGGAATCTATCCTATACGGATTCCCTGGTCGAAGACACTGGATCAGAAGGGTGACTTTGGTGAAACTTGGACAGAGAACACGTTGCATTCACGGTACCTCATATTCCAATAAGTGGCCCCATGTAGGTTTTGCTGTCTTCTTGTGGTTAAGACGTACTTCCCATCATACGAACATATGACTACTTTTAAATTGTATGATCACAAAGGTCATGATGGAAAAAATGAAAGGCAGTTACGAAGATCCCTTAAAAATCACATTGATTTGAGTGTTCAATGCAAGTGGTTGCACATGTCTGTTTAAACGAGCCACATAAGGCAAGTTAGCAAATCTTATTTTTATACAAAAAAAAGCATATTTTTATGTGCAAATTGTTTTTAAATGTATAGATGTAGAGCAACAAGTGAATGGTTTAAATTATAATAAGTTTGGATCTCTTAAACAAGTGATTAAGGATTCAATCCCTGATTTTTATATATGAAAAAAATTTAATTGGAATAGAGTTTCCATAATTATACGTGAGTGATACCTTTGAGAAATGCAGCTTGAGCGCTGGGACGCATTTGAGCTCCCCTGTTGGGGAAACGTGCTTTATGGTAGGACGTTTGCAAATGAAATTGCGGAAAGTGTCTATAAAGCCAAATAATAAAAATTGTACGATACTATTGTGGGAGTGGGAATTTGTATTCATTAGTAATTAGTGGCATATATAATTGAAGTCCGGTTATTTTGTGAGATTCTATTGTATCAATTATTTTTCTGTTATTTAAATATTTAAAATATTTTTTGTGTGCACAAGAATATCCCAAAAAGTTTTCGATAAAGTTTTTTTCATACACACGACATGAATCGAATCCTTAACAACATATTTAAGTAATTCAAATATCTATCAATTATTCTATACCTTATTAGTTAAAATATAATATTTAAATATCACTTAAAATATTCTTTTTTACATTAAGAACTAAAATTGAGATTGTCTTTTGTCTTTTTGATAGAAGTTCACAATAAACAACTTTATATCGGATCTCACTTTAGAGATTCTTTTTTTCCTTCAAAATTAGAAGGGTGAATTGATGCAACTTTATAAGGCTACTGAACAGTTCGCCATGTCGTATGGTCACGACCATGGTTGTCAGGATTGTGAGTCAACTCTCTGACTCGGACGATTCCACGATTCTGGGTGCTGAAATCTGGTTAACTTGGTGGTAGATTCGTGGGAGGGGTAGCCTTGGTCGTGACTCGAGTGGACTCGGTAGAATCGCGAGTCCGAGTCCGAGTTGGCGAGTCTGGAATGAAAGCTGAAAGGGGCGAGTGATGGGCGAAACGCTGTGTTTTAGGTCCAATTTTTGGACCCCTTTTCTTCTTCACAATTAAGAGACCCCCTCCCACCCTATTTTTCTCCTTTCTCTTTGCGAAACAGAAACCTAACAATGCAGCGCCTCCCCTTTTCTTCTTCCCTGCCGCGCCTCCCTTCCCTACTCGAAGCTTCATCCTGCACGCAAGTTCTCCTCCCGCACGCAAGTTCTCCTCCCATCCCTGCTGGCAAGTTCTTCACTGGTTCTTCACTTCTTCTCTTCATCTTCACTTAAGCACTTCTGTGCTTCCTTGCAATGTCTGGTTCGGGTACCAACACAGTTGCAACAGCAACCGAAAGTTCCAGAGGTAGGGGATGGTTAATATCCCAGGAAATAGGACTGATCCTGGTTGGAAACAAGGGACTGATGTTCTGGGCACTGGAAAGAAGGTTAAATGCAACTATTGCTCAAAGACGGTTAGTGGAGGAATTTACAAATTCAAGCATCATCTTGCCGGTAGTAGGGAAGATTATGAACCATGTGCTTCGGTGCCGGATGAAGTAAAACAGTTTTTTATGAAAGTTGTTGCGAATGCTAAAGAAGCATCAAAGAAGAAAAAGATTAATAAATGTGGAGGAAGATGTTGATGATCAAGTTGCAGCAAAAATGGCTCTACAAAAAGTGTGTTTTCCTTTGCTAAAGGGCGAGTAAAAGTTAGAGGTGGAGTTCAAACAACGGCCAATCAAATATGAAAAAAAGATCTAAAGGAGCAAATTGATGAGCAGGTAGCTAAATATTTTTATACAATTACCATTCCTTTCAACTGTATAAAAAATGTAGAGTTTGCAAAAATATTTGACATGGTTGGGAGATATGGAGTTAGCTACAAACCTTCCTCTAATCATGACATTGGAGAAAAACTTTTGAAAAAAGCAGTGGTTCGAACCAATGATATGCTAGAAGAGTTTAAGGAGGAGTAAAAGAGAACCGGGTGCACAATCATGTCCTATGGGTGGACGGATAAGAAGAGGCTTCAATATGTAAATTTTTTGTGAATAGCCCCAAGGGGACGATCTTTCTTTATTCATTGGACACTTTTGACATCTCAAAAACGACTGATAAAGTTTTTAAGATGTTGGATGATGCAATCAATCAAGTTGGTGTAGATAATGTGGTTCAAGTAGTTACTGACAATGCTGGAAATTTCAAAATAGCGGGAGAGATGTTGGTGTAAAAATATCCTCACGTGTATTGGACTCCATGTGCTACCCACTGCATTGACTTGATGTTGGAGGACCTTGAAAAAATCTCAAGGAGCACTAGGTTACTATAATGAAAGGTAGAAAGGTTTGTACCTACATTTATTGTAGAACTTTGTTAATTAGCTTGGTGAAGAAATTTACTAAAGGAAAATACTTTATTAGGCCTGGCCAGACTAGATTTGCCACTGCCTATTTGACCTTAGCTTGCCTTAATGAGAACAAGGCTGTATTGATGAGTATGTTTAGCTCAGATGACTGGAGTGAAAGTAAGTTTGCCAAAACCCAAAAGGGGAAAAAAGTGGAAGATTGCATTTGTGATAGTCGGTTTTGGAAGAACATAATAGTATGTCTGAAGGCAGCTGCTCCTCTCATTATAGTCCTTCGTTTGGTAGATTTTGATGAAAAACCCACCATGGGTTTTATATATGAAGGAATGGATTCAGCCAAGGAGAAGATAAAGAGCAACTTCAATGGAGTTAAGAAATGGTAAACTTGTCTAACTTTATCTCATTTGAAAGTTATTTACCTTATTTGTGAGTGTTACAAATATAGCATATTTGGTATTTGTAGCTATGAACTCATATGAAAAATTATTGATGAGCGGTGGAATAACCAACTCCATAGGTCCTTACATGCAGCTGCATATTACCTTAATCCAGCATTACACTATGAGCTGAATTTCAATCATGAAGATGCTGAGGTTAAAATAGGGTTGTATACTTGCATTGCAAAGTTGGTAAAGGATGATGCAGGGAAGATCAAGGTTCAATCACAGCTTGCCGACTATCGTTATGCTATAGGGCTCTTCGCTATCGATGCTGCAAAGACTAGTAGGAAGACTATGCTTCCTGCAGAATGGTGGGACTTCTATGGGGATGGAGTGGTAGAATTAAAGAGGTTTGTCATTCGTGTGCTGAGCTTGACTTGTAGCTCTTCTAGATGTGAACACAATTGGAGTTCATTTGAAATGACAATTGTCTAATTGAAGTTTTAATTCTGTTTCTAGTTATTAATTGTCCTTATTTAGAAATATTGAATTTTGGTTTCTATGGTTTATTTTCTAGGTTCATACAAAGAGAAGAAATAGGTTGCATAAAAAAAGATGAATGACTTGGTGTATGTGATGTACAACCTAAAGTTAAAGAGTCGAGAAAATAGAAAAAATGTTGCTCTTCCATTTGAGGATATTCATTTTGATGATAATGGATAACTGAAGAGGGGGATGTTCCAATTGTTGAAGAGGACGAGGAGAATGATGAGAAACCTATCAATGTTGATGAAGAGAATGTTGAGGTTGAGCAAGAGCAACCTTTTCATGTCACTGATTTGACTGAACCCTACTTTGATGACAATATTGAAGATGGAGATGGTGATAATGGGAAAGAACTTGATTATGATGATGATGATGGAGATGATGTAGTTGGAGGATTAGATTTAGACATGTGAAGAAATTAGGAGCTATTTTTGTTATGTACTTTACTTATGTTTGTATTGCTAATTTACTGCTATTTGGATTTAGATTATGACTATATGATGTTAATTTTTAATGATTATGAATTTATGATAATGTTAATTGACTTTATTACTATTTTGTTACTTTTGTCTTATGTATATATGTCATTTATAGGTAATTTTTTATAGTAGGTAGATTCTTACGAGTCGAGTCTACCCCCTTCCAGGAATCAACCTAGACTCGCGAGTTTGACAACCTTGGTCATGACCACGACGCCGTTTTGACGTTGCAATGTTAATTAATTATTCACGTATTCTAGAAACATTGAGAGGTAAATTATTATATTTAAAACTTAAGAGGTAGGGCTATTTGAAAATTTTGCTATTTTTTTCTTTCAAAAACTTATATTTATATTAGGGTCTTGCTAACCAATGCCCTTGTTACGATATGGTCATAGTGATGATTGATATGTTATTGATATGTTATTATTGTAATTTATCGTGTAATCAAATTAGGATTGATTAGACTTTTATGAGTAGGTATTGTATAGGATTACTTTTGATTTTACATAGGAGCCTTCATTATACATTCATACTCAGAAAATATACAAGTATTTTCCCATCTTCTTGCATTTCTTACATGGTATCATGAGCTTAGGTCTCTGTCTCTGTTCCAATTATTTTTCTTGGTGTTTTCCAGTGATTCTCCTTGGTGTTTTTTAGTCCACGGTCGGCCCTCTTGCGTTTCGCCACCTCTAGCCACCTTCAAGTCTCACAACCACAACTATCGTCTTCGCCGTCCGTCAATCTACCAACCGGTCAAGTTCTGTTGCCATCCAAACTCCCACGCGCCTCCACACGCTGCCTCTTTCTTGGCGCATGTGCTACACGCGCCTGTGTCTACTGCACCAACCACGACCTGCGTGATGAACCCAACCCGCGCTTTTGCCTGCTGCCCGTTGACCAGTGTGTTATTCTGTTGATTGTGCTTTGACTTAGTTGACCAAGCATTTGACAATCACCTATCGACCCCTTTCTTACGTTTTTTTAGTGAGATCTTCTCATTTTTGCACTCAGTTTTCGCCAATTCTGCTTCGATAGTGTTGTTATTTGAACTTATTGTGCTGTAATGGAAAGATCTGATGTCTCACTTCCTATTACAATTGTCCTTAATGGCTCTAATTATTCTCACTGGTCGAAGCAATGCGTGGTTTTTTAAAAGGCCGCAAACTCTGGCGTTATGTGACTGGTGATACAACAATTACCACTAAAGCTGCTACTGATACTCAAGAAGCATATGCTGACAAATCAGAGGAATGAGATAGCAAGAATCATCAGATTATTACCTGGTTTCGCAATACCTCTACTCCTGGTATTCATCTCCAATTTGGGCGTTTTGAGAATGCCAAGGAGGTATGGGATCATTTAAAGCAACGTTACACTATCTTTGATTTATCACATCAATATCAACTATTGAAAGAACTAAATGATTTGAACCAACAAACTAGTCAACCTGATTATGAGTTTTTAGCACAGATGGAAGTTATCTGGGATCAGCTAAGCTCATGTGAGCCTTCTCTGAAAGATGCAACTGATCTAAAAACATATAAGACTCATCGCAATCGTATTCGCCTTATCAAGTTTTTGATGGCTCTTACTCATGATTGAGACGACCCTACTTTCATAGGATAATCCCATTAGGTAACCCAAACTCTTCACTTACATTCTTAACGTTACAGCATAGCGTGATTATATAACAATGCGGAAAATTAAAACAACCAACAATGCAACATTGATACCACAACCATATATCACATACATATATGAAAGTATTGGCTCCATCAGTGGAGCCTACAACAATTGATATCAACTAATGTATCACAGAGTACACAACTCGTGACATATACAAACGGAAAGCATGGCAACCTAATAAAATACCTCAGACTTCCTCTCCTGGCCCCAAAAATACATTTCGCTCAAACCCATGTATTGGCCGTAACAAAAATGAGACTGGCTACCCAACCTTGACTCGAATGAGGATAGTGAGAACTCCCAACTAAAGCTCGCTGCCACTGACGACAGGTCTGCAGCGCCTCGTTACTCCGTCTCGCTATCTGACATCACGATCCAATGACGACGGTACTCTCTCATCCTCCTCTCAGCACGACGATGTCGGCCTCGAGCTACAAAACCAGTCCAAGAGAACGCGTGAGATCTCCATCCAGCATCTGAGTTATGATGATAATCCCACGGCCAGTTCCACAGCCTCTCCAATGGTAGCCTCTGGGCAATACAGAAGTCTTCAGCAAGATAGCTCCTCGACGATCCCCAAGCTCTAAAGTATACAGTAGTCGGACCCGTATACACCACTCGTCGTTGGGAGTAATCAATTTCCCAGAAACGGTCGTCCTCCTTGTAGAGCAGCTCAAAGTCTCCCAACGCTGGGATCCGGGGCTCTCCCGCTAGCATCAAGCTTAGTAGGTGTGCCATTTATCTCCTTAGGCAACTCCTCAACAGAGTCTTCTCGTACGATCGAGAATAAAATGCAATATATTAGAATACGGGAAATAAGAAACAATAATACATCATAGATAAGAAAACAACTATAAAATAAGATATACAACTAGCAACACACAACAGCACAACAGTGTCAAGCAATCATCTCCCAAGTTCTTCTCTCTTATCTAGTGTCTCTCACACTCATGCAGCTAACGATTATATGGATGCGATCACGACGCAACATCCCCAACAGATCAAGATGTCCCAATTATCACTCTGCCACCCCCGTAATGCAGGGTTCGGCCAACAACCCTCTTGGTTCAACTCAACTCATAGGTATAAGATATTCCCCCGCCTGCAGGCCAAGTCAGAATATTCGTCCATTAACAACTCAACTTATGACAACGATATATCCCCCCGCCCGCAGGCCAGATCAGGATATTCGCCCGTTAACAACTGATGGGTATGATCATCTCCCCCGCAGACAAGATCGATTGCCCGTACGCCAACATAGTGATGAACAACAACGATGCAACATGAACCTCACCGACTCATCTCAGGATCAACAACTTAGTGTCTTAACCGCAACTTGTACACAACTACGACCAACGTTCTCTGGCATAACCGTGTATTAACTTTATATCTCAACATAATATATCAACATGATCTCTAGGTTGAGCACTACAACGTGTATATATCCTCAATTTCCTTACCACATGCTCGTCTCCCATTTAGCATAATTGCGACTTAAACAACATACCATAAGCATTCGTAATCATATTAAATACTCATGTAAGCATATCAACTCATATAAATATTCAAGTAACCCTAAACATGTTAATTGGAACAACATACATATCAACATGTATCATGTTAAGCATACCAACACACAAGCATACAACCTCGACATATGATAAAATCAACTTATCGATGATAAACCTATAATGCCTAAAACTGAATTGGTATCACAACTTAGTAATCGCTAATGTGAGTTACGTATTGTCGGTTACTCAACCACTAGTAGGGTTTAGGTCGCCCTACGCATATCAATATATATTATTTTATTCTTGCCTCCCCGACGTTATTATGGTTCTTTCTCCCACCTGATAGCGAATATATCAACGATCACGAACTCACGAACTTC